>CAJHNH020004001.1:1108442-1119689 GCA_905116865.2 Candidula unifasciata
TGCGTGCCGACCCGTCCCCATCTTCAGCAGCCAACGCATGAGTGTAGGTGTTCCTGTGAGCATCAGTGCATCTTTATATTCGTATGAGGGTGTGTGTGCGTGTATCTGTGTACGTATAGGCGTGCGTTCATATGTATATTTTGGAGTGTGTGTGATTGGGTATACACGATGTGTGTATACATTATTTCATTATGTATATATTTAAATATACATTACATGCATTATTGATAACATGAAATTGGGGTCTGAAAGATGAGTGCTTGGAAGGGTCGGATGTAGGACGGGCCTTTATGCCCAGTTTGTATGTAACTCTTTGAAAATAGTCTCTGTCTGTCTGTCTGTCTGTCTGTCTGTCTGTCTGTCTGTCTGTCTGTCTGTCTGTCTGTCTGTCTGTCTGTCTGTCTGTCTGTCTGTCTCTCCCTCTCTCTCTCCCCTCTCTCTCTGTATGTGTGTGTGTGTCTCTCTCTCTGACTGTCTCGCTCTCAGGGCGTATACATGTTTATACAAGCACCCGACAGTTCTGTCATTCATTTACGGCTGTGATTAAAATATGTAGGCCGAAATTCTCACCTATGTAATGTTGTCAGTGGGACACAATTGTTACTGCAAAGCTTGCGACTTTCTCTTCTGCTATACATGTTTCCTATAGATAACCTGATGTCTTATAGTATCGAGCGTCTTGTAGAGTCGTTTCTTCCAGTTATAGTTTCCAATGTATAGTAGGGGGGCTCTTTGCTGCTAGACGATTGATTTGTTGTTTCATTGACAGGATTGGATCAAAGTGGAAGTAGTCAAAGCAGACGTAATACACATTAAGTATTGATTTCCCCGTGTGGATTCAGGGGACCATTCCAAACAAGAATAGACCCACTGCCTCTCCAAATGCTTGTCGTAAGAGTCGACTGATTGGTAGCTTCCTTCGAAGTCGGAGTGCATCTGCCTGAGAAGAAAGGAACCAATAGTCTGCATGTAAATGACTCAAGACATGTGAAACGGATGCGCAAGCAACACTGGAACAGGGCTAAAGTCCCGAAATGGATTAACAACACAGAACTTTAACCCGGCATTTACTGCCCGTGAACGCGAAGAAGAAGAAGAAGAAGTGATTGTGCATTAAACGTTGAGATTTAGGTTTTTGAGGTTTTGAACAGCGGATCAACATCATGACACACGGGTAATAACCCATAAAGTCTCCGTTCTTCTTCTAACTCAAGTCTGAGTCTAAAGAAGCTCAGCATAGTGCACAGCCTCTATGGCAACGGTGAGGATCCTGAAATCCTTTGGTAGATTTTAAACTGCAAATTCGGCCCTGGCACAACAAACCATAAAAGAAAATTAGTAACCATTGAGATGAGATGTCTGAGAAGGGCTGTAGGAGTGACCATAAAAGATAAGATCAAGAATGAGATCATAAGAGAAAAAGTCAGCACAGAACCAATACTAAATTACACACCAAGACAGCAGGTGAAATGGTTTGCCCACTTAGAGAGAATGCCTTGTGACACAAAGCATACATGGAAAGAGAAGAAGGACGTAGAGCACGAGGTAGACCAAGAACAAGATGGAAGGATAACATCAGAGAAACACTTAAACAGCACGATGTGCCTACGATCGAGGCGGCCAGAAGAGCTAGAGACAAAACCTTTTATCTCCCTCGACACCCACAGTGGTAAAAGAGGAAGTGAAAAAGAAGAAGAAGCGCCGTTAGGCTACGTTTTTCGATTTCCAACTGCCAAGGGATTTTTTTTACGTGAGCAACCATGCTCACGGGCGTCTGAGCTCAATACTCAGAGACCAGGGGGATACTTCCCTTTTCTAGTTAGTTGTTTTTTTCCCCATAGTATTTGGTAGGAAATTTATGTGAAGTTACTGCCGAAAAAAACTATTTTGCTAATGGATAACCCGGTGCTTCTTAAAGAATTATATCTTTACATTGTTCCAGTTTCTCTTGTCGTTTACCATTATCGTCGAAACACCGACAGCGTGTTAGCAAATTACGCGTTTAGATTATTATAGATGTGATGTTTTGTTGCACATGTTTGCACAGCTCGTCTGGTTCTGGTGCACCGTGCTACGATTGACGTTGTGTAATGTATGAGAGGACACTGGCGCTTTTATGGAGTTATACATGTGCAGCTAGCGATCTTTCATCAGAGCTAAATAGTAGATTATTGTGGGTGGGGGAGGGGGGGGGAGGAGGTTGTGAAGAGAAAGATAGAGTCAGAGACAGAAAGATTGATTCCAGCATACTTTTAGTGGCAAGTTTCTTCACTAGTTCCATTAACTACCATGTAGTTTAGGGTAGAGCCCTAAAGATTCCTCTGCCTAGGTAGAAACCAGATATAGTGAATTGACGTAGAGACCAGTATCCGGCAAATGGATACGATTCATGCCTATAGAGCTATATAAAGTAAAGGACTTTTTTCCACGCCTTTAGCCGTTTAGGAGATATATACCTATATTTTATAGACCAATCGGCACAAGATGGGTTTGTGGTCGGCATCGCGCTGGCTGGCTTTACGTCTCGGGACTGCACCCGGTACCCACTCAAGGCTGGGTCTACCTGGGAGCCAAGGTAATTTTTTTAAAGTCCGGCTCCGCCAGGGAGCGAACCCACGACCTTCCGATCCGCAGGCAAGGGTCTAACCGCTCCGCAACGGCGACTCCCTATAGAGATATAATGTCAGATATAAACAGCTGATGTTTTGCATGCGTCTAGTCTAAGGCATATAAGGCTAAACCTAAATTTTTTAGAACCATCGGCACTTGGTGGTTGATGTGGTGAACATCACGCCGACCGCATTTACTTCCCGGGAATTTATCTGTCTGCTACCCATTTAAGGCTGGGTGGACCTGAGAGCCAAGGACATCTTGGAAAAAATATTCCGGTTCCGGTATGACCTGAACCCACGATCTTCGTTTCCGCAGGTAAGCATCTGACAGCTACACCACCACGGCTTTCTGACTTGTTATCCATAATACTTCAAATTTCGTAATGCTTGTACCTTACATGCAGTCATGCTTACGGCTCAAACTGTGTCAGTTCATGGCACCCAAAGTAGATGGCAGAGATGTCATTCTGCGTGGCAGCGTTTATATTACCGCCAATGCTGTGTATGGTTATAACAAAGCCAACTACACACACACAGCATTGTGTGTTTCAACCGCTTGACTAAGAGTATTCTCTGTGTGTCTTGTATCTAGATTCAGGAATGGCGCCTTCATAGTCAGGGCCTAAGGTGCTTATAAAGCCTTGATTTTTCATCAGCGACAGTTAAATATGGTAGTGTCACTTATTGCCTCTTGCTCGCTTGCCTCCCGCTGTTCTATCTATCATGGTTTCTGTAGAATTATTATGCCGTTTTTTTTAATGGCTGAAATATTTCACTCCTCCCAACCCAGCCTTCCAACTCTTCTCCAGAAATATCGCAGGCTGTACAACTCACTTAGCGTGCTATTTAAAATAATTTCGCATGCCAAGCTTAACCCGCTTGCTGTAGTTGCACACGCGCGGTCTGAAGTAGTTTCTAATCCCTTTCTAGCGTTGAGGCAAATCGGGTGTGCATATATATATATATATATATATATATATATATATATATATATATATATATATATATATATATATATATAATATATATGATCCACGGCCTTCTCTATGTTATTTAACAGCAAAGTTTGAATATCCGCTTGTTGATTTGTAATACGAATACATTCAAAACACATAACTTTTTAAGCACGTTAAAATGTCACACAATGCAACATTGAAACGGTTCCAGTAACCAATTTTCGAGGGGACTCCGCCAAAATGTACCGTGATTTAGTTGTAAGGACCTATATACAGAAGGCCGGATATGATCCTAGACTTGTATGTACCCCATTCTCACATTCAATTGTATTTGTTCAGTTATATGGTCGCTGAAAGACGAGATCGCCCTCTCTTACAGGCGAACAGACATAAACGTTCGAAGATATATATATGGATGGATGGAGGGATACGTAAGAGCAGACTAGTATATAGATGATGAAAAACATAGACTGGCGGAAAGCCGGCATGTACGGACGAACAGACGAATGTAGAGAGGCCGAAAGAAAAGACTGACGGACGAATTGATGTATGGAGGGACACGTATGTAGATAGAGGATACACAGCAACAAAAAGCACACTCCCTCCATGTGTCTGTCTCTGCCTCTCTCGAAGTACTGTCTGATGGAACACAAAACAGTGCCATCTAATTGGCATATTATTTGCCAGCTGAGAACAGAACAGTGCCATAGATATTCTTGACACTCACGTCTGAGTAGTGCCGCACTTTTCCTGACGGACTCCAGGGTTGACAGAGCTTTGTGATTCTTATGGTCAGTTGTGCGCGGGAGCTGCCGTGGTAGGATGCTAGTCGCTCGCCTGCGGATCGGAAGGTCGTGGGTTGGGTTCCTGACGAGAGCCGGATTTAAATTAATGACCTTGGTTCCCAGGTCGACCCAGCATTTAGTGGGTACCAGGTACAGTCCTGGGAGGTCAAGTCGGCCGGGCTGATGCTGACCACATCACCCACCAAGTGCCGTTTGGTCTATACAATTTAGTTGTAGCCCTATATACCCAATACGCCTAAAAGGCGTGGAAAAGGGTCCTTTACTTTACTTTTATTGTGCGGTATTGTTGTTGGGAGAGTTGCGTCGACTATCTGGCAGAAACAGTATCGATGTGATTGTTATGAATATAAGTAGGAAATTTATCAACATCTACATCTGGTTGTTTCTTTTCTTTCTTATCTGTCCCTCTCCCCATTCTTGCCCGGCTCTCTAGCGTAGTTGGCTACACCGGATTGCGCGGAGACCGGGCGACGAACTCCTTGTGGTCCGGGTTCACTCCCGGGGGTAGGCAGAAAAGCCACATTTCTCCCAGATTTACGGTATTTACAATGGAATCAAGGCCGAAAGGTTGCGATATCCATAATACCGAGCCTAAGGGTTAACAACTCATGGCTTCTGGATACTAAAACAAACAAACTCCCCATTTTTTTTAATAACCTGTCGCTTTTCTACTTCTCATTTATTCACACGCGATTATATATTTTCTAAAAGACCCATTTTATGATACAGTCACTATTGCTGAGCTTTGGGAGCGAACTAAACAAATTCCACTGAATCAAACGGCGAAGAAAAGACGCTGGCATTGGATAGGACACACTTTGAGAAAACCTCATAACAATATAGCTATAATGTTTTTGCACTGGAACCCACAGGGGTATAGATAAGGCACACCAAGAAGAACACAAAAATTCAGAAAGGCGCTAGAGAGTTAAATTATTATAATAGTGAGGACATGAGGCGAGCTGAATGCTGTGGCAAAGATAAAATGTCTTAGCATGAGTTGGTTGATGGCCTATGCTCCTTTGAGAGTTACAAGGCAGAAGAAAATATGCATTGTCTGGCTCTGTAACTTAGAGGTTAATGGAAGCGTTTAACAATTTCATGGGTACTTTGGTTCGATTTCCACGGTAGACAAAACCGTTCTTGTGGCTTTCTGACAGTGGTACGAGAGTCTCATCGTGGAAGAAATTGAGACCTCACCACGAAATATTGCCAAAGACAATAGTGGGTGCACTGAAGCCAAACGTTTTTGTGAAGGCGGCACATGATTTAAATTTACTTACAGAAGAGGGGGTGGGGGTGTTTCAGAGGCGTAGGCGTTGAATCATTCTGCTATACAGGTTGTGGGTTCGGTTTCAGACTCGTCGTTTGATTCGCCATTGTGGGTTTTTCGCAGGTATAGGGTCGTCACTGGATTTTCGAAGTTCGTGTTTTATGCGATGCTTTGGTCGTTGAACAGATGCTTTGCAGCTGGAGGGGGAGATAGGGGGAGATAGAGAGAGAGAGAGAGAGAGAGAGAGAGAGAGAGAGAGAGAGAGAGAGAGAGAGATAAAAAGGGAGGGGTAAGGAACAATGGAACTTTAATTCCAACAGCTGACAAATTGGGCACGCAGGCTTGTCTTACATTCAGCCCTGTCAGACACACGTCTTTCACACGGCAATATTATTTCGTACAGCAAGATTTTATTTTCAACATGTCAGACCAGACTTCATTGCATAAATTTAAAGCAAAAATACACAGGCATGGATGGCAAATGTATACTTTCAAGCATACTTCCACAAAATAGACACACAAAGCAGACACACACAAGAGAGAGAGAGAGAGAGAGAGAGAGAGAGAGAGAGAGAGAGAGAGAGAGAGAGAGAGAGAGAGAGAGGAATGAGAGAGAGAGATAGTGAAACTGATTAAATTGTCCATGCAACGTTTTCCACCGCAAGTTTTTTCTCCCTCCTGTTGATAAGAAACGCAAGAAAAGATGCACTTTGGATGTAGTCTGTGATGTTGCGGTACTGTTACAACATGCTAGCTAGGTTACGTTACATGGGAAAGGTCGGTCAGTCACGCTAGCCTTGTCGGCTGCGAGTACTTCTGTTGTTACTTGTATTTATCTGTCTGGCAGTCCGTGTGGAAACAACACATGAAAATGTTTACCACGAATTCTCAATGTAAGTAGAAGAGGCAGGATCGAAAATGATCATAGAAAGAAACGGTGAAGAACCACACCAAGCTACATCGAGAGACAGCAGATCAAATGGTTTGGACATGTGTGAAGACTACCACCAGATAAGTGCACCACAGAGAGACCTGTCAGTTAGACATAATGGACAGCAGAACTAGAGGTCGACCACGCAGACCATAGATAGATAGAATATCTCAGGCCGTAAGTACCAGCGTCTACGTAGTACATATCAAGGCTCGCAGCCGACGCCTCTTCAAAACCTGACGCTGAAAGAACTGGACCAAAGAAGAAGTCCTTGTAATTTACTGTTTGTACGGTTACCGATCTGTATATTTATTGTATGTTTATTTGAAGTTTTACATTTGCCATCAATTTGTGTTACATTGCATTCATACTATGAAGTTTGATATTTGCTCATATGCTTGATATTTATATATAATACAGTTGCCGCGTGAAAGATAAGTGTTTCAAAGGCCATAATTTACGAACGGGCCTGCGTGCCCAGTTTGTAACCCTTTGGAAATAAAGTTCGTTCACAATTGTTGTCCCACCCTTTGGTCCTATTATAAGTTCGTTCGTTTTTTTCGTTTCATCTGTCTCCATACTTTTGGTCTGTCCCCAAAGCGTTTTTTTGGACTCATCCATCATCTGGGTTTTGCGTGCCCAATTTGTAACCCTTTGGAAATAAAGTTCGTTCGTTCGTTTTATTGTCTGTCTCCACTACCGTTGGACTGTTTAACTTTTTTTTTTTACCATCCATCAGTCGAGATATGCTTTTCATCCTCTGTCCACCAGCGCGTCCATCCATATCTCTGTCCACCCGTTAGTCTACGTTTTTCTTTCTCTGTATACGGGAGGACCATATTATAACATCGCTGGAAACCCTAAAAGTAACCTAACGGAATTGTACTATCGGACTTCTTCGCTTGCTGCTGAAGATGGGAACTGAGCACTAATGGGAGTGTCCCTAGTGCTGTGATGTCGATTCCTAATTCAACAATTTAACAGAAACCCTAAACGGAAGTACAGTTTGAGCGCCATGAATGGTCCGGGAGAGAACCGTGATGGAGGGTACAGTTTCCCGAAAATGAGGCAAAAGGCCGACCTCAGCGAATGTTGATACAGGACATCGAAGATGCATCGGCCATGAAAGCACATAGGGCTGGGGAATTGGTTAGAGGTATGGAAACTTACCGTGTGCCGTGAAGAGTGCGACGTTTTTTTAACGGACATGCTGTTTCAAACTGGGTCGACATAGGAGCCAAAATCAATTTATGTAGGGGAAGAAAAGACGTTCGAGGCAGATTTGAACCCTGGACCTTCAGATTAGCGAATGGCTACTACTGTACTGCGGCTCCTCCTTCCTGCTGGAGCAGCTTCCCGTTGGACAGTCTCTCAGTGCTGGCATGTTTTATGGGTTGTATAAACAGGATTTGAGTACCAGTTGGTTCTCTCCATCCAAGCTTCCCGTCTTTGTGTAAACATTCTGCCAGTTTCCCGCCTGTCTGTGGTGTTTGTCACACTGACATCTCTATATTTCAGTTATTTAAATCGTCTCTCTCTCTTTCTCTCTCTCTCCCTCTCTGTGTGTGTGTGTGTCTTCTCTCTCCCTCTCTGTTTACATCTTCTCTCTCTCATTCTTTCTCTCTCCTTCTATCTCCTTTCTTTTTCTCTTCCTGTCTTGACCTCTCTCTCTTCCATCTTTCTTAACCTCTCTTTTTCCTTTCTATCACCTTATTTCTTCCTCTTTCTGTCTTAACCTCTCTCTCTCTCTCCCTCCCATCTTTCTTAACCTCTCTTTCTTCTTTCTCTCGCACAATCGCTCTTCCTTACCTTCTCTACCGTTTCATCTCGATAGCCTGCCTGCCTCCCATATCTGATTCTCACTGTTTTCTCCTTTCTGCCCTGTCTTCTCTATATTTCACGAACCCGATCTCTCATTCCCTGTTTTTTCTCTCTTCGCCGTTTTCTCTATTCTTCTGCCTACTTTAGGCCCCCCCCCCCTTTCCCGTAAAACAGTATTTTTCTTTGTCTAGTCTTCATCTCAGTATGCTTTCTGTCTTTAGTTCTGTAAATCATATTCCCCTGATCTCATCCATCCATTCTGAAGGTCTAGTTACACAAATAAGTATCCTGTCCCTCTCTCTTTGTCTATCTTCTCTTTACACACACTTTCTCTCTCACTCTCTCTATCTCGTATGTATGTATGTATGTAATAGCATCCGGATGTATATATGTCGTATTATAGAATCTATATCCACACACCACACACCACACACACTCACACTTTCATTCTGGTTCCTGTAAATCTCACTTGTTTCTGTCGTTTACTTCTCCCTCGTATTCCGTCCTTCTTGCATAATTCCCTTTTATCTATTTTGCCTCCTCTCTCTGTGTTTTTGTATGTGTGTGGGAAAGAGAGAGACTGATTTGCTCTCTCTACGAAGTGTGGGCGTGTTTACTTCTAAGAGAGACAGCGGTAACATGTTACAGTTGAAGTGTTGGCATCAGCGCGCAGTCTGGCTAATTGAACAAATAGCGGCCAGATTTGTCCCCGGTGTTGTTTGTTTGGCTCTCTTTATGACAAGCTGGCATGCGCCATGTTGTTGGTTTGGTCAGCACGACTGGTTTTTGATTTTTGTTACACAGAGAAGTAGTGCATGACATACACGGATAGATACTGTCTTCTGTATGTCTGCCTGTGCCTAGCTATATGTCTGTCTGTGTTTGTATCTGTATCTCTGCCTTACCTGGCTGTCTGAGACTGCCTGTTTGTAGTTAGTTATAGTTAATACAGTTACAGACTGTATTAGGTATTAACATACAGTTAACAGCACACACATATAGATTACATGAGCTTGATTGCATGCTCTTTCTTTCTATTCTTTCTTTCTTTTTTTCTTTCTTTCTTTCTTTCTTTCTTTCTTTCTTTCTTTCTTTCTTTCTTTCTTTCTTTCTTTCTTTCTTTCTTTCTTTCTTTCTTTCTTTCTTTCTTTCTTTCTTTCTTTCTTTCTTTCTTTCTTTTCTTTTCTTTCTTTCTTTCTTTCTTTCTTTCTTTCTTTCTTTCTTTCTTTCTTTCTTTCTTTCTTTCTTTCTTTCTTTCTTTCTTTCAGCAGTAGGACTATAGGGAGATACATGTGTTGACTGCCACCTTCCCACACAGAAAGCTAACCGAAGACACAGTAGCTGATTAAACCGTCTGCATTGCATTGCGCCGGAGTTGACCTCTTCAGGGTTTCAGTCCGCAGAATTAACACGGCTAGCATGAGATTCCTACATGTATAATTCCCAGTAAGGCCCCGTTCGGCCGTAAGGTTATATTAGATGCCCCGGCGGTTATATCGGGGGACTTGACGGTTATATCGGGGGACCCGGCGGTTATATTGGGGGACCCGACAGGTATATCGGGGGACCCTGACGGGTTATATTGGGGGGGGGGGGGGGGGGTATAGTAGGGCCCTGACGGGTATATTGGGAATTCCAACAGCTTTGTTGGGTGCACCGACGGTTACGAAGCAACTTACACTCCGGACCAGGCGGGAATGCTGCCAGTGTTTGGGTATGTGGTTGTAACCACAGCCGACTTTAGAAAATAGGTTTGGGCGCTGGCCTTGTCGCGTGACGTACGCGGGCTAACACGCGTGTGTAGCTAAGGTGGATTGGCTGTGGCTGTACCTAGGAGGGGCGTATGGGAGGGACAGTATGACAGGTTCATAACGAGCATACGGGATTTGTTTCTATCAAGGCAAACAGGTGTTGATAAAGTATCTAACGAGGAAGCAGGTACTCATTGCAAAGTGTTCATGACAGTAGCGCTGAACGAAAAGGTGCCGGCACTGCGTACCGTTTCGTACCGCCGGGTTTAAAACCCCTAACCAGCATGATACTGGTGCAGTCAGCATCAACATCTTTCGACATTTGCCGAGGAAGATTGATCGTATATGGGTCTGGCCGAGGTACTTTGATATTCATTTTGCATTAACTGTTAACACATTGGGAGCGACCCCGCCTCATAGGATGGGCCGATCGTTTCTGCGGATTACTGAACGGATGAGCAAGCGCCGAACTCAGTGTTCCTGGTGGACTCCGGGATTTCATGTGGAGTTCCCAGTAAAGTATAGGGGTGTTAGGGTGTGAAATCAACGACTAACAGTGACCCTAACCCCCTCCCACCCCCTATATAGATATAATATATATATATATATATATATATATATATATATATATATATATATATATATATATATATATATATATATATATATATCTAATATATTATTGGACTTTGCCGGGAACTCTCCGCGACATCTCGGAGCCCCCGAGACAGGGTGAACTAAAAGAGAAGAACAGCGCCGCTACAGCCACTCACAGAAATGGCATTTTTATTCATGGCTAGTCACTTGAGGTTCGCAGATTAACATGGTGCCTCTGTGCTCATGGAGCCACCGGGCTGGTCCCTAGCGGGTACAGGCGTTAAGACGGGCTGAGGGAATACACCAATGGTCAACCTGAAGTAAAGACACGCACGCCCTGAGAGTTGTGTGATTTGTAACCCCCCCCCCCCCCCCCCCCCCCATTTTTTTTAAAATCAGAAGAGACTGATAAGTAGGCTGCAGTCCAGCGTGTGTGTATGGGTGGGTTGTACTGTGTGATTGATTGTCTGAGGGGAGATCGTTCTGATAATAGTTTAGTA
>CAJHNH020004002.1:0-322500 GCA_905116865.2 Candidula unifasciata
CACACAATGCGACAAAATGTCGTATCACACATTGATACGTGCGGTCCTTCATTGTGACGTGCTGAGGCGCTTCAAGCTGATGTGTGTGGTACCAAGATGAAATAGGCCAAGTAGGGGTAAAACAGTAGTTACTTCAATGCTTTCAAAATGTAGAGCTCGAACGCTATGCGTTAAGTTCCAATGGTTGTATTGATATATACAATCAGCAATGATCAACACAAGAATACGTATGCAATCAATAATCAACTCGTTCAACTAAAGCTCACTCGTACATCCATGGACGGTTATGTCCTTACGATAGGTCGCAGTCCGACCTTGAGATCATGACAATCATCTTGGTCCTCGGACAAGTCCGAATTAAGCAATGAAAGTATCCCGGCTTGGCCCCCATTGATACGTGCGGTCCTTCATTGTGACGTGCTGAGGCGCTTCAAGCTGATGTGTGTGGTACCAAGATGAAATAGGCCAAGTAGGGGTAAAACAGTAGTTACTTCAATGCTTTCAAAATGTAGAGCTCGAACGCTATGCGTTAAGTTCCAATGGTTGTATTGATATATACAATCAGCAATGATCAACACAAGAATACGTATGCAATCAATAATCAACTCGTTCAACCAAAGCTCACTCGTACATCCATGGACGGTTATGTCCTTACGATAGGTCGCAGTCCGACCTTGAGATCATGACAATCATCTTGGTCCTCGGACAATTCCGAATTAAGCAATGAAAGTATACCGGCTTGCTGCCGAGAATGTAGTGCTCACCAGCTTCCTGCTGAGGTCTTGGAGTCCCGGGGTAAAACGTCCTCAAGGATCCAACTTTAATAACGTTTGCTTCCGTGGGATCCCGGGGTAAAGCGTCCTCAAGGATTCCCACGTCCGTCTCCTTCGGACTATAAACATCAACTGCTTTTACAACAATAAATCATAACAACGTTACGTATTGTTTTGACGTCTTATTTGCTCACTCCGTACTGGTGCGTTCTGGTGCACATTCGCACGCGACACTTGGTTTCAGTTAATCGAGAACCTCTGCTCCATTGGAAGATAAAGGGCTCAAAAAGAAAAGTTGGACAACAATTGTTTGGTCTTTAATTATCCCCAACATTAGTTGTGCACACGGGATGCAGAGGTACTGAGCCACCCATGGTGGTACCCCAGGAGCCCAGCTCATACTGGTCAGGACCTACCATTACCTCATCACGGTCATCCTAGAAACAGGGTGGCAGCCGGGGGCCTGGCCAACAAAGGTAGGAAATCGTTTCCATCAGAGTTGGATTTCATCGGTCTGGGAGGCAAGGAACCAACGGTCTGCACACAGTTAAGCCAGATCTGTAAAACAGATGTACATGCAAAATTCAAGCCTTGGAAGAAGACCAAAGTTGAGAAGCGGACAGACGACCAGGACACTCCATGTGTGAAAACATTAAGAAGAAGAAATAGTTGTGCACACTGTATTGAATAATTCTTTTCTAACATTACTATAATTCTGTAACTTCTGTTTAGCTGTTGTATTTACTTTAAGCAAATTGTCAAGACATTAAATAAAATAATAATCTCTAGAACTGCCAGGGAAATGATGAAGACTGGATAAATATTAAACATAGAAAATTGTAGAGCCTTGTTCCCTGTCAGATGCCACACAATTTTCTGGTAATTGTCTGGGAAGGAGAGGGTGGGGGTTAGGGGAGAGAGAGAATGAGAGAGAGAGAGGGAGAGAGAGAGAGAGAGAGAGAGAGAATATCCTGGGAAATAAAGGCAGCAGGCATGATGTTGATCAGATCACCCATCGTTGGCCGATTGGTTTATAAAAATGTGAGTCCAGCATCAAATGCCCGATGCGCCACTGGTGTCAAAGAAAATGGTCCTCTGCTTACTGAAAGCATTCCTTGTTATATCCTAATTAGAATTGGTTTCTGCTAGATGGCATATTAATCTCTTAGAATTGAGTGGCTGAATAGATGCCATTTTATTATCTTAGAATTGAGTGGCTGAATAAATGACATTTTAATCTTTAGAGTTGAGTGGCTGAACAGATACCATTCTAGTCTCTTAGAATTGAGTGGCTGAACAGATGCCATTCTAATCTCTTAGAATTGAGTGGCTGAACGGATACCATTCTAGTCTCTTAAAATTGAGTGGCTGAACAGATGACATTGTAATCTTTAGAGTTGAGTGGCTGAACAGATACCATTCTAATCTCTTAGAATTGATTGGCTGAACAGATTCTATTCTAATCCCTTAGAATTGAATGGCTGAATGGATGCCAATCTATTCTGTTAGAACTGAGTTGTTGAATCGATGAAATTCTACTCTCTTAGAATTGAATGGCTGCACAGATGATTCCTTAAGAAGGGAATGGCTGAATGGATGCTATTCTAATCTTTTAGATTTGAGTGGCTGAACAGATGCCATTCTGATCTCTTAGAGTTGAGTGCCTGAATCTCCTAGACTTGAGTGGTTTAATAGACACCATTCTGAATAGATAGCTATCTAATCTGTTAGAACTGAGCGGCTGAAAAGATGCAGACTGACACATTGGGCATGTAGGGCTAGACTTATTTGTATAGAGCAGTTAGCACTCTGTTGGTGATCTGGTCAACATCACATCTGTTGTATTTGTCCCTGGACCTTACCTGGTATCTACACTCTGTTGGTGATGTGTTCAACATCACATCTGTTGTATTTGTCCCTGGACCTTACCCGGTATCTACACTCTGTTGGTGATGTGTTCAACATCACATCTGTTGTATTTGTCCCTGGACCTTACCTGGTATCTACACTCTGTTAGTGATCTGGTCAACATCACATCTGTTGTATTTGTCCCTGGACCTTACCCGGTATCTACACTCTGTTAGTGATGTGTTCAACATCACATCTGTTGTATTCATCCCTGGACCTTACCCGGTATCTACACTCTGTTAGTGATGTGTTCAACATCACATCTTTTGTATTCATCCCTGGACCTTACCCGGTATCTACACTCTGTTAGTGATGTGTTCAACATCACATCTGTTGTATTCATCCCTGGACCTTACCCGGTATCTACACTCTGTTAGTGATGTGTTCAACATCACATCTTTTGTATTCATCCCTGGACCTTACCCGGTATCTACACTCTGTTAGTGATGTGTTCAACATCACATCTTTTGTGTTTGTCCCTGGACCTTACCTGGTATCCACACTCTGTTGGTGATGTGGTCAACATCACATCTGTTGTATTCATCCCTGGACCTTACCCAGTATCCATCTTATGCTGGGTCAACCTGGAAGCCAAGGTCAGTTTTGATGAAAAAGATCCCTCTGGATGTGACCCAGGAACTACTACTTCTGCTGCTGCTTCTTCTTCTGCATTCACTTTTATAAAGGGTAGTATAACATTGTGTTGTGGTTTACAGCTAGGCTGTGATGTCTGCACCCTCTGACCCAACACATCCGATTTCAGCAAATCCTTAATTAATCACCCTTTATGACTTGTTTGTTAATGAGCAGTGGATCTGTCTCCCCCTCCCTCCCTCCCCACCCAAAATGGGGCCTAGAAACTCACATTGCAAATGTTGAAATTAATTTGGATGTATTGACTGAAAGATCAAATGTTACATCCTTATTGCAAAACAGACACAACCCAGCCAGTCTTTCTCAGCACAAATGAAGAAGTAGAAGCCCACGTAAATTAAACTGTTAAATTCACCCAGGGTGCGTTCTGTTTTCCCTATTGTGGATGGGGAAAAAACAGAATATTCCCACTGCATACTGTAAATGGTGACAGTTTAAGGCTTTGCTGAAGTTGGATGCTTTGTGCCAGAATGCACGTATGTTGCAGCCTAGCTCTAAACCACAACCTACAATGCTAGTTTTTAGGGTGAATGCGGAAGAAGAAGAAGCTGTGAAATATTTGTCTTGCATGTGATATTTCCTTGCATCTTTTGTCAATATCATCATGCTTTGATAATATCTCTCCCAGACGTGCAATTAATTACTGCTCATTTTTATTTCTTAATTACAGCCCTTTTATTGCTTATCCAGACTTTTTATATCCTTAGTTTGGCGATTGAATTTTTTTTTTTTTACTGTCAATTCCTCCCTCTACCCTGTAGCTGTTGTACATACTCAGTGATTTCCTCTGCCTGCATCCTAATATGAATCCTTATGTATGTGAATTTGTTTTGTTAGAATCATCATAGTTGTCCTGATCTATTAAGTCCAAATAATGTTGCTTGCCTCATGAAGTTTATTGTTATAATAAAGTCATCAAAGAAACATAAGTTTAAAAGAAAGGATTACTTTGGTAATGGTAACATATTATACATAATTATTGCACACAAAGATAGAATTATAAATCTGAGATCTGAATCTTATACACATAAACATTGAAGCCTATCCACATCCACCTACAGGAGACAGCTGGTTACTTAAAGTAACAACAGGGTACCCTAATTTCACCGTTTTCTATGGTTGAATGGGATTTGTTCCTGTTGGATTGCCATACGAATACTGGCTGCTTGAGTCACTGAGTGCAAACTTTCAAGATATAGTCCCTGACGGAAAATAAAAAAAATATATTTTGGTTATGCCTACGAAGATTACTCGGCTTAGAGAATGACAGTTTAGAAGAGTATATTGGTATTAGCCAACAGACTTGAATGCAATGTTTACTGAAAGTAATGATTTATGGAAGATTTGCTTAAACTAGCCTTGAGATAAGCAGTTAAAGCCGTGGGTAAGTAATTTCAGATAATAATTTCTGTGTTGACCTTTTAATGGAAGACACATTATTCAAACTAGCCAGCAGCCTTCTGAAGCAAATATTGTTAATTCTTTAAGTTGAGCACCCTTTTCATGCCAAGGGACATATGATGCTAGGCTCATATTTGTTATAGAAAATTGGCACAAAGTGCGTGAAGTAGCCAACATCACACTGGCCGCCTTTACTTCTGAGGAAAGCATCTAAGTTTACACTGGGTGGGCCTGGGACCCAGTGCCATTGTTCTTCAAAATCCGCCTAGTATGGATTTGAACCCAAGACCTTTGGCCTGAAAGAGGAGGTCTAGTCACTGCATTACCACGGCTCCCTGATGATTCAAAAACCTAAGTTAAAATTTTCATTTTACTTTTTCTAAATCACTCTTGAACTGTTATCCAACAAAAATTGTATAGCTTGACATTTACTGCCATTCTGTTTATGAAACACAATTACTATTTGCTAAACTGGAAGCTAATAGAAATTTGATGTTCCCTTTGTATTTTTCCATGTCTTGAATAAAAGGACCAGCTTTAGGTGACATTATTAAGCATGATTTTCTGTAAATGTTACCATATTATGTGTTTACGTTATAAAGACTATACATATATATATTGCCATATCATTGTTGTCTTTTTACTGTATCTCTTTCTAAAAATGCAAAGCAAATTTACACAACTAATAATTATAACAGAAAATCACACTTTTGTTTCAATATTCCTTTGTTGGTTATTTTTGTGATAATCTTTAATCGTCAAACAGTTGATTATTAGCACAGTTTCAGTGTTACAGAGTTGGGGAATCATAACATTCTTTGTTGATGTTTGTGGTAAAAGTTTCCCTGTCTCATTTGTATGTCCAGTATATTTCTTGCATTTTCTTTCTTGTGTTTTTGCTGTAGAACTGTTCCGGTCGATACAGGACTTCTGGTGTATGAGAAAGCTCGGAAATAAGATAATTTTAGTTCAGTTTCAGAATGACATACGATTAATTTGATTTAATCTTGATGTTAAAAAAAATTTGTACAAAAATGTGTAGGGTTAGGGATTTCAAGTAGCTTTCGCATAGGAGAAATTTGATGTAGTCTTGATATTGAGCAAAACCGATGTTCTGTGTTGATTTAGTTGCACTGAATGAAAATTTTACTTTTTAGTTGTTAGTTAGTTAATAGACAGATCATTTTAGTTTTTTACTTGGTCAAATAATGATTCAGGTTTATAAGTTGGTGGACAAATCATTTCATTTTGTTAGTTAGTCAGCAGATCATTTTACTTTACTTAGTCAACAGTTGGTCAAACCCTCTACATCATAAATGTTCATATCCCCTCCTCAGTATATCTATCACCTCAGCGAGTAGTAGCTGATGACAATAGTTCGGAGTTGCTTTATTATTATTTGGCTTACTGTATAGTGTACTTGTGTGGCCTCACCCGTTTTCACATTCTGTTTTTACAGTCTGTTCATAGTTACAGATTCACAGTTATCCCTTGATTTGGGCAAACATCTTCTTGTAGAGTGTTTACTGTATCAGCCTGTTTCATTTCTTGTCTACTCTCCACAGTTGCCCTGTCCACAACCTTGTCAGCTTTTTCATTTTCTCGCACACCTGCATGCACCGGCACAAATATGGTACTGATCTTTGTCGGCCATGACTGGCTCATAAACACCAACCACTGTGGGGGATGTAGTCAACATCCTGCTGCCTGCCTTTAGTGCCCATGACATTTCCTGCCACCTGAGTTAGAGTAGGTCAACCAGAGGTTATGGTCAATTATGAACTTGTAATTTTGAACCCTAAACTTTTGAGCAAGCAAAAGCAAGCATCTGCCCTTTTGATACTTCCAAATGTGTGGAAACCATTTGCATTCTTTCTGTTTCGTAACATTAACTGTAGATTCGTGTCCCTTTATGAAGGAACAGCTGGCCGAGTGGTTACAGTGTTGGGCGGGCGACAGGCAGTAAGTGGGGGATGGATATTTTTCAGTGGGGGGGGGGGGGGGGGGGGGAATAAACATCCTAACCTGCACACTTCCTGGTGATAGCACTAGCTTTGCGGCCATAAACTCTCAGGCTCACGACCCAATTGTCTACACTGTGCCCTAACAGTGGTGGACAGACAGTAGTGACAGTTCTATGGAATCTTAATAGATCTTTGCAGAGATCTGATAACTGTTGCCTGACATTGTAACTGATACAGTGTGGCAGTTGTGTGAATAGTTAACTATTTCCTACAGTTGATACAATCATTCTTAAACTAATGATGTTACTTGTTTACATTTGCAAACTTGGGGAAAACATTGTTAATACCTTGGCTCTCAAATACACCAGCCTAAAATTTGATTTTGTTGTTGTCTTTTTAAAAATGTTCATAATTTACCACTGTGGGGCGACCCCCCCCCCCCCCCCCTCCCAACTAAAACCATTTGGGGTCGTGACCTATGGGCTGACAACCCATGAGGTAAAAACAGTGGAAAGTACAGGAGCTTATGTGATGTTGCTCACATGGCTCATCAAGGGCAAGTTGGTCTATACAACTATCAGTCTAGCACCATATGTCCGATTTGCCAGTGAACTTTACTCTTGAGATTGTGATTCAGCTGAGTATTCTGTATGCTTCACTTCAGATAGTGAAGTTATTACTCAATGCGTGATTCACATGAAGAAGTGTATTTATTTAGTGCTGGCTGTCTGGGAATTATGGAAGTCGTAAAGTTACAGCTGTGTGTTTCACATCAATGATTAAAGTTGTAAGATGTACTGCATTGTTCACAAGGATAATTGAAGTTGTAATTTATACTCTAGAATTCACATATATTAATGAACTTTATTGCATGCTTAACATGAAGGAGTGTTTTAATATAGTGCTGGTTTTATGTGAATTTGTTATGTTTAAACACCTACTGTATCACTCACAATAATTTTTGGAGTTTATGTAAATAATTCACATCAGACAGTGTGGTTATTATTCAGTGCATGCTTCGCATGAAGAAGTGTATTCAGGCAGTACTATCTTCACTTGATTTTCGGAAGTTATTGTTGTGAAGTGATCACTGTGATTCACATGAATTCATTGAAGTTATAACATATATGTTTTGATTCACATAAGATAGTTGAGTTGTTAATGCATGACTTTGCATAAAGTGTGTTTATACAGTGCTGGAATCACACAAATTTTGGAAGTTATTATTGTAAAATGAGAGCTGTATAATTCACGTGAATAAATTATATAATTCACATCAAATGGTGAAGTATTATTGATTCTGGAATGCCTAAATTAACACATACTTTCCATATTTTGGATATTTGCTAAAAGAAAATTGTTGAAAAAAAAAAAAACAGCTATTCCACACATGTAACAAAACAATAACAAAAAAAGCAGAGAATTAATTTATCACCCAGAACACAAATACTATACAGAGCAAAAGGGGGATTGGAAGGGGGGGGGGGGGGGGGGGGGGGGGTTGTGGTGGAGGGGTAGTCATTACAAATGACTGAAATATAGAATTAACTGGCTTACATCTCTTGGGATTGGTAAACTAATTATAGTGTGACACTGACTGACCCATGTGACTCAGTCGCCGGGTAACCACTGTAGCCAATAAGAAAAATATGACATAGGAATTTCTTTTTTGTTGCTGTTTTCTTTAAGGAAACCCCCTAAAAATGCAGTTTTTAGTAAATTTAGTAATCTCCTGTCATGCTGTCGGCTCTGTGGCTAAGTCGATGCGAACGCTTCGTAATGCCGGCATGCCGGGTTCGATCCCAGCTGCAAGCCACGCACCTTGCGTTGGTTTCGACAGTGGTATCAAGAAAGCAGACCGTCCAGAAAGCAATGGCAAACTACTGGACGTAAATTTGCCAGGGGCTGTTAGGGTTGGTTCTGTAACGTCCTGTAAAGGATATGCAACTAACCTAACCTGTCATGCTAAACATTTGCGCAAACATGTCTCTGTAGCGAGTCAGGAAAGCTACTTTTATGGGGAAACGTAACCCAAAAAAAAAGTGTCAGTTTTGTGGCTTCTCTAGACAAAAGGATGTTACATTTCAGGATGCAGGATGGGTTAACTTAGGAAAACAGGTCAGTTTAAAAAAAAAGAAAAGAAATCTTTGCTGTGCTGGTGTTTGAATACTTTACCACTAAGCCAACACACAGGCTTGGTAGTCACTGCACTATTAAACCTTCTTTAAGTATGTTATGCTTTATATAAGATAATAGTTATGTAAGTTAGGTCATGCATGTCACATTAGAAAAAAAAAAGGTAATTGTGTATTCTTTACAGGACATTATAGTACCAACTCCAGCATTGTTTGGCTTTTCGTGTGACTTTACTAGGCAGTTTTACATTCAGCAGCTTGCTGTTGTTTCTAAACAGTCAGCTGTCAATACCATTGTCAAAAATAATGCAAGGCAGTCTGCTGCCAAATCGCATGCAGCTGGGAGATTGGAATTGCAAACTGTGGTCTTAGCCACAGACGCTGACTAATATTCTTCACATAAAATAGTGAAATTGCTTGATAATATATATTTCACATAAAATAGTGAAATTGATTGATAATATATACAGTTAAAAGAAGTAAAGGATAATTTTTTTCACGCCTTTGGGTGAATTGGGCATATAGGGCTAGACCTACATTTTATAGACGAATCCGTCCTCGGTAGGTGACACGGTCAGCAACACCCCAGCGGCCTTTACATCCGTGGAATTATACCTGGTACCCATTTAAGGCTGGTTGGACCTAGGAGCCAACGTTGTTTTTGAAAAAGTCTGACTCCGTCACAATCTAAACATGTGACCTACTGACCCGCAAGCGAGCGTCCAACAGCTACACCATGGCGGGTCCCTGATGTATCCACATAAAGTAGTGAAATTACTTATAATATATACAGTACCTCACATAAAGTAGGGAAATTGCTTGGTAATAAATATATAAATTACATCACATAAAATAGTTAAATTACCTGATAATATATACAAAGTTTCACTTAACCTTGTGAAATTACTCAATAATTTAAACAGTACTTCAGATAAAATGGTGAAATTTCTTGATAATTTACACCTGATATTCACTTAAACTAGTGAAATTACTTTATAATAAATACTTCCCATACATTAGGGATTTTTCTTTAAAATATATAATTCATGTACATTAAAAGTAATAATATAGTGCATGTTTGAAATATAATATTGAAGTTATTGGTGTGTGCTTTTACTTAAAATAATTAATTTTTATTTTGTATAGTGTAAAGCTGTGTAAAGTTCATGAGAGTTTATGATTCATTTCATCATCATCAGGTGCCTTGCCGACTGGCGTGGGCGATCATGCCTCTCCACTATCCGCTATCTCCTGCAGCATGTATCAGTTCGTATGCTGACACATCTCCATGCCATGCAACATGACTTTCAAGAATCTTCTCTCATTGTCTTCCTCTGTCCCTCCTTCCACAGATCTTTCTAGTGGTCATATGTTCCATTTTTCCCTCTTGTCATAACATGTCTCCTTCTCATGTCTGTGATAGGTTGTCTTCAGGCTCCTGCCTCTTTCAAAACCTCTTGGTAGCTCTTTTTGGCTGTCAGAGGTATTTTAAGTATTCTTCTGATTCATATACTGTATCTATTAAAAAACTAATAAAGCTGTAGATTAAATATATGATTTAGGCAAGCTTGCAAAGCTGTTTTGCAGTGAGTACAAGATATAGAAATAGTAAGATATATGATGCTGGATTCACACTTTTATAGACCTATTGGCCGTCAGTGGGTGATGTAGTCACATCACACCAGCTGCCTTTACTTCCCAGGACTTTACCTGGTGCCCAGTTTGTGCTAGGTTGAATTGGAAGCCAAAGGTCATTTTTGAGAAAATATTACTAGTTGTGGTTTTGAACCCAAGACCTTTGATCCGGAGATGGAACATCTAGCCGAGTGTTCTTCCTAAATGAGTTTGTATTAACTCTTTCAGCCCCAAGGAACGCATCATACGTTCATAGGCTGCCACTTAGAAGCCCAGTGAACGAAAGATGTGCTGATTTTACTTCTCTCTTTACTACCCCTTGGGCCTCTGATGCTAAACTCCTTGGGACTGACAGAGTTAAGGAGGTTCTCTTCTTCTTATAGTCCATGTTGTGATGCCTTGGTAGTCATGCCTGTCCACAACGTTCTGCCTTGTATACTTTTAATCATTTCTGACACAGATGATTTTCCATGCCATAATGCATAATGTCAAACTGTCCGGCATCATCTTTCTCGGTCTCTCTCTGCCTCTTCCCTCTCCAGCTTAGTCACCGTCACGATGTACGCCGGTTTTTTGTCCTTCTTATGAAGTGAACAAAAAATGGTAGATTATCTCCTTCTGATATGGGTGATCAGCTCTTTTCCAGTTTCTTTCGAGACATCCTCATTACTCTTTTCGTCTGGGTGGTCTCGTCATTCATCGATAAAACCACATTTCCACCATTTCCACATAAATCGGCAAACTGTTCATTATTCATTTTCATTTTCGTTTATCAGGATAAGATTTAAATAGCTCCTGAGAATTCTCTTTCTTTTCTCAGTTGACGAAGGAACATTGCATCTTCATTTTGTGATAGGGTCGGCTACAGTTTCTTACAAAGGTCATGCCATTTTTGGAGGAAAAAAATATTTTAAAAAAAAACCTTAAAAGTTTGATAGAAATTAAATAAGGTTGGATCATGTTATTAATATTTTTGGTTTTACAGCAAACACACAGCCATTGTTAAAGATACAGTTAAAAAAGACAAACGCTTTTCACAAATTGGTCACCAGAAGCAGTTGTACAATATAGGAAACGCCATTGCTTTTTCTTATGCACAGCTGTGAAAAGATGTGCCATGCCAAGTTGTTCAGTTGAATGATTGGAATTTAGCATTTTTGAACACAGCATTCCGTAAATTGATCTTCAAAACTACTGACCTTGAAAATAAAAATGAAAAACTGTTCTTGGTTATATATGTGTGGTGGTTTCCTCTTCTGCTCTTTGGTTTTGTAGCCACCTCAACCATAGACACATTGTGCTGTTGTAGAGTTTCTCTAAAATAATGTTATCGTGTTTTTATGCTGTAAGTCCTTCTCCACTTTTGGTGTATGGCTTGTATGGCATGGCACTACGAGGTGCCTTCTCTGAGTGGACAAACTGTTTGATTTGTCGTCTTTGTATGTAATTTAGAATTGGTTTAGAGCCGATTTTTTTCTCTTAGGGCGTAATTCCTGATTTGATCTCTTCTGGTCACTCCTGCAACACTCCTTTGACATCTTATTTACATGGTTCCTAATTTTCTTTTCTGTTTTTTTTTTTTAAGAGTGACCATGTCTGGCACTAGTGGCATAGAGTGGACATGAATATGCTTTGATGAGACGTTTCTTTGTGTTGATTAGGATTGTCTTATGCTTGATGGAAAGGGGGTGGGGGGTTTGCTTTAGTGCATCAGATGTTAATTTCTTCATCCAGTTTCCCATTATTGGGCTGTTTAAACACTGACTCTTTTTAAAGAATCAACTCAGAAAACGGGACTAGTTATCAATCAAGATAAGACAGAATACATAATAATAACTAGACAGGGAGAGAATATAAACTCTGGCCGCATACAAGTCATTATATGAAAATTAAACGAACGGAAACATATAAGTACTTGGGTGCAAACTTGAATTACTCCAGCTTGCTGAGAGAAGAAATACAAACTATGCTTTTCAACATCTGCTAAAGTCAAAGTGTCTTGCACCACTAAGATCAAAATATGTAAAATGTTGATAAGACCAGTCATTTTATATGGCTCTGAAACTTAGAGCAAAACTAAAAGAGAGGAAGCCTTATTACAGGTTTTCGAAAACAGAGTGTTACGATGAATCTTTGGACCTATCAAAGATGCAAACAGCGGAGAATGGAGAGTAAGAAGCAACAACGAAATTCATAATCTGTTTAAATCACCATTGATAACTGGCATGAGAGCTAATAGACTGAAATGGTTGGGGCATATTGAGAGAATGTCAGATGACAGAGAAGTGAAAACTGTATACACCAGAGAGATGAATTGTCGTTAACCACGAGGCAGACCAAGAAGAGGATGGAGAGATAATATCCAGACAGACCTGCAAACACTCAGTGTCATCAACTGGAATAAAAAGAAGACCAACCAGAGAGATGAATGGAAGCAGGTGATATCTGCAGCAATGAACCTCGAGGGGCTTGGAATGCTGAAGAAGAAGTAGTTTCCCATTATTTAAACTCAGATGTCTGTTTAATGCTACTTCCTATTTTCATTACTTCTGTCTTTTCAGTGTTGACCCTCTATTATTATTATTATTTTTTTTTAAATTCTTCATTCATAGATGTTGGTTGTTGCAATTTCATGGCTGTATCTGCTGTCAAGGCATAGTAAAAGTAAAGAGTAATTCGGTGATCATACTAACATTTTTGTTCCTTGGCTTGTCATGCTTGCATATACTGTTGATGTAGGTCATAAACAACAATGATGATAAGACATCCCTGTCTTTTGATGTAGTTGATAAACCCAGGAGTGGTGACTCTCTGTTTGCTTTTCCACTGGATCTGCCATCAGAGAATCACTAAAATTACACCAAATGTTACTGTGGTTCCCTGATTTATTCTACCTACGCTTCTACAATCCATATATAAACTTTTACACAGAAGGTAGATGTTACTGTGGTTCCCTGATTTATTCTACCTACACTTCTACAATCCATAAATAAACTTTTACACAGAAGGTAGATGTTACTGTGGTTCCCTGATTTATTCTACCTACGCTTCTACAATCCATAAATAAACTTTTACACAGAAGGTAGATGTTACTGTGATTTGCTGATTTATTCTACCTACGCTTCTACAATCCATATAAAAACTTTTACACAGAAGGTAGATGTTACTGTGGTTCCCTGATTTATTCTACCTACGCTTCTACAATCCATTTATAAACTTTTGTGCAAAAGGTAGATCACACCATTATCATAATTGTTGTTATCACTCCTGTTTTTGTTATGATGATTATTGTCATTTTTATTTGTAATATCGTAGGTGAAGAAAGTATATTGATGTCCTGCTTTCAGCCAGTGTAAATTAAAGTATATTATTGTTAGTTTGTTGGGTGGGAGGGGAAGTCATTAAGTAAAGGCAGTTGAATTAATAATTTTTATCAAGCAGCCTGAACAACATTGTTATGTGTCCTATCTCTCGGCATAGTCTCCCTGCCTTGCATCACACGTAGTCCGCCAATCCACAAGATTGTGGATGCTCACCAGGTAGAAGCTTTTAGGTGTAACCAGTAACCAGTTTTCACCGTCACATCACCTCACTGCCGACTGCAAATCTCTGGCCACGCAAATGTTCTTTCAGTGGGCTAGACAAATGAAAGTGTGATGTTGCCATGTCCCGGCTGAATGCTGTATCCGTTTTGAGCCTTCATTCTTTGATAGATTTAAGATGGTTTATCACCCTCTGCCCACACTAAACAAATAAAGTCTTGTTGCTCTTCCACGGTGATTTTTTAACAGTGCTTCTGCCATCTTGTATGAGCTGGTGCGCATTCATGTACTGTTAAATCGTCACAACATGCACTTTGGGCATTGTAATAGGGCCATTCTGTGTCCTGAAATAATATATTTTCTTCTGCATACTGTTCCATGCAGACTAGGATACGGTTGCCTTTACTTAATGACTTTTCCTCGTATATGATAGGGCTAACAATTAATAGTTCTGGTATGTCACTGTGACTAGTGTGTAGTTTAAAACTCTTAGAACTCTTGCAGTTATCATCATGATGTCATGTACTATTGAACAGAGTAGCCTAGCTGATATGTAGATGCTTTTGCTTTTGAAAAAAATGTCTGCCTAGTAACCTTATCACAGTATAGGATAGCAGGGTGCATCCATTGTTTTCTGTTAATTAGTGAAAAGAATCTCTTTATACCCAAAGCAGTTTTCAAAACACGGGTTAACTTGTAATATACCATGTGTCGGTTAAACAAAAGTCCCAAATTTGCCAGACACTAAACTGTTTCACTCCTCAGAGTTCTCTGTAAATCCTAACCATCAAATAATGTTTTCTGATTTAAAAAAAAAAAAATCTTTTGGCCAGAACATACTAGAAGTCTGACAACTTCCAGTGCATATTTATCGTCTTTGATATTGTGTTTGGTTATTTCCCTCTTGAGCAACTGCCAACTGTTGATTGTTCATTTTAAAGATCATCTTCATCACACTTCGGACATGACCATAAGTGCTCCGATCTCCTCCTGAGTATATCTTCAAGTGTTTTTAGGCAAACAGCTAATCAGAGCAGTGTTTGAGTTAAGTAATTATAATTAATTGTCTCTTATATAAGTGCTTAAATGCTGAATTTATTCTTTGGATAAAAATCCACTAAGCATTAATCATTTACTCATTTCACAGTTAAAAAAAAAAAACTTTTAATCTCCTTGCCTCCTTACTAGTATCAAGAAAATCACTGTTTGACTTGTACCATCTATCAGTGAACATATTAAGAGTATAGAATTGTTATAACAGGTATCAGGTCATCTTACTGTGATGTGTATGGTAAGAATGAGTTGCAGAGGAAGTTAGTAAAGTGATGATTGTGTGTGACAAGAACTTGCATTTGTTGTATATTCAGCAGGCTTAAAGACACATATTTTTGTTCTCAGAAATCAGCATTCCTCCATTTCAAAGTTGGATGTTAGCGAAGACAACGATCCAGGTCTTTCTAAGATGGATGTGGTCCTGACCTTTTCTCTAGAGGTATGTTAGATCACCTGGGAAAATGTGTCATTTTAATGTAGTTGACAGTGTAGAAGTAGATAGTGTTATAACGGTTTATTGTAATGAAATGATTGCAGAAAAGTTGAGATGAGCGTCTGAGAAGAAACACACTAAACAGAGATGTTGACAACAAAGGTCCTGAAATCCCATGCTATAATTATGGAAGATATTTCTTAGTGCGGGCGGGTCTCACTGGTCACTCTTCATCGCCATAGGCTGCGAGTCACATGTCTCCTCATAGCACATTATAACACTTTCATCTGGAAATATGGAGAGGTACCAGTCATCATTGTAATAATATCTACCAACGTTATACGTCACATAGAGTTCACAATTTCTTCTTCCATTCTGCTCTATCCTTTGCAATAGTTTCAGTGTTGTGGATTGAATCCAGTCTGAAATATTTAGCTTTTGTTTTAACGTTCATCATAGGGTTTCTTTGGATGTCGTCATTTCCTTAATCCATTTGTTTCACATTTAAGTGCTTTTTTGGTGATTCTCTGTTTGCTTCTCCTCTGGATCTGATAACAGAGAATCACTAAACAGACACTTCAATGGGAAACGTATGGAGTGAGGAATCGAGGACATCCAAAAGAAACTCTAAGATAAACATGATGAGAAACGCCGAAACTGCTGGACCGGACTCCATCCATGATGTTGAAACAATGGCCCAGGATAGAGTGGAATGGTAAAATAAACTGCAAGCTTTATGTGACGTATAATGGCACAATAGCGTGAGGATAATATAAGAAGAAGTAAACTTGAAAAGTTACTGACAACTATGTAGTTTGATTAGAAAAGAGCAAAGTGGAAGACACATGGATGGCATGGCTATAAGTCTGGACAAGAGCACGGACCTAATCCAAAGCAGGTGATCTTGTGAGATAATGAAACATGTCTGGCCAAGCTTGTCAGCATGGCACATGATCATAGCCTTCAGTTTGTTAAGCTTTTCTGATTTATGTGTGCAAAAACCAAAAACCAAAAAAAGATAACAGGAGTATATAAATGACAGTAACACTGACCATACATAGGAATGAAATAGTTTGGGTTCCTATATCTTTTTCTTCTTCTTCTTTGTGTTCATTCACTGGCTGTAAACTCTGGCGGAAGGTTTGGGTTGTTTGTCCGTGTTTGGACTTTAGTCTTGTTCCTGAACCTGAGTGTTGTGTGCACATCCATTTAACAGATCTGACTTAATTGTGTGCAGATTGTTGGTTCCTTGCCTATCAGGCATATGCATTCTGACTTCATAGGAAGCCCAATCAGTAGACTCTTAAAACATGCTTGTTGGGGAGGCAGTAGGTCAATTCTTGTTTTCCCCACAGTCGGGCCCCAGAACCCACAAGGAGAGATTCATATATTATTTTATTATCTGATTAGGAAGGAAATAAAGGCAAAAGAGAAACAAAGGATTGTAGAAGGTGGAGAGCTAAGTATTTGAGAGAAAAAATGTCAGATGTAGGTGAGGGCAAGAGTGGTTCTGAAATTCATTTACAAATTATTGGAGATTCTTCTGAACACCAGCAGGTCTTGTAGTCACCCTTGCCAATGCCAGGAGCTGTGATTCTCATGCCTCCCTGTAGCACAGTATAACCATCATCATCATCCCGTTACACAGCATGTAGTTGGGTCCCCAATTTCTGTTGTCTGTCTGATCCTCTCTCTCCACCTTTAGCAGTCAGTTACGATGGACTTCATAGTTGCATGCTTGAGGCCTGTCCAGTCAGTCAGGTTCTGTAACCAAGTCTTTCTTGGTCTGCCTCTTCTCCTCTTTCCTTCTACTGATCCCTACAGTATTGTTTTTGAGAGGCCGTTAGATGTTATTGCATGTCTATACCATTGTATTTTTCGTCTTTCAGTGTGCTGTATAATTATATTGTGAACCTCTTCGTTTGTAATGTGGTCTCTGTATGATATGCCAAGAATTTTTCTGAAACATTGCCTATCCAATGTTTGTATCTTCATTTTTAGTTCAGCTGTTAAGGTTTCACAAACACAATAAATAAGCTAATAGCTAGTGATCTGAGTAATCAAATCTTAGTTTGTTTTGCATGAAGTGTTTTGGATCTCCATAATGTTTGCTGCTTGGCAAGGACTGATGTTGTCTGAGCAATCCTAGACATAATTTTTGGTATCGACCCTAGGTCACTCAAAATGGATCCAAAATTTTTGAAATGATTGACTTGTTCTAATTTATGACCTTTAACATACGTTGGTTAAGTTATAACCAGTGTCGAATGGAAAGATGAAAAGGTGCCAGGTGCAACAGCATCAATATTTAAACCAGCTTTTATGATCTAAGTCATGCAGTTTCCATTTCCAACTGTAGGAAAAGAATTAAAATGTTGGCCACATTCAGCCTGCTGCAGACAGCTTTCACTGTGAGAGGCATTTGGTTATATTTGTAGCCTGGTTTCTCTGTGCCAGGATATTGGCTGCTATTTGTATGTTTGTACCCGGGTTATTGAGCCATGCAGATAGACAACCAACTTTATTTATAGGTGCATGTGATCGAAGTCAAGGGGCTGAAATCTCTAGCACCCAGCAAGATTGTCTACTGTACCATGGATGTGGAAGGTGGGGAGAAGCTGCAAACTGACCAGGCAGAAGCTTCAAAGCCTCAGTAAGTCATTTCATTATCTTCAGGTATGGATTGTTTGCTTGTTCTCTCTCGGTTCAGTAGTGGTTCTGCCCACTTGGGCCTGGTCTTCTCATGTTTGCTATGGTTGTACAATCATGCACAGTAAGTAAAGATAGTGTTGCAGATTCTGCTGTCACAATGTGACGTGTTACGCCCTCACTCATATAGTATTAGTAATTATCAACATAAAAAGATATTCCTGTTCAACCTGTGTGGATTATACTTAGGATATATGTGTCTGTTCGCGTGTGTGCGCATGCGTATATAATATTATTTATTTCTTTTCAATATTTTATATTTATTCTTGTCAGATACTTTTTGTTTTTTAATATTGCATAAATTGTGTATTAATTATAACAGATTATAGGAGTATAGATTGTTAAGTTATATATATATATTTTTAAAGTGTACTTTTTAAATAATTGTGATAATCATAATGTGTAATTTACACACCTTCACACACTTTAGGTCACAACATAGAAACTGTGGTGACCAGTTCCATTTCTTAGTCTTTCCACCCCAGACTATACTACTTCTTCTTCTTCTTTTCCTCTTTCTTCTTCTTCCTGTTCACCGGCTGTAAGCTCTGGCAGAAAGTTGTGGTTGTTTGTCCACTTCTGGACTTGAGTCTTGTTCAAGAACTTTGGTTTTGCCTGCACATCCATTTGACAGATCTGCCATTTAATGAGGCTTGGTCGACTCCAGAGCAGAGTTGTCCGAAATATTTCTTCTTTTTCAGCAATAATTTTGCTGTGAGTCTGTTCCAATATGAGTCACAAACAGAGCAGTATGCTAGAGATCTTCACTGGTATCTAAGTATTTGCTTTATAGGTTCACTCCTGCAGCCTTGATCTATTGGTTCTGACATTCAGTCTGGGCATTTTTGTAAGACCTGCTCTGGAGTTTGCTTTAGTGCATCACAACCGCATGCAGCAGAATTAGCTAGGCCCATTCAGTGTAGATCTGCTGTCAGTATGGTCGACACAAATAATCCTGCCTCTGCTTTTGATTGAATCTAGACCACCGCCCTGACTGGCAAGCATTGTAAACACTCTGCCACAACAGACACATGCTTGGGTAGACATCTTTGACGCTTTTAGTCCCAGACAGTTGAGTAATCATGATCGGAAAAAAAAAAAAAAAAGGGGGGGGGGGGGGGGGGGGGGGGGTGTTGTATAACAACTTTGAAAAATCATGACTACACATAATTTGTCAGTGGCTCAATACTGGGAAAGCCAGATTTCTTTAGTGTGCTGAGACCAAATTTTAAAAGTACATGAACTTTATTGTCATTCTGTCTTTTGTACAACTTTTTTGGTGTGGGGGAGCCTGAGTGTTTGTGTGTGTGGGACAGGGGTGTCTTGGGCCTAAGGATTTAGGGCTGAATGGCTAATGCAGTCAACACAGACTGCTGCTTAGGATGTTTATTTCTGCCCGAGTAAAAATCTTCTGTAACTTTATTGAGATTTCAAACCCGGGTCTCTTGCATCAGAGCCCAACATTATAGCCACTTGGACAGCCATACTGTGAACACACTGCACAGTGGTTGGTATTCACAGAAAAAGCCACTAACACATCAGGCATTACGGCTGTCATATCCTGTCACTGTCCGAAGGTCATGAAGCAGTCTTTTACCGTGTATTGTTAGAATATAGTTTTTTTTTTTTTAAAGGAAAAGAGTATAATTGTTGCTTATTATCGATGGGACACACTTGTAAATTTTGAAATTTGTTTTAAAAGAAAAGAGTTTAATTATTGTTACTTCTCCTAGATGGGACACACAAGGTGATTTTGTGACAACTCACCCTCTTCCAGTTGTTAAAGTGAAGCTTTACACCGAGAGCTCTGGGATGTTGAAGTTGGAGGATAAGGAGTTAGGAAAGGTAAATACTCATGTCTGTGCCTGTTAATGAAGGTCTTTCTTTGTTAAAATTGCAGTAAATAAATCAGTGTTTGTTCTTTCTTAAACTGAACCATAGATTCAAAATCTGCAGAGGTCATTTGTAGAAATAATTAGACTTATTGTGGAAGGTTCTTCTATCATGAACCAGTCTTGCTAGTCACACTCGCCATCTCTAATGGCTGTGATTTACATGCCTGCCTATACCATATTAGAACACTGTTGCCAGGAAAGACAGGATGGTGCTAAGAGTTGCTAAGAACTCTTGTCTAAGATGAGCTTTGTAGCACCTCTGGACATGTTGGCCTGTAAAACATAAACCTGACAGTGTCATCGTGTTCTTTTCTTTCTTATCCTTGGCAGAATGCAGAATTTGTGCTATCAGGAAATGGATAAGATGGCAACAATAAACAGGCAATAAACAATAAATCAGTCAGTTACTGGTACCATCTGAAATGGAACTCTTTGTTCTACTGCTGAAGATGGGACCGGAGCACTTATGGGGCTGTCCCGAGTGCTATGATGTCGATTCTTGATTTAACATTTAACATTCAACATTCAGTAAACAGACTTATTTCATCATATATAAAATGATGGCTGTGTCTTATACATCTCATTAGAAATAGCACACAGAAGGTCCACACATTTTCCCTCAGCCCTTTGATGTTGTCACTGGGAGGAGGAGGAGAAGACTCTATTGCTTATAACATTTAAGTTTATTTGAGAGTTAGGAGAAGGAAATAGAAACGGCCTGAAACTAATTACCTTAGTTGACAATGTCCTGGCCTAATATATGTTTATTTCAGTGCATGCTACTTGGTCAGCATATGTGAATTAAGGGGTTATGGACACAGTCTAATATATGCAGCATTGGGTTATGTTCGGCTGCATGTGATTCGGCAGCAGACCATTTTGCCATGATGTTGACAATGCTACAAGCCTTGAACTGTTCTGGAAGCAAGGGCAAATTATTGAACCTAAAGTTGTCTGGTAAACCACAAATGGCCAACGAATGCTGGGGTTGGTGTGTAACATCCTACAAATGAAATTTAACTGACTTCTCTTATCAGTATTTCCTGTTTCACCTTTAACTTAGTTTTGGGGAGCTGTGGTTGTGTTAAATGCTCACCTGCCACCGCAAATCTCTTAGGTTTGAATCCATACCATGTGGCTTAAAAATAAAAAATAAAAAATTACTGAAGTGGAAAGTAAGGATGGCTGGCATAATCTTGACCATACTGCCTATCAAGTACCAATTGTTCTGTAAAGATCTCTAAGTCTGGCATCATATTTCTGATGCAACACTGACCTAAATGGGGTCCTTTACTTACTACTTACTTAGTTGTTATTGAATAGTTCTACAGTTCTACTGTGATTTTACAGGTTGTGATCAGACCAACGGCCAACAGTTCAAGGACCCCTGAGTGGTACCATATGCACAAGGCTAAGAACTTCCCTGATGATCTGCGCATCAAAATAGCTGTCCGTATGGATAAACCACAGAATATGAAACACTGTGGGTAAGGCGTGATCATATTTTAGGTTGCTTGTTCAACCTGTCAGCCCAAGTCAATTATCTCTTTTCACAACCAAGCAATTCTTCTTACATTTCATCATTCAGAGTTAATGCAAAGTTTTATCCCCTTTGCTGTCTCTTGTCACAGACTGATTTTATACTAATCCTTTTTATCTGAATTATATTTGATGAATTTTTATCCGAAGTTTTACTACTTCTGCCCCATATTGTCTCTGCTGAACCTCTTCATACGTATTGCTTTTAAGCAGAACTCCTTGGGAATGAAGGTGTTGAATTCTAAGCTGATTGAGACTAAAAGAGTTGCAAAACACAGATTGAATGACTTGCACTCAAGACCTTCACACCAGCAGGCAGGCATCTAGCCATTATGCTCCGAAGCTACCTTATTTGTTACAGCGATTCCCTGAAGAAGAAAAAAAACCTGGCGTGGTCTTTCAGGACGTTTATAATATAAATGTGAGCCCTTGTTAAGATCGTCAGCTAGATGGACAAATTTAATTCTTCCATTGATCTGCGGATTGAAAGGTTGTGGGTTTAAGTCCTGGCGGAGCCAGACTTATTTTTTTCAGAAATGACTCTGACTCCCAGGTCAACCCAGCCTTGAGTGAGTTCCAGGTGCAGTCCTGGGAAGTAAAGGTGGCCGGCGTAATGCTGACCACATTGCCCACCAAGGGCCGATTGTTCTTTAAAAATATAGGTCTAAAGGCGTGGAAAAGGGACCTTTTATTGAAACACATGGTATACATATTATCAGTATGTATATTATCCCATGACGCCGCGATGCATTTCAAGAGTACAAAAAGAAGAAGAAAAAGATATCAAGTGAAAACCACATAATTGCTTGAAAAAATTTATAGATTTTTGTACTGGAATAAATGTGAATTTTAGTACTTGATTAAGCTTGTATTTTAGTACTTTGAAAAATTCAAATTTTGTACATGAAAAGAATAAGTTGTCTCCTGAAAATAAAAAATAAAAACATCTAAGTAAGCATCTTGTGGAGCAAAAATTAACCCATGACCCTGCCTTATTTTAGGCAAAGATGGTGTTAATTTCCATATCTTTTGATCATCTTAGTAAGATATATGTTTGTGTTACTTGAAACCTCCATGCTTGGTAATCCATTTACTGCTTCTTTTGAAGGTATCTGTATGCTTTGGGAAAGACGGTGTGGAAGAAGTGGAAAAAGAGATACTTCGTCTTAGTCCAGGTAAGGTACCTACAAATTACCACCAGCAAAATAATAAATAGCAAAGCTCAGCATAAGATTCTTAGATTACTGTCCCAAATACAACTTGTCAAGACAAAGGTTTTGTCTAAGAGAAACACCGGTGCAAGCCAAATTTTACAGGTTGAATTACGAGTGAATTACACAAGACAGTGAAGTTCATACTAGAGACAACATTGCAGATATAATCTATTTCAAGCGAACGAAAGAAGAAGAGGAAGAAGAACATTACATATGAACTGTCTCTGGTCCATGAGCAGTCTCCTCCTCTAGAGTTATATGTCTCTTTCTGCCTTTTCATTTCTATCTTGTCTTGTCTCTTTGATCCATAGACCCTCTTTGTTCTCTTTTTTTCTCTTCCCCTCTCTGATTTTAAATTCTCTCTTCTCCACACCCCCCCCCCCCCTCCACTCTCCTCTTCCTTATCCTGTCCCACTCTCTCCTCCCCTCACTGCCTGTTCAGCTCTTTCTTGTCATCTGTGTTCCACCCAACTCTTTTCCTTAAGTTTTCTTCTCTTCTTCTTGGCGTTGAGTTTCATATGCTCAGATCAGACTGTCAGGTAGGCTGCCTCTGTGAACTTGCATGTCCTCCATGGCTCCCCACAGCTTGCTCTTCACACTTCTTTACTTATTCAGTTCTCCTTTGCCTGTCCCCCCACTATCCCCAACCCCACCCCCTACTTGACCACCTTCCATCTCCGTGCACTCTAAACTTTATTCCATTTCTTGAAGGGAAGCCTATAAAAAAAAATAAAACACAGCAATTTTCCTCTTCTGTTTTCCTGTTTGCTACTGTAACCAAGGTGATGGCAGAGACAAATGATTCCCTGAAAAATCAAAAAATTGTTCGGCATCCATTTTAATTTAGCCTGGGTGGAAATGTATTTTTTAGTTGCTAGTGATCAAACCTGGGCCACTTTATGTGAAGGATTTACTACCTGATGAGTAAGAGATAGTGTGACAGGAACCTGAAAGTGTGAAGTTTTATTGTGTGATTCTGATGATCTGGGAGATGGGGAAACATGACAGCCTACACGTACCTGCATGGCACATGATAATGAGTATAAAAGAACAAAAGGAGGCAATATGCATTCTCATCGGTGATGGGGTAACCTTTGGCTCTCCGGTAGACGACTTTGTCGCCGGTTGAGACAGCATTCGAGTCTTCTCCTATGATCATGTTAACACTGCAAAAGTTTTTTTCAGAGCTACTTGATTTTCGATGGCGCACATAACCTAGTCACAATTATAACCTAAAGCTCTCCCTACCAGCTGAATCTACCACCAATCTATATTCTTTGTCATGTCATGAGAAGAAGACAACTGGAGTACATCGTGACGATAGGAAAGTTGGATTGGGAAAGAGGAGGATGGAGGCTAAGAGAGAAGATGCTGGACAGATTGACATCATAGCATGAAGGATCATGTGTGTCGGAATTGATAAAACGTATACGCGACAAAATGTTGTGGATAGACTTGATTACCAGCGCCACACAGCAGGGACTGTAAGAAGAAGTAAGGAACTGCTAAAAATATGAAACATAGACATACATAAGTTGATTAGTTGACTTCACCACTGTGCTGCGCCATTCACTTCATGAGTGCAACTTTTACAGAGATCCTTGTGGATCATCACTAGAGCTACAGAGTTCATGCTTTGTGCAGTGTTATTGGCAGCTGGCCATTCTTCTAAGAGAGGCTGAGCCATGTGGGATCAGATCTGATGCAGTGACATTGATTCTCTCAACTTGAACTTTAGCATAGATTTTTAGACTAAACTTTGCTGATGATGATTAAAAATAGAACAACATGCAAAACTCTGCAGGAAAGCAACAAATGCTGTCAATGTATATAAAGTAGAGTTGGTGTCATTACAAATACTGCAGACACTTACTAAAAAGAAGAAAAAAAAATATTGTCAGATCCGTCTAGTGTGAATATTTGTGAAGATGTTGAAAGTAAAACATCATAAAAAAACTATGCAGGAAATGAACAAATGCTGTCAATGTACACATATGTATATAAACTAGAGTGAGTGTCATTACAGATACTGCAGACATTAACTAAAAAGAAGATGAAAATAGACTGTCAAATCCATCTGGTGTGAATATTTGTGAAGATGTTGAAAGTAAAACATGCAATTCTGTGCAGGAAAGCAACATTGTACACTCATATAAAAAAATGTAGAGTTATTGTCATTACTGAAAAGAAGATGAAAATGACTGTTGTGTGAATGTTTGTGAAGATGTTGAAAGTGGAGCATAAAAATGGTATTAATATTGTTTACTCTCTGACAGGTTTCCCAATACACATTTGCGATGTGTTCATACAGGGAGAAGAAACCAGACCCCACAGAAATGATGCAGTTGGAGGGATACACTGTTGACTACTGTGAACCCCATCAAGGTATTTATTTGTGTTTGAACTTCAACTCTTAAGTACCAGAAGACTTTGCATGATAATCTCAAGGGTAGCAATAGTCACGGGGAAAATAACTTGTTATAACCTGACTGTCACAGATATAGGAACATATTAACTAGCAAGATTTCTGTAGTATGTTTAGGCTTAACATCAGATCACATTGTTGGTTGTTCGGTATACATAGTCAATAGTTGATCACACATGGTGCATTGGTTGGAACTGGAAAGAGTTCAAGGGCATAGGTAGTACCATGGCAGGAACAGGTGTTAGTTAGGGTGTGTAGAGTTAGGCTTTCATGTATCCTTAAAAAAAAATAATTGTTAAAATTGTTTTAGTGTACTGACCACATGTAAGAAGCACAGTCACACATCTCGTACTGATGGGTAATCATAGGAATTGCCGATCTAGCATGTCATAATTATGGGTGGACATCAAAGATAACCATTAAAGTCATGCATTGTGTGGTAAATATCAAGGGTAGCTGTCCACACACAATGCATTGCTAAGTATAAAAAGAGTTAATAATCTGTAAAAAAGTTAACTCCCCTGTTGACCCAGCCATGGGTCCCTCCCCTGTTGACCCAGGTAAAGTCCTGGGAAGTAAAGGCAGCTGCTGGCATGATGTTGGTTACAGTGAAAATGGAGACAGTTTAACCTTCTACAACTATGACCAGTTTTCTCCATTTCCTTGCTTAACAAATTGCACTTGAATATTTTATTCAAATAACCATTTGTCTGTTTATCATTTACAGATTTAGATGGAGGCAAATACTTCTTCAATTTAGTAAAAGAGGGAGACAGTTTAACCTTCGCCACAGAAGATGAATCAGAGCGCACACTGTGGGTTCAGGCAATCTACCGTGCCACTGGCCAGACGCACAAGCCTGTCCCACCAGTCGTGCAGACCAACAAGATTTCCAATACTCAGATCTCTCGGATGCAAGGAGGTAATTGTAGCCCTCCCTATTATGAACATCTGCCTGGCTTGTCTGTTCTGTAACCGTGCATCTTCTTCTGGTCATTGTTGAATTTACTTTAGTGCAGTTTAGTGAGTGTGCTTGTGAAACACAAGTCTGTTGTCATTTAACACATTGAGTAGCACTGTAAGTTGTTGGCATCTTTTCTTCTATGCAGATAATTGTGTTATAGAAAGGCTTGGAAATCACAGCCAAAGCGAGTGTGACCATCAAGACCGGCTCATGTTAAGAAGAATCTTCCACAATGCATGACATTTCAAGATCATTGTTTCTAAGTGACATGTTTCTTCTCAGACTCTCAGCTCTTCATCTGTCTGCAGTCCTGTTCTCTTTTGTCAATTTTCTGTTCCCAATTTTCCCCTCAGCGCAGTGCAATCTATGGCATCTTACTTGTTCCTATGAATTCACCTCAATACCTGTATCATTTGTGTCCCACTTGCACACATCTTTAAATCGCAGTGACTCATGCTTATTTATTAATTTCAAGATTAGCAGACATGCACGTGTAAAAAGCATGTCTCATATAGGTCGTGTCCTATAGGTAAAGTTAAGCCTGTGCCATGAAGCTACTTTTATGTACTTTTATTTCTTTTAAATTCCGTTTATACTTTATCTCTGTAAAAAGTGTGAGTGAAATGTATGTGAGTACAAAAGAGTTAACATGCACATAAATATTTATCCATTATTTATTATTGTTCGCAACTGGTGCAGCCATCTGTCATGCATTTTGAATATTTTTTACCATGCAGGGTTTAACATCCATTTGGGTATTTGTGTGTGTGTGTGCATGTGAATTAAAGTTGGTGGTGTGGATTGGGAGAAAGAGGAGGTTATATTTGACATGTATTTGCTAATATTTCTTGCTGTTTAAATCAGCCCCCCCCCCCCCCCCCCCCCCCAACTTTTAATTCTGGTTTCCTTCCAAATATATTGTTGTTCATAAGTATTCATTAATAAAGTTAGAGAATAATAAAAAAAAATATGCACCAGAAACAGTATTAAGTTACAGACAAAGATGGCAAATAGAATAGTTTACCCAGAGAGAGTTCCTTATGACACCATACCAAACAAGGCAAATACCAAAAGAGGAGTTGAACGTAAACCACAGGGTAGACAGAGAACAAGAAGGAGAGATAACTCCAGAGAAGCTTTAAAGCAGCACAGTGTGTCTCTGGTCGGGGCGACCATAAGAGCAAGAGCCAGAACCTTATATCTCCCTCAACGCGCAAAGCAGTGAAAGAGTAAGTGAAGAAGAATAAATGTACCTGTATTTAAACTACCAATATTCTGTTTTGAAAAACAAAAATGAATGCCTTAACCGACTAGGAAGCCTAATGAAAGAAAGATCACACAGAAACAAACAGATGTTTCTGTGTCTGTTTTTTTCTTTTTCCCTCGTTGAGCTTTCTAGTCTTGGTATTACCCTGTTGCCCCGAGAAACCCTAAAACCGACACTTCCAGTTGGGTCTGCTTCCCTGTACAATTCACTTTCCTGATTTATCTACAGTGATTTGTTTACGAGACACATAGTTAATGCTGTTGGCCGAGTTCAGGTCTGCACAAATGCTCAGGAGATCAGGACAGGAATATATTAGCTAAACATAGCATAGAAGGGTTTTCCTGTGAACTAAATAGTTTTTATAAAGATGTCTGCTTTTCCTGTAAACCTCAATGATAGAAGTCTTTAGGTCATCCAATACATATTGTATAGACCTCAAGGAATGCTTCACTCTTTTTGTGTTTATTGAAAACTTTTTTTATATTTTGTTTATTATTGTAGATTTAAAAAATACATAAATATTTTTTTTTAAAAAGATGTTATTATTGAGCTGTGTAAAATTATTTAAATATTTTTTTTATAGAATTCCGACAAGGTAGTTGGCCCACTTTTGTAAAGTGTTACTGGGATTATGGCAATTCATTCTTTAAATACTAGCTATAATACAATCTCACTTGTGAATGCCTTAGGTGTCCACAACAACATGAAGAAGATATAGATAATACAATCGCCCCTGTGTTTATAATGTCTGTTTAAAACACCCAGTATTGTTTCATCAGCCCTGCTATTGACCTCTGTTCAGTATGCCATAGTTTTATTGTTATCACCATTTTTTTTTTTTCTAGAAAGCCAAACTGATACCAGGCGTAAGTAGCTTGTATAAACAACCCACCAGTTAGAAAAGCTTGGTTTAGCAGCTGCTGGCATCAGATTTGTTTCATTAATTTGTTCCATTCAGCTTAAGAGACCAACCCACCCTTCAACAGTTATGTAGAGTCATTTGTCATTAATGGTAATGATGTGCCGTAATTTATGTCCATTTGTAGCATTTATTTTCCTGTCCCTGGCTTATTCCTTTCAATTGCCTCTTGTTTAAATGAGTTTAACAAGTGGCAGTGTTCATCTGAATTGATACTGTCTTGCAATAGTAGTGGTTTTCCTTTTTACTGGGGCGGTCTAAAAAGTAATGTCTCCAATGACATAACCTTGTTAATATACACAATGTACACACAAAATATACCTTTTCCGAAAGCTTGGAATGTACTTTAAATAAGGTGCCATTAGTTTTCAATGTAGTTACCACCACGTTCCACACAGATACCAGAGTAGAACAGGTTTTCGAAACACATAAAGAAAAAATATTGAAAGCCTTTTTTTTTTTTTACAAAACCAGGAGTGCACATGAGTTTTCACTTCCTGGTCTGTCTCCCTTGAGATGTTTCTTAAGTTTTGGAAATAGGAACAAAAAAATCACAAGGTGCCAGATTGGTACTATGTGCTGCATGCGCCAAAATTTGTCAGAGTTAAGATGCTCTATTATCGTCATTTGTCTGCTTATGTGTAGGCAAGCATTGTCATGTTAAATAAAGAACTGTATATTTGCCAGGGCGTAATCCAAGCAGAATTTTTAAACAAGGGCAATACTGAAAACTCTGATCGCTATGTGGAAACGTTGCAGAAACTAGGAGCAAGGTTGCTGCATTTTTACTTTGCAAACATGCTGTTGTTCAACATGATAATTAATACTCACACACTCATGAGTAGGCTAACAATGACTTTTTTTTTTAATGTATCCATTTGTACATTATGTGTATTAACAAAGTTATTCCCTGGAGGCTTTACTTTTCAAACCACCTTTGTATTATTATTATTATTATTATTATTATTATTATTATTATTATTGTTATTATTAAAACTTATTATTCTTTTTTTTTAATCAGTAATGTATAATTTGTAGTTATTATTATTATTTTTTTTTGTTGGTTGGGTATGTTTTTCCTAGTGTGTTTTAATGAGGATGATGATCATAATGTTAAAGGTGTTGTGAAAATAGTGATTATAAATAGGAATTAAATGCGTTGTGCCAATTTACACTATGACTGTGATATTTGTGCCTTTCAGCTGACACATTTGACTTCTGCAGGCATTTGCTGCCTGGGTTAGTTAGCCAGCCTTCCTGTTTAGTTTCTTGGGTCATTGACTCTTTTAGTCACAGCCTGTAAATACTTGTCCATCTTTCCTGAAGTTTTTCATTAAAGCAAGCAGTTTGTTTGGCTCTAAAGGAATCAGAACAATTCCCTGAGGAAGAAGCAAGTAAACTAACTATTTTGATAGAATGATTTGTTCTAGCAACTATTGTTGCAAGAAAGAAAACGGTCTGCAGAGAGTGCTCTGTCTGGACCAACCTTCTTCGTATTCTTCATGTTCTTGTTCTTGTTCTTCTTTTGTGTTCTCCCTTAAAAGGACACATGTTGTGATGTACAGCTAGGCTGGGGTGTCTGAATCTTTCTGCCCTTAATCAATTTCAGCAAGCCCACTAATTAGTTGCCTTTTACTTTTGTTAGGAAAGGGCAGTCTATCTATTCTTTTTGCAACTAAAGTGGGGGCCTTGGAACCCTCACTGGGATATGGACTAAACAACAAATGTATGTCGGCCTGCTTGGCAGTCAGAGTTAGTAACATTTGACAGATACGGCTAGGTGACAGGTAGTCTGACTTTGGAGGACAATACGGCTACATGATAGGTAGTCTGACTCTGGAGGACAGATACAGCTACATGACAGGTAGTCTGACTCTGGAAGTCAGATACGGCTACATGACAGGTAGTCTGACTCTGGAGGACAGATACGGCTACATGATAGGTAGTCTGACTCTGGAAGTCAGATACGGCTACATGATAGGTAGTCTGACTCTGGAGGACAGATACGGCTACATGACAGGTAGTCTGACTCTGGAGAACAGATACGGCTACATGACAGGTAGTCTGACTCTGGAAGTCAGATATGGCTACATGATAGGTAGTCTGACTCTGGAGGTCATGGCAGTGACAAAAGCAATAACATGGCTGGAGACACAGACCTTTGCCAGTGCATGCTTTTTTCAGTGAAACAGTGTGTATGCTCAAGAAGATAAGAGACGGGCTGCATCTAAAGACAGTGGTTGGTGTTTCAGAGGTGTTCACGGCTGAGAGTTAGTTTCATTTTCAGGCCGGGGCATGATGTCATGGAAGGAAATGAGAAGGCTGATAGTTTGTTACTTTATCTCATTCCGTCTCAAAATATTATTATTTTTAACTCATCCTATTAAGCTGGTATCAAAAGAGCTGATGAACAAAGAAATCTCACTGACAGAGATATCATGTAGCAGTCCTTCAACAAATATTATGAGATCTCAGGAGTAACTAAGGATAAGAAGACAAGAATTTTTATTTCAGAATAAGTACAAAGTAAATTATCCTTGATAGGCCAGTGGCACATTTGGCATATAATGCTAGACTCATATTTTTATTGACCAATTGGCTGTCCGATTGTGGTGTGGTTGACACCACGCTGGCTGTCTTTGCTTCCTAGGACATTGCCTGGTACCCCTGTTTGGCTGGGTCAATCTGGAAAACAAGGTAATTTAAAAAATAATCTACCTCATGTGGATGCGAACTAAAGACCTTTGGGTCGGCAGACTAGTGTCTAGCCACTACGCTACCAGGCTTCCCATTTTAGAATAAGCATTTTCTTTTGGAATAAATGTTAAGTATATTTTTGGAAACAAAGATGTACTGTTGTATATCCTTCCATGACCTCATATTTTTCATCTCAGCATCAGTTTATTTTGCCTCTAAGTCCCCCCCACCCCCCTATTTATTTGCTTTGTGGATTGCAGAAAAAGACATTTCTCAGGGCTTTTTCTGACCCAAAAAAAAAGGTGCTGGTACTCACCACAAAATGACTGTTACAGTAGTGATAACAAAGTGATGCCTGAATAATTGCCAGGATTGTGTACCGTTGCATACCGACCCAAGGAAAGATCTGGTTGTGCTATTAATTGTTACAAAATGATGCCGTATCTAAAGTAAGGAGGTTATGATGTTTGTTGTTTCAGGGCATACTGGCGAATCAAATGTAGAGTAAAAGTAGTACATTAAAGACTGTTGTGTGTCCATGTGTGTGCATGCTTGAGTGTGTGTGTGTGCACATATTCTTCAAGTTGTATTTGAACATTTTGCTGTCCAGAATTATGTCTTATCCCAAGAATGGAGGTTATGATGTGAGTTGTTTCATGTTATGCTGGGAGATAGAATATGGAATAAGAAGTAGAGTATACATTAAAAAATTGTGTCTGTTTACTTGTTTGTGTGTGCATGTCTGCACGTGCATGTGTGTGTGTGTGCACTCTTGCTTGTGTGTTTTTTCTTCCAGCTGTTAACGAACATCTGGCTTTCTCAGATATTGTCCTGTCCAGAGGACAAAAGGTAATACAGGAAGATAGATAACATGCAGAATAAGATGCACAATGTGAGCATTTGGCTGTCTCAAAATTATGTCTTATCCAAAATAAGGTTATCATTGTTTCATCAAAACATGTCAGGAGAAAAATGCAGGATAAGTAGTGCAATGTTATTTGAAGACCATGTGTGTGTACGTATATTTGTGCATCTAGGCATGCATTTTTTTCAAGTTGTATGTGAACATTTGGCTATCTTTTCCCCCTCACCATAGATGCAGACAGAGCACGCAAGCATGGGTTGGATGAGTTTGTGATTGCCAACCCCTGCAATTTTGAACACCATGAGCTGTTTAGCATGCTGCAGACCTTAACCTTGGACTACAGGCTGAGTGATGCCTACACTTGTTTAGTAAGTAGCTGTGCTGGCTAGTTGCTGTTGACTCTTCCTGGCTCTGTGAGTAATTCACTGGCCTACCATCATAGTTGTTAGTGTTCAGTAACTTTGTTAAAGAGGAATGCTATTGAAGTTGTCCTCTTTTTCTTCTTTGTGTTCACCTGCTGTAAACTCAGGCAGAAGGTTCTGGTTGTTCATCCACTTCTGGGTGTAAGTGTTTTTCTAGAACGTGTGTTTTGCATGCACATCTGTTCTACAGATTTGGCTTGTTTGAATGCAGACTGTTGTTTCCTCGTCTATCAGCCTACTTTGAAGGAAACGCCCCTAATTAGTCTACTTTTGTGACAAGCTTTTTGGGAGGGGGTGGGGGCGCGATGGGTCCCCCCCCCCACCCCCAATATTGGGGCCCCAAAACCCACTCAGATCTTTTGAAACAAAGATAAGGTATAGTTTACAAGCAAAGATATAAAAGTAAGGTAAACGACCCTTTCCACATATTGCCGAACTTACCGTCCCTTTTAGAATGAAATTTTTCTTTTTTTGAAGCCCTACTCTGGCTCTTGCTAGGGGCCGCAATATAACCTAACCAAAAGTATGGCCTAAAGGCTGAACGCGGTTTCTGGGACCTCTCCACAGTGATCCTCACCCACATGGTGGCACATTGTGTCATCGGGTGTTTATAGCTTGTGCGATGTCCTGGTGGGGTAGAAAGTCAGTCAGTCAGCTCTTTCCACACCTTTGACGCAGCAGGCATATGGACATACTTTATAAAGACCAGTTCAGCGCTCAAAAGGTGATGCGGATGGGGGAGCTGAGAGGTCTCGAGGCATGGCATCCACCTCGAGTGCTGAGGTTCTGGGTTCAAGTGCTAGTGAAGGGTGGGAGTTTTTCACGTCGACCTCTAGTAATTTCCCCTGGTCTCTGGATAGTAAGATCAGACGCCCGTGTGTATTGTTGCACACATTAAAAATCACTTGGTCGGAAATAGAAAAAAGTAGCCTAACAGCGCTGCCTGGGAAAAACATTTGGAGTTAAAAATCTACCCAAAGTATTTCAGGATCCTCACTGGTGCTACAGAGCCTGTGCACTATGCTGAGATTCTTTGGACTCAGTCTTGAGTTAGAAGTAGAATGGAGCACTTATTGGTTACCACCCTTGTGCCATGATGTTGATCAGTTGTTTAAACATAAACATAATATGATATAAACGCTTGACTTTTTTGGCCAGGAGGCGAGCATCTAGGCAGAGATATAATTTTAGAAACACCAAAACCACGACAGCTAAATTGATCATAATCATCATGTACCAATCCAGTAAGCAAGGGAGATAATGGTTCACCATCTTATATAGTGGTATCGGATTCACAAAACATGTTCAGGAAGGTGGAGTCGGGTTTTCCTTGTATGAAATTGGTCGCATGAATTCAGAGGTCACAGGTGGGGACAGTCAGATGGAAATTTTGCCCATGCCTGTTGAGGTACAGGGAGCTAATGTGGGTGCATGTCTTGAGTGTTATAATGTCAAATCTTTACCTTGATGAACCCATATGGGATCACTAGCCCTAGATCATGTTTGAGAGTGACAATATCCTTACGTCCTTTTTAGGACGTAATTTTTTGTTATTTGAAGCCCCACTCTGGCTTTTGCCAGGGGCCGCAATATAGGCAGGCCTTACATGTGGCCAAATGTCTGAACGCGGTTTCTGGGACCTCTTCACGGCGATCCTCATCCGCATGGTGGCACTTTGTGTCATCGGGTGTTTATCGCTTGTGTGATATCCTGGTGGGGTAGAAAGTCAGTCAGTCATCATGTTTTTATTCTTGTCCCAGTTATGCCACATGCAAAGCCATCCAAGAGCCACGGTAGCAGAGCAGAGTAAAGGTGGCTGGTGTGTTGTTGACCAAATCACCCATCGAGTGCTGATTGGTCTGTAAAAATATACCTAGCATCACATGCTTGATGACCCACACCCAGACACACAAACTTACCCACAGACACACACACACATCTGTACACACCACTCCATTCTTACCCTTCTTCCCAACACACAAACATACACACGCACACATGAACACATACATGGATGCATGCACACACGCACACATAAACCAGACACACAGAACGCAGGCACGCACACAAATAACTATAATATGATGTGCCTTTTAAACAAATCTTGTTTCTTACAAGTTGATATGGAAATGAGTAAACTTCCATTGCTAGGGTTGGTTCAGCCCTGGGCAGGTGTTTGTCCTGGATGAGTACTGCTCTCGCTATGGTGTCCGAGGCTGCCACAGACACCTATGCTACCTGAATGACTTGCTGGAAAGGGCGGAGAAAGGAATCCTCATTGATCCTACTCTGATACATTACAGCTTTGCCTTTTGTGCCTCACATGTTCATGGAAATAGGTATTATTTTAAAGTAATGTATTATTAGAGCAAAATCCATAAATAAAGTAGTGTATTGTTCTAACAGTAAAGTAATATATTCTTCTTTTTAGCGTTCACCGGCTGTAAACTCCAGTGGAAAGTTCTGGTTGTTCATCCAGTTTTAGATTTTGATCTGGTTCCAGAACTTGACTGTTGCGTGCACATTCATTTTCAGCATACCTGACTTATTTCTATGCAGACTGTTGGTTCCTCACCTCTCAGACAGTTGCATCCATACTTTGAAGGAAACAGTCCTAGTTAGTTGCCTTTAACAACTTGCTTGTTAGAGAGCAATGGGTCTATGCCTCCCCCCGCCCCCCTCCCAAAATGGGGCCCCAGAACCCATACAGGTAAAGTAATGTAACAGGGAAGTAGCTGTATTGTAATACTAAAGTCACGTTGTAACAGTTAAGTAGTGTATTGTGGCAACAGTCTCCTTGCCTTCTTAGCCTTCACCGTCTGTGAACTCCGGTTGAAAGTATGGTTGTTTGTCCACTTCTGGACTATAGACTTCTATCAGAAATTGAGTTTTGAGTGTGCATCTGCATCCATTTTTCAGGTGGGGCTTATTGGTATGCAGATATTTGGTTCCTTGCTTCTCTATCATATGCACTTAGACTGTGAAGGCAACACACTACTAGTGATGCAGAATATAAGATTCTTTTCACTTCTTCTTCTTTCGTTCGCCTGAAATAAGTTGTCTATATCAGCAATTTTGTCTTTTGTATAAATTTCACTGTTGTTGTTAATTCATTCAGTGGTCCATAGAGTTTACGTTCCACTGTTGTTCTTTCAGGGCAAAAGGTTTGCCTTAATGTGTCAAATTCGGTGCAGTCCTGGAGTACATGCTCTGCTGTCTGGGGCACCTTTCCACAGGTGCACATGGCTGATAGGCCTATCTTAAATTTTGTGTACATGTGGTTACGTAATCGGTTGTGCCCTGTTCTGAGGCGGAGGATAATGACTTGTTCTGATCTGTTCATAATAAAATAGTCGTCTGGTGCTGGTGGTTTCCTTATTGATTTAATGATTCTTTTCTTTTGGTGGTATGTGACTGGTACATCCGGCTGCACTTTTGTCACACCTTCTCCTGCCAGTTGATCAGCTTTCTCATCTCCAGGCACTCCACAATGTGATGGTATCCACTGCATTACAAATCTTCGCTGAAGGCTAAGTTGTATCAGCAGTGTTTGCAATTCTGGTAGTTTCCTAGACTGGAGTGCTTCAAGTACGGATTTTGCATCTGTCAGCATTACCACATACTGTGAGCCAAGATTGGTATTTAGCAGTTTCTCTGTTGCTTTCTTGATAGCCTGAGTTTCTGCATCATAGTTATGGCAGTACTTTCCGGTTGGTACGCTGGACTTATCCCTAGTACCATCTGGGAATTCGATGTACACTCCAGCGCCACCATTTCTAACTGCACTTTCTGCGGACCCATCTGTATAGACTCTGACCCATTGTTCTTGTGGGTATTCTTCATCAATATAACTGAGGGTGGCCATTCTGCGTTGTACACTATCTTGCTCTTTCTTGTCAAATATTCCTTTCACATTTGTCTGGATTTGTACTGTTAGTTTGCATTTCTCTCTTGATGGGGTTTGTTCTGGAATACTGTTAAGTGGACAACCAATTTCTGGAAGGTCAGCAGTTTGTCTACATATTCTTTTTGCTTGATGTATAAAGCTGCTTCTTTTTAACCGTCCCAAGGCTAGGTTCTGAAATCTATTTTTCATGGGGTGATCTGGCATACTGAGGAACTTTTCAGCTTGTATTTGCAACTTTGTATCTCTGCGTTCTCTCAGTGCCTGAGTTTTCCCAGCTTTCTCTATTTCTAATATGGGGGTTGATTTCATCCCTCCTGTGATGACTCTGAGTGCTTGATTTTGCACATTGTCCAACTCCTTTAATGTGGTACTAGATGCTGAACACCATGCAGTTGACCCATATTCCAAGTGGTTGTATGCTCTGCTTGTATACTTTATTATTTTCCCACTGGCTCCCCATGTGGTTCCACTTAGTTTTCTTAGTATGGCTGTCTTCCTCCTGGCTTTGGTTGCTGCCTTGTTGATATGTTTTCTTCATGTCAACCTGTCATCAAATGTGACTCTGAGGTACGTTGGCTCTTTATCATCTCTTAGGGATATTCCGTTTATTTTGATGATGCCCGCGTTTTGCTTTGGGAAGAGAGTGAAGAGTGTGGTGCAACATTTGTCTGTGTTGATGCTGATTTCTTTTCACAACATGCTTGTTGGGGCGGGGGAGGCATGGCTCTGTTTTTTTAAACCGCCACCCCCCCTCATGGGGTCCTGGGACCCACACACTGAGTTGAAATATGTATTGCAACAGTAAAGTAACATGCTGTTGTAAAAGTAATGCCTTTTAGTAATAGTAAAGTAGTGTAATGTTGTGGCAGTAAAGTATTGTAACAGTTGTTAGTCATTAGTTAGTTAGTTACTCACGGTTCTATCTTCACAGCAAACAAGTCATCCCAAAATTGATACCCCCCCCCCCCCCCCCCCCCCCCCCCCGTGTCAATGAGACCACACAAATTATCCATCACTGTCCTATGTGAAAAATTAAACAGACTGCAGTCCTGTAAAATAAGCGTCATGCTCGTGCATAAGGCAGATGACAGTGTACCAACACTAAATATCCTGCACAGGAATTACAGTTGGTCGTTGATGGAAGCAGCAGTCACAACAAACCAGCAGTTGCACATTTCTTTATGCATACAAGACCTGCTAGTTCTTTGGCAACCATTTTCTGACTATACAGTTCACAACACAAACTACCTTAGGCACAGACGAAAAGCATTTTACATGATATCTGCAGCTCACAGTGTCTAACCAAGTACTCAGCTCTGCAGCTGAGTGAACAAAACCATATACTTTTTAAGTCCAGATATGAGGAAATTGAGTCACCAAATCGTGACCAGAGGCAGAAAAAAAAACACCTTCATGGCACATTTAATTAACAGCTCAGCTATCTGTCATAGTGGACCAGAAGCATAGCTGTAACTTTAAATGAAATGAGTTAAAACTGCATTGAAGCTGGATTATTCTGTGAGTCGGTCGATAACATGTAGACGGGAAAAGGTAGACTTTACAAAAACACAGACACAAGAGACAGAATGATTGTTGCAGCTAGAAAGTCTTTATCAGCATACACAAATACAACAAAACTGATACAGCTATATGAACATATACAGATAAGGTCACATAGCCTTTTAAAACATTAATCCAGATGTTGTCTGAATCCTAAAGAAATTAAATAAAACTGCCCAGAGAATGTTACATTATGTGATTTGCTTTAATTTCTGTGTGTGTGGGTCCATTAGGATATGAAAGGCAGAAGAAGAGACTAACAACAATTCACTGTCTCCAGTGTCTTTTTATTTGTATTTTTCCGCTCCATGATTGCAGGCTATAGGATTTAACATCTAAAGGATGAGAATCACACAGGTACAAATCCCAGAAACCCTTTTCAACCAAATAGCACTGTTAATATTCGGGCTGTGAAGTTACCTGCAGTCAGAGTTGGGTTGATAATTAAAAACTCTATGGTAGCATTCTTCAGTGTCCGTGTTGTTCATATCTTTCAGTTGTTCATCAATCTGTAGTCAAGCACACTAGCCACTCCACTGCCTCAGTTCTACGGCACAGTTAGTTAGTCTTTCCTCTTGGGCTTAGGCGGCGTATAGGGCAGAGATCATAGCTCTCCGTGTCTGGCGCTTCGTTGGAACCTGTTTTGGGTCTTTAATGTTCATTATGCCCATGGTTGAGCCTTCCCTGATTTTGGTTCTACACAGGGTCTCTCTTGGTCTTCCCTGTTTTCTTTTCTCTACTGGTGTCCATATGAGGGCAGTGCCCAGTACATAATTCTGTTTTAATGTGATATGTTGTATGTTCCATATGCAAGATGTGTTATGAAATGTATATTCTTTTTGTTCCTGAAAAGACCTGATGGAATTGGCACAGTACTGCAAGCAGAAAGGACCATGTTCGATGAGATTAAAGAAAGATTGAGAGTGCTTCTAGAAAACCAGATTACTCATTTTCGGTAATATTTTAGTGTTTATGTATGTGTAAGTATATACTGTGATACCTCAGCTAGTGAGTGACACAGGTAACATATTTTGTTGCTGACAGAGACATTTTTATGTTTTTCCGCCTCAGCTAATAAATTTAAATTTGGCTAATAAATGATTTATTGAATGTGCACACTAACATAATGTGGCCGTATTGTGAGCTTAATTTTTACATGAATCACATTTCAGCTAACAAAGATTGGGGCTAACAAATATGATTATGGAGCAGGTTTTCTTCATTAGCCAAGATATGACCATGTATCCCTCCCCCTCCTCTCTCTGTGTCGCTCTCCTCTCTCATTTTCTCTATTCTTTCTTCTCCCTGCCTCCATGCAGGTCATAATGCCACTGTTATTCTAATCTTAGGTAGTCTTCGTGGTCAACTAGACGCTCGCCTCAGGCCCAAAGGTTGTAGGTTCAAATCGAGCCAGAATTGTTCAAAAATGACCTTGGCTGCAAGGTCGACTCAGTCTAAAATGTGTACCAGGTTAAATCCTGAGAAGTAAAGGTGGCCAGTATGATGTTGACCACATCACCCACGAGTGCCGATTGGTCTATCAAAAATAGGTCTAGTACTATTTACCCAATACGCCTGAAGGTCAGGAAAAGAGTGCTTTACTTATATTGATCTCCTGACTTTGTTACAGTTTGGCAGATTGTAATAGGCATTATTTTGCTAATCTTATTGACTTTGTCGTTATGCAGTAGATTGTAACTGACAATGTTATGCTCACTTTAAAGATCTTGTCTTAATACAGTCAGTTGTAGTGGACACTTTTGCTTACTTTAATCATTGTGCCATATTGTAACTGCTGTCTTTATATTAACTGGTTTCAAACATGCATGACACATGTCTGATATTTTGTAGAAGATGACTAACTGGTGTGAACAAACCAGTTGAGTGGATATTATCTAAGGGGAAGTCAGTAAGTAAGTCACAAATGCTTGTTAACACACAAAAGAATTAATACAATAACAACTTAAAAACTGTTTATGTTTACACATACACAGTCCCTTAATTTTTCAAAATAATTTCCATCAACATTGATGCACTTGTCCCGTCGTTTTATTTGTCCTTCCAAATCGGCTGCATAGAACTGTGTGCTCTGTTTTTTAAACCAAATTTTAACTTCACAGTCAACTTCTGTTTCATTCGCAAAATGTCTCCTGCTAAGGTGGGTTTTTGGTGGACCAAAGAGGTGGAAATTGCTAGGGTTAGGGGCTAAGTTGGGACTGTAAGGGGATGTTCGAGAAGCTCCCACCCTAGATTGTTAATGTTCTGGCGTTGTCATAAAGGACCAATACACCTTTAATCAGCAGGCCTGGACGTTTTCTTCTAAATGCATCGTGAAGCATCAATAGAACTTTACATTGTGAACCGGCATTCACAATGTCACCTCTTTTTTTGGTTGAAAGCAGTCCTTGACAATCTCAGAACACTGTCAGTATTTCTTTCCCTGCTGATGGCGTTACCTTGAATTTGTTAACACAAGACGAAGAAGGATGTTTCTTTTACATTGAAGCACGCTTTGATTCGGGCTGGTAGTGAGCACCCATGATTGGTCCCCAGTAATAATCCTGTTCGCCATGTCTTCTCCTTCATCTGCAAATCAACAGAGATGCTGCAAAGACAGGCCTATTCAGTTCATTTTGTGTTCGTCTGTCAATTATCTGGGCACCTACCTTGAGTTTACTTTCTTAAATTTCAATCAATTCTGTCTTATGTTGTATACTGAACCATGTGAGCACCCTACTGTAGCTGCTACAGAGTCAGCCGTTACTCGCCTATCACCTTTAATCATCTCCGCCACCCTCTGCGCAACAGCACGTTCTTTGAGGATACACTCCGTTACAGTCGCCATTTTGTTTCTGGGTTGCATGCAACATTTAGCGCCACCTAATGAACAAAGACATAAAGTACAGTGTGGCTATCAGCTAATGACACCTTTAGAAACAACCAACTACATTTTCCTGCCACCCCATAACCACTTTTGACTTACTTATTGACTTCCCCTTTAGCTTATTTTGAGTTTATCATAGCATCGCTCGCCTGTGGATCGGAAGGTTGTGAGTTTGGGTTCTGATGGAACCTGGGTTTCTTCAGAAATGACGTTGGCTCCCAGGTCAACCAAACCTCAGGTGTGTACCAGGTGCTGTCTTGGGAAGCAAAGGTGGCCGCCGTGATGTTGACCACATCTCCCACCAAGCGCCGATTGGTCTATAAAATATATGCCCGCCTGAAGGTTTGGAAAATGGTCCTTTTTAAAAACAATTGTTATAGTGTAATAGATTATATAACTAATGTTGTTGTCTGAGCAACATTATAATAGATTGTAATAAAATTGTTGTATGTTTTTCCAGATATTGTTTTCCATTTGGACGCCCAGAAGGAGCCCTGAAAGCAACACTGTCACTTCTAGAAAGGGTAAATGAATGAACACACACAAACATACATGATGTGCACATACCCATGCATTCACATGTGGGCACGTGCACACACACAGTGTACTGCAGATACCTTTGGTGCCAAGCTGTATTGACACTTGCTGTTGCCTTGGCATTATTGGCGACAAATAGAGTAGTGCCTGCTGCCTTGGCAACAGTCTGTGCTCCAATTCAGCATGCCCAGGCCTGTGACTTGGAAAAGTTACTCCACTTTTGTTTTACAGCTTTGACACAAGTTAGGAAGCATCAGTTGCCGATTATAAGCCTGTACTCAGGTGTAGAGCAAGGTGCCAGGGGCTGCTTCCAACAATGAGAGAGACATTCATAGTCTCGTTGGACAGCTACCGCCCGCCTCAGTTAGGTGTTGTCTCGCTGGGTACACAAGGCTTAGGGAACACACCCAACATATGAATCATAACCTTGTACCTACACACACAAAAGCACACAAATAGAAAAAACATGGTATTTTATCTCACCCGAGCTTGGTTTTGCTATCCTTTTGGAGCTGTACAAGATTCCATGTCAATGTTGGCATGAAAAGTGGGTGCCTCAAGAATGAATTGAGAGCTGCTACCATTATAAGACTATAAAAACAGGAAGACAGATGCGATTTTAGTAACTGTCGTGGTATATCTCTGTTAAATTATGTTGGCATCTCCCTTAAAACCTCTAGTATATAAACTAGGAAGTATGTACAATTTTTCCTTTTCTTGATCCATAATGCTATAAGAAACTTCCTGTAGCATTTAATTATGACATCTATTACATAAGCAAAATAAGAGAAGCTTGTGACTTGTTCTTTTATCTGTCCATTAACTCTGATGTTCTTTGTTGGCCTGTCCTTTCCATTTCTAATTGTCATTATTATTTGTTTAGGTGCTAATGAAGGACATTGTCACTCCAGTGCCCCCAGAAGAAGTCAGGCATGTTATCAAGAAATGTCTGGAAAATGCCGCTTTAGTCAACTATACCAGAATATCAGAATATGCAAAGATCGAAGGTAATCTTCAGCTTTAAACTCTCTTGTTTATTTTTCCGCAAATTTTCAAGGTGTAGAGGTAATCCTCAAAAGTTAAGATTTCAGTTTTAAATTATTAAAAGTCTGTCAATGAAAATCCTGTTGAATACCAAAACGGTTCAGATGTCTACCATATGTGTCCTGTTAAACATTGAATCAATACTATGAAAGAGAAGCTTGCTGTCCAGTCAAGTTTCTTTAAGAAAACCATGCCAAATTTACTAAAGGACTCTGATACTCTGTTGTTTCTGAGTCTCATTTTAAGAAAAATAATAAGATTAGAATTAAGTCATCAAAGACAACTAATTAAGAGTCGTCCAGCTGTAATCTACAAAATAGCATATCAAGTGCCCATTTAAGGACGAACACAGACAAAGAAATAAATGGCATACTAATTAAGGGTTGTCTAGCTGTGATCTACAAAATAGCATATCAAGTGCCCTTTTAAGGACAAACACAAAGAAATAAATGGCATACTAATTAAGAGTCGTCCAGCTGTAATCTACAAAATAGCATATCAAGTGCCCTTTTAAGGACAAACACAGACAAAGAAATAAATGGCATACTAATTAAGGGTTGTCTAGCTGTGATCTACAAAACAGTATGTCAACTACCTATTCAAGAACAAACACAGAAAAAGAAATAAAAAGGCCTACTAAGTAGCTGTTGGCACCATGCAAATAGATTAGACCTCTTATTGTGTGGAGACAAGAGTCTCAGATCTACAGGCTGCATTTTGCTGGTCTCTAAAAGAGCAGCCTGTGAGGAATAAGAAGTTCTGTATACTGAAGCGAGGTTCAGCTGCAGAAAGGCACAAATACATCAGCTGTGCTCAGACATAATGCAGTTATTTTTCCAGTAAAAAAGTAAAGCACAGGCACAGGAACAACTATTAAAAGACTTATGTACGATTACTATTTATTTTCCCTGTTAAGTTTCTTGTGTAAAGTGTTGAAGCATAAACTGATTCCCTGCTTCTTCCTGTGGGATTTATGAGTGTTTATTATTACTGTTTACATGTGAAGTGAATATAAAACACGTATTTATGTTTGCTTTTGTATAGTGGTGATAAATGTGTGTTTATTTTAATAGTTTGATGTTCCAGAATGGTCAGAATAATCGTTGTTGTTTAGCCAAGGCAGCTTGTATGATAAATGCCACATTGAAAAGTGCATATTTTAAAAAAATGATACGCTAGGAATAAAATAAAATGCTATGGTCAGATCTAGGCTGTGAGTTTGTCTGTCTGCAAAATTGACAGCTTTGATCTGGCAAATCAAAACTCTGTATGTGACTGTCAGTTAGACTGACAGCTGTGGTCTTGCAAATAAAGTCTTTGGGTCTGACTGTCAGATTGGCAGCTTTCGTGTGTCAAATGAACATTGTAGAAATGATTATCTGCCAGGCTGAGCTCTTTGATACGACAGGTTAAAGCAGGCCACAAAGCTCACAACTTTAGTTAGACAAGTCAAGGTTTGGTGTCTGCCTTCTTCTTCTTCTTCTTCATGTTCACCAGCTGAAAAATGCAGCGGAAAGTTCTGGTTGTTCATCCCACTTCCTGACTTTAGTCCCACTCCAGAATTTGTGTGTACATCTGTTTTACAGATCTGTCTTATTTTTATGCAGACTATTGGTTCCTTGCCTGGCAGGCAGGTGTACTCTGACTTCAAGGGAGGCAACCTAATTAGTCGACTTTCACAACATGCTTGTTGGAGCCCAATGGGGAGTTCTGCCTTATGTAAGGCTACAAAGTTATTTTCCCCAGCACACAAGAGTAGAATGAAACGCTCACTGGGCAGCCATTGAAACATCATGATACACAGATTGACATGTATTTATTATCACTTATGAATGCAAGGGAAAGAAGTAGAGATAGGATACACTAGGAAAGATATAGAGTTGTGTTTGTTTGTTCCTCATTTAGGTTCTGGGGGCCTATGTGGGGATTAGGGGGGGGGGGGGGGGGAGAGGAATAGGCCCACAGAAGACTCACTGCCCTCCTTACATACACGTCATAAAATGTGACTTATTAGTTTATGTGAAATTGAGTGTGTTGGACTAAAAGTTGCAAATATTGCAGCTTAGCTGTAAACCACAACAGAAAATTCCTTTTAAGAGCAAACACTGAAAAAGAAGAAGTGTCCTCCTGTCTGTGGCCCCCGCCCCCCAGATCTGTGAGTGCCAATAAGTAGATGTCAGTCTGATTATCAAGATCAGAAGGGTGTGAATGAGAATGTTGAAATACTTGGCTGAACAGTTTTGCCACCTGTTAAGCCAGTGACTTGCAGGGTCAGCTGTTGGAATGCAGATGTTGCATTGTTTTAACTGTATGTCTTGTTGATGTTGTTCTAACTTCATGTGACCAATATTTTCTCTATCTTTGGCACACAGGCCGTAAAAAAGGTGACTTCAGTGGAATTTTTTTTTGTCTCTTGAGTGTGTAGTTGACAGAGATGAGTTTTTATTTGTTTTACAGCACTTGTCCTCGGAATTCTTGTCACTTCTGACAGTGTCAGTATTTAGATAGAACATGTAATCTCTTGTTGCCTGTAATCTCCATAGTTAGTTGGCTGTATACTCTGTTTTTTTTTCCTTTTTAATTGCTACTGACAACAACAAAATGAATTTAAAGTTTATTGTATATTTTTAAATTAACTTTTTTCAGTACCAAGTAGACTCCTCGTAGTTTCTTCGTGTTTCCATGAGTGATTACTTTAAAAATTGACATCACTTGGCATACCCACATCATGCTCTTCCTCTCATACATTCCCTCCTTGCCGGATCAACTCCTAATTCTGCGTTCACAGATTCTTACACATGTTATTTCATCTATTTTTGTGTTTTCTATTAGAACTGGTTCATAAATGGTCTTCAGAATGTCTCCCCTGTCCAGTACGAGTGCTCCCAAAGCTGTCACTTTTGTAGCCAACAAATCTGCTCTTTCATTCCCTCGCATGCCTGCATTTCTAGAACAGTATATCCACTTAAGCCCCTTTAATTTTGAGTGCTGATGCTTGGTATCCACTCATGCCACATTTGCCCATTTTGAAACTTCTGCACTACCTACTAAGAATCAGTCACTATAATTCCTCTGGTAACTCTTTATTTCTCCCTGCTGTCCACTTCAGAGCTGCAGTGATTGCCTCATGTTACCAAAGACTACCTAATGTTCTTGCTGACTACTGTAACATATGACGTTATATTAACTCTTTGTGTCTGAATTATAAGTTTAACTAACTACTTCTATCCCAGAGTGTCTCCCTGATCTCCTTCTGATCAAAGTTAATAATCCTCTTAAGCTCAGCTTCTTGAGGAGTTAAAAGTAACAACTGCTTGGTACTGCCATTACTGCCTGTATTTACTACTTTTGCTGTGTAAGTAGGGGGGGGGGCATTTAAGGCTGCTTGGCTAGTGCTGTCACCACAAACTGTGCAGATTATATTTTATTTTTGCCCCACACAGAAGAAAATTCACTACCTTACCTTAATGAGAATTTGAAGCTGGGTCCCCCCGCATGAGAGCCTAGCATTCTTAACCGTTCAGCCAACCGCTCACTGCTTGGTACTGAAGGAGTTAAATTGATTTGTGATGTCCAAGTACAATGTAGATAAGAGGAAACCTGCATTTTACTTTTTAATCTTTCTTTACTATTATTGTTTGTTCCGTTGAAGTAGATCTTGTTGAGTTAAATAAAATTTTCATTGTTTATTCTTGTTTATCCAGTTGAGTCATGAAGCTAGGTGTTTGGTGGAGTAATGTTTAGCAATCTGCCTGTTAGTCTTCAGTTTCAGTAGCGTGACTTAAACCAGTCTTGTAAGGATCTCTTAATTTTTAATTTGCTCGCACTTGTTTTTCACTTTTTTTTTTTTTTTTTTTAAATAAAATAAAATGCACTTGATGTCTTCAACCTTACAACTGGTTTTGATTTCCACTTAATGTGATTATTTATGTTAAGCATAGGCAAAGCAGTAGCATTTATAAAAATGTTTTAATAATTAACGTTTTTATTATTTATAAAATGCACATCATTATATCTTCATATAACTATTTTGACTCACATTTATTTGTTGACATTTTGCTTGCGGAGACAAATCAGTAACATTTATGATAGTGGTTTAGTTATTATTATCACATTGTTATTCAGAAAATGCACATCATTATGTCTTCACTATTTCAGCAGCCTGTTTCCCTGCATTTATTTGTTATTCGCTTCAGAGATGTAAAGCCATAATTTTCATAATAATGGTTTAAAGTTATTGTAGTAGATTTGTGTTGTTGATTTTGTTAATGTCAAAAATTCAGGAAAACAAAAAACTTATGTTAATTTTATTGTGATTTTATATTTGTAAATATAAAGCATGATAGCACTGTTTTTACTTTAGATGTGAATTCTTTTATGTTCTTGAAACGTTGATTGCTCAATTTATATATTGTTTGTAGTTTAGTTCTCATAATTTGTGATAAAAGTACAGAAAAAAGTTAAGGACCTTTTTTTCCGTGCCAAGTGGCATTGAACGTATACTGGAACCATATTTTTACATATGAATTGGCACTCTTTTTGTGATGTGGTCATCTTGCTGGCCAACTTTACTTCCCAGGACATTTCTTGGTCCTTTTGTGATGTGGTCATCTTGCTGGCCAACTTTACTTCCCAGGACATTTCTTGGTCCTTTTGTGATGTGGTTATCTTGCTGGCCAACTTTACTTCCCAGGACATTTCTTGGTCCTTTTGTGATGTGGTTATCTTGCTGGCCCTCTACTTCCCAGGACATTTCTTGGTCCTTTTGTGATGTGGTCATCTTGCTGGCCAACTTTACTTCCCAGGACATTTCTTTGTACCCTTTTTAGGCTAGATCAACACGAAAGCTGGAGTCAGTATTTTTTTTAAAAATACACCTTGATGTTGACTTATACCTAAGACTTTCTGGCCAACAAGCAAGTGTCGGAAAAAATAACTTATAAATATTATTTTGTCTGAAATAGTAATAAACAATGAATGAAGGGACTTGACTTATTTAAGTATAGTCCAGTAGCAATACTAATTGCATACGCTTAGCCTGGTTTTGCTTCTTTGTTACTGGGGCTCATTCGGTAACAGAGAATTATCATCTTCATCATCTTTACAATCATCATTGTCATTCTCTTGTGCCATTATGATACTCCCAGTTTATTCTTTTTATCCGTGCTTTCCTGTACATTTGTTTCAATATCATGGGCCGAATCCAGTCTTGCACCTTTGCCCTCTCTTATGAGTATTCTAAATGTTCCTTTTAACTGTCCTCGTTTCCTTAGTCCATTTAGGCACTTTTTGGTGATTTTATGTCCTGGCTTGTCTACTCAGGATGGGCCCAGTATATTGGCAACTTCTTTGTCTTTTAACTGTTAATGCTAGTGGTTGTCCAAATATTGCTCTTGTTTCTTCACCTTTCTTGAATTCATCACCTTTTTTTTTTTAGCATTCACCGACTGTAAACTCCAACAGAAAGTTCTGGTTGTTTGCCCAATCCTAGGCTTCGGTCTTGTTCCAGAACTTGAGTTTTGCATGCACATCCGTTTTACAAATCTGGATTATTTATATGGACACTGTTGGTTCCTTGCCTCTCAGGCAGATGCAGTTGTATTTGAAAGAAACAAATTTATCACATTTTAATGTTGATCAGTTTCCTTTGGCATTTGGTTTAAAAAAACATAGCCAAGCATCACTGTAAACTATCATGAATGTCATAGCAGGCAACTAAGGAGGGGTGGCATGAGACTGGCTACCTTATCCTGTAAAAGACTTTAAGCACTAATTTTATCCAATTATGGCTACACATTTTCTGACTTGGTAAGGTCTATACTCCACTGGGAATTTAAACTCAGAAGAGTATAGAAAGGTACAACTTGTGGAAATCTCCATGTTCACCAGCCTAAACTGTGACAGAAAACTGGTTGTTCGCCCATTTCTAGACTTTGGTCTGGTTCCAAAACTTGAGTTTTGCATGCACATCCATTTTACAGATCAGGCTTATTTGTATGCAGAGTGTTGGTTTCCTCACTATTCAGGCAGATGCATTCTGACTTTGAAAGAAACTTTCCTAATTAGTCGAATTTTATAACATGCTTGTTAGTGGTGCAGTCCCTAATAGGACCCCACAACCCACACAGGGACCTTTGGAAATAACTAATTTGGTTATTTTTGTTTTACGTACTGTATCTCTTCTCCTTCATTCTCTTCTTGTTCTGATCTTAACTCTTTCTTTCCAGTGGAGTTATCTCTTGTACAGGTTTTATTAAAAAAATTTGGCTGTTTAATGAGGGTCTAAAAAGATTATCAGTACGCCACTATGAAACAAAACTGTTTTAACAAACAGCTGCAATGAGTTAATGTAGCACTTTGTAGAATATTATCGATCAAGATCAGCATATTATCCCTTAGGTAACAAAGGAATGTATAATGCATTGATTGATGCACAAAGGGTTAAACCTCTCATTGAAATATTTCATTACATAACTATTCTTTGCCTTGTGCATCTCACTTCATGTCTTCCATATTTATCTGTGTACATTTTTTTTAAAGCGGTAGTTAATGTCACAAGTATTTATCTTACCAAGGTAACAAAATATTTGTATACTACCCTGTAATCCTAGAGTTAGTTAATTAGATGTTTCTTCTGTCTTTGTCTGCCTGTTATCCCTTTAGTGGGATATGTCCTCATTCGACCCTTTCCACTGCCTGATCATGGGATATAAATTAGATGTTTCTTTTTTCTTTGTCTGCTCTTTATCTCCTAGTGGAGTATGTTCTCATCCAACCCACACCACACCCAGATCTTCTTCTTCTTCCTAAAGTCCATGCCGTGTGGCGTTGGTAGTCATGTCTGTCCACATCCTTCAGTCTCATGTGCTTTTGGTCAACTCTGACACAGATGATCCCCCATGCTATGATGTTAAACTGTCCAGCATCTTTTCTCTGCCTCTCCCTCTGCCTCTCCTCTAACTTTCCTTCTGTCACGATGTACTTCAGTTTTCTCCTTTTCATCACATGACCAAAGAATGTAGATTGTCTCTTTCTGATGTGGGCAATCAGTTCTCTTCGTGAGTTAGTTTCGTTCAAGACATCATGTTTATTCTTTTTAGCTGTCCAGGGTATTCTCATCATCCATCTGTAAAATCACATTTCCGCAGCTTCCAAATAGTGTTTCCCTAATCTACCAACTGTCCATGATTCACTTCCATATATCAAGATAGGATTTATGTAGCTTTTAAAAATTCTCTTTCTCCCAGATCATGGGTAGAAAATGTTTATTTGCTGTCTTCTGCCCGGTACCCCGCTGGAGTGTAGGTCCTCGTTCAACTCACAGCACATGTTGATCCTCGATTAGTATATTTTATCTTTCTGCTTTCGTTTTTCTGCCCATTCTTGCCTAGCGGAACGTGTCCTCATCCAGCCTATACCGCATCCTGGGTTGTTAGTAAATTCTTCTTCTCCCTCTTTAGTTTTTGGCTTGTGATTTCAGTGCTGTGACATTCTGTTTCTCTGTATGCATCTTATCCAGTGCCAGCTTGTCTGTTTCTTTTCCTTAGTTGACTAGTGCTTTTTTATTTTTTCTATTCTGTGCAGCCACAGTGACGAAATATTTAAAGTTTATTAGTGATTGCTTGATAATCTTCCCTGCTTCTGCTTGCTTAGACCAACTCTGCTTTCTACAACCATGGAATTTTGAATTACACTGTATGACGTGGCAACAGTGACCAAGTTGGTGTGTTTAGAAAGATAAATATTTCAAAGTAACTTGTGATCGTATTTTCCACTATGCTATCCTAGCTGAGAACCACCGATTTTGTTTTATTCTATTCTGGTTTGTTTAGATTTTTTCTTTAGTATTCTGAGCCCTTGAGGTTCATTGCTACACCACTCTCCATTCATCTCTTTCACTGACCTTCTCTTTCTACTTGGTAACAACTACAAGTGTTTGTGTATCTGTCTATATATTAGCTCTGCACTGTCTTCTTGGTCTGCCTTGCAGATTATTCCCATTCAACTCTTTTATGTACACAGTTTGGTTTTTGTCACTGTTATCTACTACTATGTGTATACCCCAATAATTAGCCATCATGATGCCAGTGATCAGTGATGATGTTAAACAGATTATGAATGTTGCTTGCTACTGTCCATTCTTTGCTGTTTGCATCTGTGATAGGTCCATAAGACTCTGTTCCCACAAGCTTGTAATAAAGCTTTGCCTTCTTCAGTTGTACTCCAGGTTTCACAGCCATATTATTGGACAGTTGATCTTATCAATATTTTATACATTGTGTTCTTAGATAGTAACTGTTACTTAATGACAATTTTGTCAGTGTGTAATCCTTCCTGCACTATTATAGTATTTTCTCTCCATTAATTTGCCGTCTAGGATCTGGTGGTAGGTATCTATGTGTTTCAACAGCAAATGTCCAGTGGTGCACTGTTTTTTTCTTTCTTTTTCTTTTGCTGTTGTTTAAAGATTCAGACCTCTGTTGAGTGTTAAATATATCAGCAATGTGTGTGTGTGTTTTACATGTGAGTGGATAAATATTGTAGGATTCTGTGTTTGATGTGTTAGTTCAGACTTGTGGATGAATCCTTTTTGTGGCTCATAGGATGGTTGGTGTTTTGTGTGGTAACTGCAGAAACATTTGCCAGTGGTCCACTTAGGGAGGGATAGAGATGTGATAGTTCATGCCAGTCTCCTATTGCTTTGATCAAATCACACTTTTTAAGTGATGTGGTCATTATCCTTATCGTGGAAAGAGTAACTAATAATGATTGCCTGGACATCACTAATGAAAGAAGGAAACTGTATGCAACTATAAGAAAGAGACAGTCTGTGTTCTTCAGTCTTGTAATGAGAAGAAAAGCATTAAAGAACATCATGATGATTGGAAAGATCAACAGTAGAAGAGGCAGACAAGAGAGACATTATGTTCGATAATCTGAAGCAATGGCAAGGTGAAATATCGTCAGTGGAATTGATTCAGAATACCAAGGAGAGACATGAGCACCTACACCACTGGGTAGGGCATGTGGTGGCGGTCAGTATCCTTTTGGCCCCCCTGTCCTCTTTTTTAAAGGGACTTTTATTTTCAAACACCAGTGGTGTGTCAAGCTAGAGTCATAGTTTTATAAACCAGTCAGCTTTCGATGGGCGATGCAGTCACAATCACGATGAGCTTCCTTGCTTTGCAGGATGTTTCCTGGTACCCATTTTGTCCTGAGTCAACCTGGCAGACATGGTCAATTTTTTTGTTTCTTTAAATCCAGCCAGTGTGGATTCTAACCCAAGACCTTTAAGCCGGCAGACTTGTGCCAAGCCACTATGCTAATGCGGCTCCTGATGGCCATTCTACCTGCAACCGGGATGGCTCCCACTTCAGTGTCTGTAAAGTAACGGAACCTTTTCATGCCATTAGCACATCAGGCGTATGATAAATTAATTGGTTTTCCTTCACAGGACATTGCAAAACCAACCCCAGCATGTTTTGTCTGATTAAACTAGATAGTTTTACAGACGAGCCCTATGTTTGTGAAGACTGTTAGCACTTGATGGGTAATATGCCTTTGCTTCCCAAGACATTACCTACTACCCATTTTAGGCTGGGTCAACCTGAGAGCCAAGGCTGGTTTTGAAAAAATCTGCCTTGATGCAGATTTAAACCCTAGACCTTTGTGCCACCAGGCAGGTGTCTGGCAACTACTGCCAAAAACAAAAACTACCACTACTGCCTGTATTGACTACTTTTGTGGTGTAGACAGTCCTTGAGACTGAGGTTTTAGAGCGGCTTGGCTAGTGCTGTCGGCATGGAAAGCAGGTTAGGATTTTATTTTTGCCCCTGACATGAAAAACCTACAACTTACTGAGGATTCGAACCCGGGCCTCAGGTGTGAGAACCATGCGTTCTTAACCATTTGGCCCTAGCAGCTACACTACACTGATTCCCTTGTCTGCACCGTGTAATAGTTGCAGTGTCTGTGTCACAAACCCAAAGAAGTAACAATGCTTACAATTATAACACATTTATGTGTGTGATATGTAGTACACTGTTACTGTTTTAGGACTTTATCTCATTGTTGTGTTGTCTCTACTGCGCATATGCTTGGCACAGTACACCATAGTCAGTGAAATCTTGGTGTAGTCGTAACTCTTATCTCTGTCAGATTATAGCCCTAAAATACATAGGCTAGATGACGGTAAGTATCAAATTATTAACTGTTTGGGACTGAAAGAGTTAAAGGCTGTTAAAGGATTTTTTCTCTCTAAGCCGAGGTCAGTATTACAACAACAACAACAAATCTGTCCCGGTGTAGATTCGAACACTAGACAGACCTTTGTGGCGGCATGTTGAGCATCTGCTTCTGCAGCTTCTTTTTTGGTTAAAAGCAAAGGGTTTCGATCCTTACTCACATAGAACTGCAGGTTACACCTGTCTGGTGTTGCTGCTTCGAGTGTCCTGATTATAACTTCTTTGGGGGTTGAACAGGGTATCTAGGATCTTTGTTGTTGGTCTGCCGTCCAGATTGAGATTTTAAAATTTCGTGATATGGTAAACCTTAAGCTAGCAGCCTGGACAGAACAGACCTTTGATTGATCAGAGGGTTTTGGTTCTTTGCTTTTATACAGTGCAGACTGCTCAGGGCAGCGTTTTACAACCTGTGGGTTTTGACCCCTTGGAGGGTCGAACGACCCTTTCACAGGGGCCCCCTAAGACAAAACACATATTCACTGATGTTATGAAGTAGCAACAAAAATAATTTTATGGTTGGGGGGGTCACCACAACATGAGGAACTGTATTAAAAGGTAGCGGCATTAGGAAGGTTGGGAACCACTGGCTTACGACAACCTCGGATATGGTTATTTTTCTGTTGTGAAGAAAAATGTGTCTATCCCCAGTAATTTTTCTTGTGTGAATTCTTATCTGGGTAAGAGCAATTTCTGATAGGAAGAACCATTTGTTGGGTCCCCTGTGAGTTCTCCTTATCAGGTCTGCATTGTACATATTTATCATGAAGTTATAGTCTAATACATATAGATGCAAGCTCTGTGTTTTGTTTTCATAGACCCACCTGTAATCTGGATGATATGGTTTATATTATGTCAGTCGCCTTTGTTTCACAGCACATTTCTTCCCTGGTACCAGTTTTAGGTTGTTCACTTAGGTTGTATGTGCACTTTCGTACATGTGGTTGTGTGCGTACGTGCTTGTGTGTATGTGTTTTTGTTTGCTGTTGTTTTTTACGTTGCCTAATTCTCCGGCAGAGACGTTATATTTATTATGGTTGGGATATTCTAGGGACAATATGATAAAATAGAGAAGAATTCATGAACCTGTTAACATAATGGCCAAGGTTCAATCTCACATTTAAAGAGTAAATTCTCCTTTTTCAACATAAAGCTTGGGAGTCAACCCCTCGTAACATTAGTTGTAGGGCAATGTTGACGGAAAGAAGTGAAACCCTCACCTATTAATAATTTTGTGACCTAGCATAACTGAAGATTTTTTACTTTACAATCTTCATTGAAAGATTTTTAAAAAAAAGTTAGCTGCATATTTTTTATAGGATGTTGTAGAATCAACCACAGCATTTTTTTTGCTGTTTGTGGTTTTGGTTTGACAAGGCAGTTTTATGCTGAATAGTTTGCCATTGCTGCCTGAATGATCAGCACTTCATACCCTTGTCAAAATCACCACAAAGCAGGCAGTGGTACAAGAGTGTCACGCTAAGGAAGAAATTGAGGCCTCGCCGTGTAGTATTCATGGTTCAAAAAAAATAAATAATACTCTTGGGTTTTTAGAAAGTGGTGTTGGAGTTGCACTGTGGACAAGATTGAGGTTTTGCTTAACAATGGGATGCACATATAAGCTGCTACAAATCCCCATTATGGAGATGCATGGTGGACACCAAAACATTTGATGATCAGGAAAACATTTTTCTTCTTCTTCTTCACTTTCTATTTGACTGCTTCGGGTATTGAGGTCAATATAAGGTTCTGTTTCATGCTCTTCTGCCCATCTTGAACATGCTATTGTAAAGTTACACTGCTGTTATCTTTCCTTGTCATTCTTGGTTTACCTTATACTCTTCGTCCATTTCTTCTTTTAGAGGTATGCCTTGTATGGTATGGCGTCACAAGGCATTCTAAGTGGGCAAACCATTTGATTTGCTTTCTTCGTACATAATTTAAAAAATCCCATCTTGAATCTTTTCTGATCACTCCTGAAGCCTTTCTCAGACATCTCATTTCCGTACTCATTTAGGAACACATAACTTACTGTTTTTTTTTCCTTTTCTATACTGGCCTTTAAAAGATGGTTAGCACAGTGTTTTGTGGTTTACATCTAGGCTGCGATGATTGTGCCTTCCTACCGAACACATCTGATTTTAGCAAACTCCTAATTAATCACCATTTACAACATGCTTGTGAGAAGGACAGTGATTCTGTTCTTGTCCCCCCCCCACCCCCCCCCACCCATTGAAACTGTGGAACGAACACTGGGACTGTTTGGTTTGAAAAGTTTATATCTTTATGAATATTTCTTTACTTGGAAAAACAGCCATTTTTCTCTCACATTGCACTTTTTTTTTTTTCAACTTTTATTGAAACTTCTTGTGCTGCAGAATTGTATAGCTTCATTTTATTGCATGTGTTCATTAAAAACTTGAACCACAGCTTTTTAAGTGTTCTGGTAATGTAATTACAGATCGAAGCTTGCTGTTGGCCGGAAAATAGGGATGACTACAGTTCAGAGGACATCAGGCTTAAAGGGCTTGAGCCTTCACATTCCTGCGCAGACTAGGACAAGAAATCTAAAAAAAGACAATCAAAAGGACACACCCAGTGTGGGTTCTGGGGCCCCATTTTGGGGGGAAAAAAAGAATTGACTGCCCCCCCCCCCCCCCCCCCCCCCCCCCCACATGGATGTTGTAAAAGTAGACGAATTAAGTTTTTTTTCTTCAGAATTGGAGAGAGGTGGGGAATCAACAGTCTGCATACAAATAAGCCATATCTGTAAAACAGATGTGCATGCAAAAAACAAGTTTTAGAATGAAACCAAGGTCTAGAAGTGAATGAAGAACCAGAGTTTACAGTTGATGAACCTTAAGCAAAAGAAGGAGGAGGAAAGACAAACAAATATGATCAAACATTTGGACTTAACACTTTTGCTACCAAGTACTGTCTCTTGGGGCGATTTGTTTATTGTAGACAGTATTTGCATTTCATAATCTGTTCTAGCCTCAACCAGTTAATTAACCCAGTCCACACTCTCTCTGTAAAGATGGTGTCTCCTTCTGCATCATACTGTTGTTGCTTTGCCCTGAGAAATTCTGCTTCATCATTCAGGTCATATTAAAATGGGAACTGACACAAATAAAAAATTAGGATGGGAGCTAAACCCACTTACACATTGAGTGGGAGGGGGGGGGGGAGGGGGGGGAGCTTGTTTATGCACATTAAAGTAATAAATACAATAATAATTTGCTGAATGATAAATAAATAGAATGCTATATTCAAAATAATATGAAACATATAATGGGGTAGGAAACTTCTATACATGTTGAGTAAGGGGGGGGGAGGGGGGGGGTGGCTTAGCCCTAGTGGGGGGGGGGGGGGGGGGGGGGTAATTCAAGGGGCTTGGGCAGCCAGGTTCCAGTATCCCTGTGCTAAAAAAATGCTGAAGGTGCAAGTCTTTGGCAACAAATGTTTTTCTTAACCCTGACTGGCTGTAAACTGGCAGAAAGTTTTGATTGGTGGCCCACTTCTGTATGTTAGTCTTGTTTCAGAATTTGAGTTATGTGTGCACATCCGTTGCTACAGTCTTGCTTGTTCGTATGCGTTACTGTTGGTTCTTTGCCTGTCTTTCGAAGGAAAAACCCTTAAGTAGTCGCCTTTTGCGACATGTTTGATAAGGGGTAGTGGGTCTGTTCTTTTTTCCCTAAAAGTAGATCATCAGAATCCAACGTGGGGACAACAGATAAAACACATGTATTGTGGTTTGTGATTCCTGTTGATTTATTTTTTTATCCCAACTGTTCAAAGTGTTCTTATTTATTTGTGTGCATCTTTTCCTTGCCCTTTGTTGAGTGCTTGATCATAGTTTGTGTTGTGTTTATTTCTTGATAGTGGTAATATAGTCTTCATGGCAGCCTTATAGTTTTAATTTTGTTGTGTTGTTTTATTGTGTCATGTCTTACTATTTCTTGCTAGCTTATGCAAGGGAGTTGTTTTGTTGTTCTTATGCCTAGTGTTTATGGTTATTTTTATGGAAGTTAGTATTTATGTTGTTCTTATGCCTAGTGTTTATTTTATGGATATGAGTGTTTATGTTGTTATAATACCTAGTGTTGATTGTTATTTTATGGATGTGAGAGTATATTCTTCTAATGCCTCATGTTTGTTATTTTATGAGAGGGAGTGTTTATGTTCATGATGCTTTGTGTTTTTTAGTTATTTTATAGAAGGGCAATTTTATATTGTTTCAGCGCCTAGTGTTAATCGTTATTTTATGGGAGCGTTTATATTGTTGCAGTGCCAAGTGTTGATTATTATTTTATTTGAGGGAGTGTTTATATTCTAATGCCTAATGTTGATAGTTATTTTATGGAAGGAAGTGTTTATATTGCTATGATATCTAGTATTTATCACTGTTTTATTAAAGCTAGTGTTTATGTCGTTCTCGTGCCTAATGTTGATCATTTTATTATGGTCCAGGATTGTTTATGTTCTTGTTCTTTGTCTCCCAGTTTGTTAGTCTAACTGTTCTTATGTCAGCTTATTGTTATTTTAATGTAATAAAGTTTTGTTTAATCAGCAAAATGATTTTTACTAGATGACTGAAGAAACAAAGTTAGAATGGCTTCATGTAGTAATGGTGTAAGACAGAAAGGATAAAGTATCATGTATGTTGTTAAAAAAATTGAAGTAAAAATAAAAATTTTTGAGTACAAATTGAGTTAATAATAAATATCTTGCAAGGAAGTTCTAAAAAAAAAATATCTTGCAAGAAAGTTGCAGATAAAATTTTGCTAAAAAGTTGCATGTAATAACTTCTAGCAAGAAATTTGCACATTACATCTTACGTGAAAGTTGCACAGAAAGATCTTGCAAGGAGTTACTCATAATAAGATCTTGCAAAGGAGTTGCACATAATAATATCTTGTTAGAAGTTCTTAGTACCTCTTGCAGGAAAAGTGTGATAACCTCATTCAAGACACTTACAGCTAACATTTTGCAATAAAGTTGCAAAAAAGGGGATAAAACATTACTCTTGTAAGAAAGTTCTTATGATAACTCATTGCAAGAACATTATAATAATTACATCTTGCCCAAAAGGTCTACCTTGCAGATTTATTTATTCCCCGAGTGTATTACCAGGCTCTGTTTTGGAGAGAAAAAAAGATTTATTTACATCATTTATTATTACTGATATAGATTTAATTTCAAGTTATTATAATTCTGATATCATCATTATTTAAAATTATTGATAAAAAACCCAGAAAGAACTAACACAGTGGGAGCCACAGTGATGAAGCAGCTAGAACTCCATCTGCTGGCTTGAAGGTCTTGGGTTCAAATCCTTATGGAGTCAGATTTGTTTTACTCAGACTTAAAATGACCTTGGCTGCTAGGTTGACCCAGTCTGAAATAGGTACCTGATAAAGTCCTGGGAAGTAAAGGCAGCCAGCATGATGTTGAACACATCACCCATCAAAGGCTGATTGGTCTATACAATTATGATTCTAGCATAATATGTCCCCTGTGCCTCTGTCGTGAGGAGAATCCTTTACTTATTTTTGTTTTACTAAGAGAGCACCAATTTAAGAAGAAAAAACAAATGCTGTTGTTTTCCCGGCTAAAATTTAATTGGCTTGGGCTTGAACGCTGTACCATGGAGTTGCCTGGGTTTATTTTATTCACTGTGTTAACGTGATAAACTGTAAACATTGATTACATGTGTGTGTTACAGGTGTTTGAATAGTCATTATTGGCACTGAATTTCAGAGTTGCTAAGTGAGGATGTTCCCCCAAAGAAGAAGCTCGATGATATTATGCATCTGGCTGAGCTGTGCATTGAGGTTCTACAGCAGAATGAGGAACATCATGCTGAGGTACTATACTGCATTTTCTTTGTTCAGTTAGGAGTGCTGCTGATATATTTCATTACGAAATGTTGAGTTAGAGTGCTTCTTTCATACTGAAAATAGGAAATCTTAAATTAGAGTTCTATTGGCATATTGAGCTATAGGAAATCTTAAATTAAAGTGCTGTTGGCATATTGAGCTATAGGAAATCTTAAATTAAAGTGCTGTTGGCATATTGAGCTATAGGAAATCTCAGAGTGCTGTTGGCAGATTGAGCTATAGGAAATCTCAGAGTGCTGTTGGCAGATTGAGCTATAGGAAATCTCAGAGTGCTGTTGGCAGATTGAGCTATAGGAATTCTTAAATTAAAGTGCTGTTGGCATATTGAGCTATAGGAAATGTAAAATGAGAGTGCAGCTGATAAATTGGCTGTAGGAAATGTTATAGTGCCACTGATATTGAATGGAACATTGAATATAGGAAATGTTAAATTAGAGGGCTTCTGGCACATTGACAGTAGGAAATATTAATTTGGAGGGCTTACGGCACATTGACCATAGGAATTGTTAGAGCACTGCTGGTACATTGACCTTAGGAAATGTTAAATTAGAGTGTTTCTGGCACATTGTAGGAAACGTTAAATTAGAGGGATTTTGTCACATTGACAATAGGAAATTTTAAATTAGAGTGCTTCTGGCACATTGACAGTAGGAAATGTTAAATTAGAGTACTTCTGACACATTGACAATAGGAAATATTAAATTAGAGTACTTCTGGCACATTGACAATAGGAAATATTAAATTAGAGTACTTCTGGCACATTGACAATAGGAAATATTAAATTAGAGTGCTTTTGATACATTGACCAATGGAAACAGGCGTTTGTTTTACAAAAAGTTTGTTTTACAAAAAAAACAGGTCTTCCTGTGTTGAGCACTGGAGTCTGTTGATGGTGAAACACCTACAACTTGTAAGGCAAACATTACTAAGCTAGGCCTCATCTCTGCTAGTCCATAAGTGCTTTTAAATGCAACTTTCGAATGCCTCTCTGGATTTAAAGTCTGGAGATAAAGATGAAGAAGAAGGAGAAGAAAAAGTGTTGTTTAAATGTAAAATATAAAGACTGTAACTCTTTCTGCCCAGGCATGTGTTTCTTTAACTTCTGTTCGTAAGCAGTTGTTACAGTAATAGCTGCTTTGATTTGAAGAGATTTATATGATAATACTTCAAGACAAAAGAAACTGAAGTTACAATTGGGATAAGATGGTTCAAGGTGGCAACTGTATGGGGCAAAGAAGCTCAGAAATGTATATTATGCTAGGGTTTTCCATTGCATGCATAGTGAGTTGTTTAGTTCTGATAAGAGAACCAGCAACTGGTGACCCAGTGGTACACAATGTTATGGGACTATTTTGATGATGTTGATGAACTCCTTGAAAGTTTATCACAATTGTAAATCTATCGTTTGGTTCATGTTTGTGACCAGTAATAAGCAGGGTAATAGCTTTGCTGTGTTTATTCATTGCTTACATTTCTCAGTTACCAAAATTTAAACACTTTAACAGTCTTTTATTTTTTGTTTCATCATATTATTTTGTGGCAGTTTTGGTAAAGCCATTTAATTCACTGTAAACATATGGGCATCATAAAATAATTATTTTGTTCAGTTCATAGTGAAATGTATATATTCTTTCTCCCATCATATTTTTGTCATTTCTTGCATCAGGGATCATTCATATTTATATGCATGACTGCTGCAATTATGAAAGATATACTTGTGTTTGCAAGGCTGGAATTTTGTTTATTGCCCACCAAATATGGGTGTGTTGTAATTGATTACAAAAATTATACAGTGTCAGTGTTGATAGTATATCCCTGTTGTAGGTTAATGTTTTCCCATTTGAAGCATGTAGACTGTATTCTCCTAACCCTTGCCTAGTGATGCAGAACCATGGTAGTACTGGGGCTGACACTTGCTTGCTGATCCAAAGATCTGGTAGTCACATTTATTTCATGTCAACATTTATAAGATGACCTTGGCCCCTCAGCCTAAAATGAGCACAGGGAAAGGTCAGAAAGGTTCAAGTGGCCTTCTGATGCTCACCACATCACCTTCATCTGTTTTCCATTCTCCCTGCCAATAGTTTTCAGATGTGAAGGATACCGGCCTCTGTGAAGTCTGTGGTGCAACACACATCTTTCAATGTTCCATACAGCTCTGTCGCCATTTGAATGCCAACCCGTCAAACCTTGGATCTCTCTGCTGCATAGAACATGTCTGCAGCACATATTCAGTATTATGTGGTGCCTCTCAACATAGTCAAAGTTCTGAAACCCCAATCTTGAATTTTCTTTACATATGGCTGCAGTCTGTTGTGTCCAAATGTGGTCTAAATATAATTGTCTGTTTCTTTCATGTGAGTAGGTTGATGCATCTTCAGGATTGTCTCCTAGATGGGAAGTGTCCCAGTGGGTTCTCATGGCTGCCTTGATCAAGTTTTATTTTCCTCATTAGTTAATCGTGTATCTGGCTGTTCTGTTCTGTATGACTTCACATTTTTGCTGAGTTGTCTGCCTTTCATTTCCCTTCATTTTGCAGTAGTCTGCCTTTCATTTCCCTTCATGTTGCAGTAGTCTGCCTTTCATATCCCTTCATGTTGCAGTAGTCTGCCTTTCATTTCCCTTCATGTTGCAGTAGTCTACGTTTCATTTCCCTTCATGTTGCAGTAGTCTGCCTTTCATTTCCCTTCATGTTGCAGTAGTCTGCCTTTCATTTCCCTTCATGTTGCAGTAGTCTACGTTTCATTTCCCTTCATGTTGCAGTAGTCTGCCTTTCATTTCCCTTCATGTTGCAGTAGTCTGCCTTTCATTTACCTTCATGTTGCACTAGTCTGCCTTTCATTTCCCTTCATGTTGCAATAGTCTGCCTTTCATTTACCTTCATGTTGCAGTAGTCTGCCTTTCATTTACCTTCATGTTGCAGTAGTCTGCCTTTCATTTACCTTCATGTTGCACTAGTCTGCCTTTCATTTCCCTTCATGTTGCAATAGTCTGCCTTTCATTTCCCTTCATGTTGCAGTAGTCTGCCTTTCATTTCCCTTTATGTTGCAGTAGTTTGCCTTTCATTTCCCTTCATGTTGCAATAGTCTGCCTTTCATTTCCCTTCATGTTGCAGTAGTCTGCCTTTCATTTCCCTTCATGTTGCAATAGTCTGCCTTTCATTTCCCTTCATGTTGCAGTAGTCTGCCTTTCATTTCCCTTCATGTTGCAGTAGTCTGCCTTTCATTTCCCTTCATGTTGCAGTAGTCTGCCTTTCATTTCCCTTCATGTTGCAGTAGTCTGCCTTTCATCTCCCTTCATGTTGCAGTAGTCTGCCTTTCATCTCCCTTCATGTTGCAGTAGTCTGCCTTTCATTTCCCTTCATGTTGCAGTAGTCTGCCTTTCATCTCCCTTCATGTTGCAGTAGTCTGCCTTTCATTTCCCTTCATGTTGCAGTAGTCTGCCTTTCATTTCCCTTCATGTTGCAGTAGTCTGCCTTTCACTTCCCTTCATGTTGCATTGGTCTGCCTTTCACATCCCTTCATGTTGCAGTAGTCTGCCTTTCATTTCCCTTCATGTTGCACTGGCCTGAGATTCACTGGAGCACAGTCTGCTTGGTTAGCTGACCCATTTGATCACCACATCACCCATCGAGTATTGATTTTTCTGTAAACATGTAGGTCTATGCCTTATGGGCTAAAAACACCACAGATTCTTGTACTGTATTATTGGTGCATTCTGTCACGTCTAGGTTAGAAATGAGTGAGCTCCTATGTAACTTATCTCCAAAGATGTCTCCCTACCCCAGCTGAACACTTTCTGAGACTGCTTTTATTTTATTATTGTTGGTTACTACTGCCAGGATCCAAATTTTTTTTTAAATTGTTTATGCTCCCATCCGGTTGTTACACCAACTCACACTGCCCTATTTTCACTTTATTCCCCCTGTCTGTTTAACAATAATATTTGTGTCTTAATTTCTCAGTCCCAGACATTGATCACTTTAAGAAACTTTTCCTTCTCCACCTGTGTTAACTCTTTAAAGAGCTGTTACAGCGATGCTATGTTATTTACACCTTTCAGCTTAACGCATCAAATTTCAGCAAACCCCTTATTTGTAGCCTTTTAGAACCTAACTTTTTATAATATGGTCCTGGAACCTAGATTGGAGGACTTAAAATAACAGTAGCTTCTTAGGGTATAACAAGTTAAAATAAGAACAAAATATTACGAAGTAAAGTAACATCTGAATTTAATTAACAATCTCATGTTTCGGTTGTGACCTTTATTGATGAGAGGCTTAACAAGAAAATGAGAAATCGTGGACACCAGTTTCGCTCGATAGTGAATAATTATAAAGGAATATAAAATAGAAGAATAGGCATAAATGTGCGAAATAAAACATAAATCCAGAATGAAAATAGTAATAACAATGGTAATAATATTTGTCACCACCAAGGATCTTTTTCCACACCCTCTTGCCTTTTGGGCATGTAGTGCCAGACCTATATTTTATAGACCAATCGGCACTCAGTGGGTGATGTGGTCAGCATCACACCAGCCACCTTTACTTCCCAGGACTTCACCTGGTACCCACTCAAGGCTGAGTTGACCTGGGTGCCAAAGTCATTTTTGAAGGGGGAAAAATCAGGCTCTGTTCAGATTTGAACCTAAGACCTTCTGATCCGTAGGCAATGTCTAGCCGCTGCGCCATGGCGGCTTCCAAAAATATTAACAATAAAGAGAAAATGATAATAACAATGGTAATAGAAATAATAATCATATACAAAGGTGGGGGAGAAAAAATAATTATATAATATTAATTAAAATGTTGATGATGATATTTAGATATGGGCATGCTGAACATTAATACCTGTTGGGCTAAGAATGCCTGAACTGTGAATGAGGTGATTTAAAGTAACAGGTATCTTTGACTAAAAGAGTTAACATTTCAGCCTTTGTAGTTTGGTCACTTGTTGTGAGGTTGTATTGTGTGAAGTCTGTTGTTTTGTGCTGGTGGTTGGTGGCAGTGGTGTTGTCCTTTCCTGTGTTTCATTGTACAGATGTGAGCCTTGTATATTTCACTGTACCTGTATTGATGGGCTATCTTCCTGTCAGATAGAGTTATTACATCTAGTTTTTTTAAAGCCCATTTGTTTGTAGGTAAGTAGGTAAAGGACCCTTTTCATGACACTGGCTCATCAGGCATATGGTGCTAACCAATTTTTATTTTTTTTATTTTTGTGTGACTCATTTAAGTCTTTCCAGATGATAAGTGTTTTTAGGGCTTTTCTAAAATCAACCTCTGATTGACTGCTTTAAAAAAAAAAGGTTTGCCATAGCGGCATCCTTCATTGCTTGCATCATTCAGTACCATTTTAGCTCACTGTACACCAACCTACAGTCGCATTTGTTCAGTGGTTCACGAACCGTGTAAATGGACACTGTCATTGCCTGTCCAGCCAGCTGTGGAATTTATGGTGCAATTTGTTTCTTTCAAAATGCTCAGGTTTGGTGTTTCTTGTTAGAGGGAATTGAAATGGTTTATAAGTGAAGAATTGATTATTTCCTGGCACAGTTTTTTTCTTTATTAACAGTACTGTAAATATTTCCTCCAACATATCCCTTGATCAGTTCAGGTGCTACATGAAGATATGTCAAGAGTATTTCTACTAAAGCCTTTGAGTATTTAGCCTAGGATAATGTAATTATGTAGGAAGCTTCGTGTGTTCATGTGTTGCGCTGTAACTGTGCATGAATTCACATTAATATAGTGCTGTTGTGCTTTCTCATCCCTCGGCTAAATAGGCGTTTTCATCGGTGAGTTACTCCCTCCAAAAACTTCAACTTGACAGTTTTTTTTAAATATTCCTGCACATATTTCTTATTCACTTATTTTATATAAAAGAAAACATATTTGTTTTCATTTTATTATTAAGTGCACAGTTTTTATATTTTTTATTGTAGTGTCACTGACAGAAAGACTTAGCATTGCACATTTGGTATTATTTTGTTTCGTAAAGTGGGGATAAGTAGATGAGTATACTTTTTGATGAATACATTTCACTTTTGAATTCTCTTTGTTCTTTCCTCATTGTAGCTCCCTACGGAGCTTAGCATAGCCCAGTTTTACAAATAGTTTTCTTTGCAAGATTCCTCACTCTAGCATTTCATGTTCTTTTGCTTCTTTATTTTCTTTAGCAGTGTTTTACAAACAATATCAGTACCTGTAGAAGGCTTATTATTTAAGGCTTGATGCTGTTTGGTAGTTTTCTTTGCTATCCTCAAACCCTTACATAAATTTGTAAATATATTTTTTGTTTTTTGTTTTTAAACTGACTATGGCTCACAGGTTGTACGTAAAGTAAAGGACCCTTTTAACACCATTGGCCAGTTGGACATATGATGCTAGACTCATAATTTATCGGTCAATCACTGCTCAGTGGGTGGTGTGGTCAGCATCATATGGACTGCCTTTACTTTCCAGGACATTGCCACACACCCATTGTAGGCTGGATCAACCTGGAAGTCAAGGTCAGTTTTTATCCCCCGAAAAATCCATCATGTGAATTTGAATTTGGGCCTGCAGGTGCCTTTCTAGCCGCAATGCTGCTGCGGCACCCTGAAAGTGCTTATATACACTTATAAATTATAGTTGCTTTTTTACAGCTATGGTTCACTGGTTTCAGTGAAGTAAATGATATTTTTCATGCCTATAGGTGTATTGGATATATAGACCTTTATTAATTAAGCAAGTCGTCACTCAGTGGCTGATAATCGTCAGAATCACGCCAGCGCCCTTTACTTCCAATACTTTACCTGGTACGCAGTTAATACCCTGGTTGACCTGAGTCATTTTATTTTTAAAGTTCCGCTTACTGGGGATTTGAACCCACGACCTTTAGATCCACAGGTGAGCTTGTAGCCACTACACCATGGCATATAGACATGGGCGCCCATTTACCTTTAGTCCAGAGAGCACTTGAGTTGCAGTGCGTTCAGCAGCGTGTTAACCTTTACTTCTGAGGACATTACTTGGAACCTTGTTTAGGTTTGGAGAGCCAAGGTCATTTTATAAATATATGCAGATTTGAACCCAAGACTGTCAGTTTTGCTGGCAAACATTAAAGACACTGGTTCACACTCTGAGGTGGACCCCACCTAAAATTAGCTCCATGAAAAGTCCTGGGCAAAGGTGGCTGACATAATGTTGACTACGTTAAGTACCAGCTGGTCTAAAAATGTGTCTAACATCATCCACTGGTTGCGGCATTGTTGTTTAAAGGGTCTGTTACTTACTTGTATGAGTTGATTTCCTGTTGTGTGGAACCTACCATAGTGTAGTAGCAGCTAGACACACATCTGCGGACACAAAGGCTGCGGGTTCAATTCCTCATTGAGATCGATTTTTTCCCCCTAAAAATAGCCTCGTAGCCCAGGTTGACACAGTCTGAAATGGGTATCAGGAAAAGTCCTGGGAAGTAAAGGGGTATAGCTTGATGACCACATCATCCATCGAGTGCCATTTGATCTATAAAATATAAGTCTAGCACTATATAATCAGTGCACCAAGTGGCCTGGAAAAGGGTCCTTTGCTTTCTTTTTGTCTGAAATTTTAAAATTTAGGAAAAATTATATAGCTAAACCTTCTAAAGATAGTGATAAATTAAGTCTAAATTATATCCATGGTCAGCAGTTAGCCAGCTTAACTCTGTGAATATTAGTTGAAATATGGCAGATAACTATCATACTAGTGTGCGGTATCCGGTCTTCATATATGTTGGGTCAGATCATAATATGATAGAAAAGAATGACAAGCTGCCTTTCTCACCAGCTGGCCCTCCAGATAATTTCCAAAGTTCTGGAAACTTTTCATCACACAGTTATTGAGACTAAGTATATTCATTCCCAATCTTTGCTACAAGTGCCAGAAATGGTCACACAAATCAGGGGGGAAAAAATAGTAACCATGGAAATGAGATGTCCTTGAAGGGCTGCATGAGTGACCAGAATCAGGTCATTAGAGAAAAGGCCATCACAGAGCCATTTCTGATTTACATAAAAGACAGCAAATCAAAAAGTTTGCCCACCTAGTGAGAATTCCTTTTTAACCCCTAGGATGTTGCTAAAAGGGAACCTGTTTCTGGCTCTGTTGTAATGATGTAAAGTGTTCCATCCAAACTTAATGTGGTCAAGAGACCAGTTGCCTTCCTGGTCCCATTTAATTCTTACAAAGTTCCCATAAAACCTTTGGAATATTTTCCTACATTAGTTTTATAAAGTAATGTCAGCTTCTACTAACTACTGCTGAACCTCCACACTACTAGCTACTACTGAACCTCCACACTACTAACTACTACTGAACCTCCATACTGCTAACTACTACTGAACATCCACACTACTAACTACTGCTGAACCTCCACACTACTAACTACTACTGAACCTCCATACTGCTAACTACTACTGAACATCCACACTACTAACTACTGCTGAACCTCTACACTACTAACTACTACTGAACCTCCACACTACTAACTACTACTGAACCTCCACACTACTAACTACTACTGAACCTCCACACTGCTAACTACTGCTGAACATCCACACTACTAACTACTGCTGAACCTCCACACTACTAACTACTGCTGAACCTCCACACTACTAACTACTGCTGAACCTCCACACTACTAACTACTGCTGAACCTCCACACTACTAACTACTGCTGAACCTCTACACTACTAACTACTACTGAACCTCCACACTACTAACTACTACTGAACCTCCACACTACTAACTACTACTGAACCTCCACACTGCTAACTACTGCTGAACCTCCACACTACTAACTACTGCTGAACCTCCACACTACTAACTACTGCTGAACCTCCACACTACTAACTACTGCTGAACCTCCACACTACTAACTACTACTGAACCTCCACACTACTAACTACTACTGAACCTCCACACTACTAACTACTGCTGAACCTCCACACTACTAACTACTGCTGAACCTCCACACTACTAACTACTGCTGAACCTCCACACTACTAACTACTACTGAACATCCACACTACTAACTACTGCTGAACCTCCACACTACTAACTACTGCTGAACCTCCACACTACTAACTACTGCTGAACCTCCACACTACTAACTACTGCTGAACCTCCACACTACTAACTACTGCTGAACCTCCACACTACTAACTACTGCTGAACCTCCACACTACTAACTACTACTGAACCTCCACACTACTAACTACTACTGAACCTCCACACTACTAACTACTACTGAACCTCCACACTACTAACTACTACTGAACATCCACACTACTAACTACTACTGAACCTCCACACTACTAACTACTGCTGAACCTCCACACTACTAACTACTGCTGAACCTCCACACTACTAACTACTGCTGAACCTCCACACTACTAACTACTGCTGAACCTCCACACTACTAACTACTACTGAACCTCCACACTACTAACTACTACTGAACCTCCACACTACTAACTACTGCTGAACCTCCACACTACTAACTACTGCTGAACCTCCACACTACTAACTACTACTGAACCTCCACACTACTAACTACTACTGAACCTCCACACTACTAACTACTGCTGAACCTCCACACTACTAACTACTGCTGAACCTCCACACTACTAACTACTACTGAACATCCACACTACTAACTACTGCTGAACATCCACACTACTAACTACTGCTGAACCTCCACACTACTAACTACCGCTGAACCTCCACACTACTAACTACCGCTGAACCTCCACACTACTAACTACCGCTGAACCTCCACACTACTAACTACTACTGAACCTCCACACTACTAACTACTACTGAACCTCCACACTACTAACTACTACTGAACCTCCACACTACTAACTACTGCTGAACATCCACACTACTAACTACTGCTGAACCTCCACACTACTAACTACTGCTGAACCTCCACACTACTAACTACTGCTGAACCTCCACACTACTAACTACTGCTGAACCTCCACACTACTAACTACTGCTGAACCTCCACACTACTAACTACTACTGAACCTCCACACTGCTAGCTACTACTGAACATCCATACTGCTAACTACTACTGAACATCCAAACTAAACCTGCACACTGCTAATCATTATTGAACCTTCACACTAAACCTACATACTACTAACCACTACTGAATCTCTACAGTTATGATTTTTAACCACCACTGAACCTCCACACTACTGAACCTTCGCACTGCTTACTTATACTAAACTTCCACACTACTAATTACTACTGAACCTCCACACTAAAAACCACTACTGAACCTCCACACTGTTAACCACTACTGAACCTCCACACTGTTAACCAATACTGAACCTTCACACTGCAACCATCACTGAATGCTCACTCTACTGAACCTCCTCAATGTTAACCACTACTAAACCTCCACACTACAACCTTCACCATTACCCCTCTCTACTGAACCTCCTCATTATTAACCACTACTGAACCTTCACACTGCAGCCATCACTGAAATCCCACTCTACTAAGCCTCAACACTACTAAAACCTTAGGCAACCACTACACTAAACATGAAAAAGATGTTAATAGCTCATAACTTTGTTGTCATTTTTTTCCTCACAATATTTTGTGTGTGCAGTGTCATGATCTGGTGTTATCATTCTCTGTGTGCAGTGTCGTGATCTGGTGTTATCATTCTATGTGTGCAGTGTCATGATCTGGTGTTATCATTCTGTGTGTGCAGTGTCATGATCTGGTGTTATCATTCTGTGTGTGCAGTGTCATGATCTGGTGTTATCATTCTATGTGTGCAGTGTCATGATCTGGTGTTATCATTCTATGTGTGCAGTGTCATGATCTGGTGTTATCATTCTGTGTGTGCAGTGTCATGATCTGGTGTTATCATTCTGTGTGTGCAGTGTCATGATCTGGTGTTGTCATTCTGTGTGTGCAGTGTCATGATCTGGTGTTATCATTCTGTGTGTGCAGTGTCATGATCTGGTGTTATCATTCTGTGTGCAATGTCATGATCTGGTGTTATCATTTTGTGTGTGTGTGTGTATGTGTGTGTATATTAATTTTTTGAACTCTCTAGTCCCATATTACTAAGCTACAGATGACAGAATCCATTTTATTCACCTAAAATCCACTGTTATTGGTGGGGGGTGGGGGGGGGGGGGGGGGGGGGGGGGGAACAAGACTAAGTTATCATACACTTGTTCATCAAGTGGAAGACAGAGAAAGATGGCAAGTTTTATGTGTTAGTGGTTCCATGTTTCCATACATACGCCTCCACGACCCTAACGGGACAAGGGTTATGTTATTGTATCTTTGTGTAAATATTTTTTTCACCTGTATTACAATGTTGATAATGTTCTGTGATTTTGTTGTTGTTTTGTTTTGTGTCTTGCACTAGACTATTTGTTATATCATCTTTCTAGTTTGCTTCATTTGATCAAATTATAATTAGTTGACTGTATTCAAACATTAATGCATTTATTATCTGAATCTGTGAGCACATTATTTATTAGTTGTTGGTTTCACTGCTTGTTTTATCTGTAACATAGTAACTACTTTTTTATTTCACACTGACACAGTAACAACCTCTTTCATCTGTAGCATTAGAAAAAAAACTTTAATATATTGCATTGTACAGCTTCTTTCATCTGTAACATAGTAACTGTTTCTTTCATCTGTAGCATAGTAACGTCTTCTTTCATCTGTAACATAGTAACTACTTGTTTCATCTGTAGCATAGTAACTAATTCTTTCATCTGTAACATAGTAATAACTTCTTTCATCTGTAGCATAGGAACTACTTCTTTCATCTGTAACATAGTAATAACTTCTTTCATCTGTAGCATAGTAACTACTTCTTTCATCTGTAACATAGTAATAACTTCTTTCATCTGTAGCTTAGTAACTACTTCTTTCATCTGTAACATAGTAATAACTTCTTACATCTGTAACATAGTAATAACTTCTTTCATCTGTAACATAGTAATAACTTCTTTAATCTGTAGCTTAGTAACTACTTCTTTCATCTGTAACATAGTAATAACTTCTTTCATCTGTAGCTTAGGAACTACTTCTTTCATCTGTAACATAGTAATAACTTCTTTCATCTGTAACATAGTAATAACATCTTTCATCTGTAACATAGTAATAACTTCTTTCATCTGTAACATAGTAATAACTTCTTTCATCTGTAACATAGTAATAACTTCTTTCATCTGTAACATAGTAATAACTTCTTTCATCTGAAGCAAAGTCCACTGACTTTACCTCTGTTTCTTTTTTTACCTTCTGGCTCGTCGTGCACTGTAGTAGTGGGCCAGCACTGTGTACAGGGACTGACTATGTAATCAGAGACACACAACTTGCACTCTTCCATGACACGAGTACATTGTTATTCACAACATTTATCATTGATGTAACAGCACAGCCAGTCTGCATCTTTCCAGTACCACATGAAAATGTTTACAGTCTGTTACAGTCTCTAACTAAACTGACTGACTCTGTCAGATTTGGTTCACTGCAGCCATACAAAACAAAACAAAAAACCTGTTCTTCTCACACAAGATTTTACACATCCACTTGAGTCGCATCATTCCTTCTCTGCTCTATTCAATGCGGGATGGTTCTCAGCACACACGAATGCTGATTGTGTCACTCAAGGTCTTGCTCACCAAAGAACTCCTCAGTCTCCATTTCTTCGATTATGTATCTCACCCACATGCTCGCACATGCATGCGCGGGCACACGCACGCGCACACACACACGCATTCACACACACACACACACTAGGTATCCACTGTTAACAATGGGTTACTTTTGGCCTTCACCTAGTTGTGTTATACTTTGTCTCAATCAGTGGGAATCTAGTACTTGCTATTATTTATTTAATTGGGTTTCTCTGACTTCTAGCGGTAATCCCTACAGCTGCGTCATTACACATAGTAACAACTTCTTTCATCTGTAGCAGTTTCAACTTCTGTCATCAATAGCAGAGCTATTGTAGAGTAAACTTATGATTGAATGGCCCTGATCTGTAGCATAGTGACAACTTCTTTCATCTGTAACACAATAACTAATTTTTTCATCTGTAGCAAGAACTAGTTTAATCTGAAACTACTAACTCCATATGAAGCATATTGAATATAGATCTTTCATTTGTATAATGGTAAAATGCATTCACAAATAATTCATTCTGTGCTTCTTCTTTTCTGCATTAGTGTATAGAAACCACCCCCATACTTACCACTGGAAAAGAAATCATATATGGCTCTAATTCCCATTTTTGCAAAGGATTTATATCTGTCAGAAGTTGAATATTAACTCTTTCAGGCCAATGAATTTTGACAGACTTGGCCCACATTAATTTACCTTTACAAAAATGGCAGAGGGGGTGATGTACAAGAAAGGCAATAGAGAATGTAATTTACTACTAATCCCAATAACAGTATATATATTTTTTTGAAGAGAAATGAATACATTTTGAATCTGATAATAAGTGTATTTTTAATCGTGTTATTGCTAGTAGGAAAGAAGAATTCGGCAGGGGTTCATTTCACAGCAACAACATTTTACAAACAAATTCTTCACTTAGCATGGTTTTGCAACCACAAAAGCAGTGAATAATCAAAATTTGAGGACAAAACTTTAAAGTATGTTAAATTTCCTAACAAATTCCAAAGTTATGATAAGTTTCTCAGGGGCTTTTAGTTCTCACAGAGTGCTGAGCAAAATTTAAGAGTGAAAAAAATGACAGAAAATAGGCCATTACACACAAACTGTTTACTATTTACTTTGTACAGAGTTATATACAGACTGTAGCTGCAATTATTTCATTGTAGCTTAGCAATAGTATAGTACTGTTTCTTTTTTTGGGGGGGGGGGGGGGGGAAGCACTTCCCTTCTCTTACACCATAAACACAGTACCAGGGGGACATTGTCTGTGCAAACTCCTCAGAATTGTGAGATTCCTAAACAGCTGATCGCTCCGCTTCAACAAAGCTGGTGAAAATTCACCGTCATAAACCACTTTCCGAAAAATCTAAATTTGTATTATCATTATCTGAATTAGGAACATCTGACTGAAACAATTTCAGAGCTTCGGCCTCAGAAAGACACATTTTGCGACCTGTACTTGTGGTTGGAACATTAGTATTCATGGCCCTTCAAAACAAACTTAGAAAATGCACTGTTGAAAAAATTGTGGCAATGAATCCAATCAATCTTTGCACGTGTGGCTTGGGATGTAGAATGTAGTTAAAAGGAAATCGTTAATGGCTTTCCCTGAGAAATTTAATCAGTTCCGAACATTAGAAACAGGTACGGAGCTGTGGGCGAAGCAGTATGTCTGGGACACAGGGTTAAAGATGACAGCATTGTTTGGGCAAAACGGAACTTCTCAATCAACGCTCACACCGTTGCTCAGGCCTCAAAGAGTTAAAGCTAATTTACTTATTTTTTGTGAAACAAGATATGCTGTACTTATAATTGTTTTGAGTTTAATTTTTCATTGTTTCATTAGTTTAAGGAAGAATTAAAAGTAAAAATTAGTAGAGGACAAAATGTAAACTTTTGACACAGGAGTCTTTAACAATGATCAAAACAGCAAGCAAGAAACGAATATTTAGTTACAGAAGGGAAATAGAACAGTCCCACATAAATATAGTCCACAAGAGAGAGAGAGAGAGAAATATATTTATTTTGGTATAACTTCCTATTTGCATTCTGTGTTTTTCATATTGGTATCGGCTTGACAGCAGAGGAAAGAGATATGCACACACACACTCCCCCCCCCCCCCCCCCCCCCCCCCCAATTTTTCCTTTTTAGAGTCCACTTCCAATCCATAAACACAAAGGTTTTATTAAAGATTTCTGTTTCTTTCTTATTCCTGCATTCCCTTCAATGGAGTATTGCTTGCCAAATCTATTCAAAGTATTATGTCTTCTTTACAGCTGATAATTTCTGTTACAGATGTTCTTTCATGCCGTGATGCCATACTAACATGGTATTACAGTCCTTCATAGAGACTTCCATTATTGTGATAGACTGCATTAATAACTGGCCAGGTTTTTAAAGTTTGTGTCATATTTTGTAATTCATTCGACTCCCTGATTGGTCTGTAAGATCGTCACATGGCTGTGACCTTTGTTTTGAGTTATACAATATCTCTAACAAATGAGTCAAATTGTTACACATGAGTTTGGTTTTTCTGTTAGACTGTACAACGTATCAGTCAGATTGTTACGTAAATTCAGTCTTTGTATGTTGGTTGTACATCTGTAACAAATGAATTAGATTTTTACAAATCAGGTTGTTACAAAACTTGTGTCTTTATATTAGGGGGTACAAGATATCAGTCAGATTGTTACGTAAATACAGTCTTTGTACGTTGGTTGTACATCTGTAACAAATGAATAAGATTTTTACAAATCAGGTTGTTACAAAACTTGTGTCTTTATATTAGGGGGTACAAGATATCAGTCAGATTGTTACAAAACTTTGGCCTGTATATTTTTGGTCTTCAACTCAAATTGTTACAAAACTGAATATCTCTTATTCGTTCAAATATGAACTTATTTCTTCGAATCAGATTCACTACAGATGTTTATTTAGTTTAGTAATTGGAATACAGGAACTGGTTCATCCTAAGTGTGATTTGCACTCTATACAGAAAAACTTTTTCATGCTGGTCCAAGGGAGAACATCTGTCCCTTTGTCTTATTATTTTAGATTCACTTATTATGATTTCGAAAAAAAAAAAAAAAAAAAAATAATGACCAGTATCAGCCAGAAATTACCATCATTGATTTTTAAAAAAAAATAATACCTAGGCTCCATGATGAACTTCTTCTCCTCCTCCTTCCATTGTAAACTGCAACGGAAAGTTCTGGATGTTTGTTCGCTTCTGGACTTTGACCTCGTTCGTGAATTTGAATTTTGTGTGTTTTACAGATCTGGTTTATTTGTGTGCAGGCTATTGGTCCCTTATCTCTCAAGCAGATGCTCTGTGACTTTGAGAGAAACACCCCTAATTAGTCCCCTTGTACGCCTTGCTTGTAAAGGGACATTGGTTCTGTTATCACCCCCTTCCCCACCGCCACGGCTAAAAAAGATAGGGCAGGAACCCATACAGGTATCTCCATAATTAACAGCAAGTTAAGTTGTTATACATAATGTTGTGTTATGTTATTTGATCGTAATAACGTAACATAATTAACAATAATGGAGTCTGTTCTCTATAAAAGTTAAAAATCTCAGATCTCCAGTAGTTCAGTGGCTGGCATGCTTGCCTACCAGCCTCATGATCATAAGTTCAAATCCTCATCAAAACTGAATGTTTAAATTAAAAAATGGGTGCCTGGAAATATTCTTGAAAGAAAAGGCGGCCTGTCTGATTTTTATGACTTCACCCATAAAGTTCCAGCTCAACTGTAAAAACTACTTAACATTTTTTTTCTAATTAAACGCATAGCTATTTTGAGGAAAATAATTTTGAAATTCAAAATCTTTGTAATTTACTGAGTGAAATTGTTCAAATTGCACAGAAGAACACCTAAGGGTTCAGCCAGTTAATTGACAGCTCTTCCAGGTATAGTTCTGTTGATAGCAGTAGCAGCCTGATTATGCGTCTGTCTTGCCTTTCCCCTGAGTTTTTGAGTGCCGCCATATCCCCCTGGCCACTCCCATGCATCATTAATTCCACACCGTGATGACCTGTTTGTGCTTCTGCACTTTTCATTCGCTCCTAAAGGGCCTTGACCACTTCCAGCTTGGAGTGCATCATGTCACGACCCAATGATGCAACATCAGCAAATCTTTCTACTTGTTCATTTCCCAACACACCTGAATGCCCCGGAAAAAAATATCCAAAAGTAGTTAACCGCCTGGATCTCTGAAGCAAAGCTTGCCACTGCACGCAGCATACTTGTCTCCAGCTTTCTTAGAGCGATCCACCTAAGATACAACTTGGCACTCTGAACCCAGTTCTCTTACCTTCAAACACAATGTTTTAAAACAAGTATTAATGAAACATTTCTAGTTTTATTTTAATAATTACAGAGAAATAACTTGTGTTATGCAGTTATGTTCATTCTGTTTCCAGTATTTATTAAGCTAACCTCTTGTATGTCCCAATATTAAAGCTTTGCCATCTCTTTTATAAGTCATAAATACATACTGTCACTGATGCCAGTTTGAGCAGCCAGCGGAGAGTTCCACTTCCATTGGTACCAGTAGTAATAGGACTGTATGTCTTTCTTGCCTTTCTTCTGAGTGTTGGCCAGATTTCCCTCGTCACTCCCTGCTGCACCATTCTTTCCAGACCAAATCACTTTATTTGTCTATGTATAAGACAGTGTTTTCCCAAATCATATTGTGGGTGTCTTATACATGGAATGTGTTTAAAATATTTCTTTCTTACTTTTGGACTTTAAAGAAACAGGGTATGTTCAGATTATGTGGAAACTGCCTAGATGTGGTTTTGTAGAACATCATAGACAAAATAGCATTGGTATCAACAGTGATAAAACAAAGAAGATCCCAATATATTGGGTACACCAAAATATGGGAGGGGGAGGGGGGGGGGTGAAACAAGGACATGCATGAGAAACCCTGAAACAAACATTGTGAGAGAGGCCAAAGGTACTTGATACTGAAAGAATTGCATGGGATAGAGACATAAACTGCAAGCTCTACATGAAATATATTGACAGAATAGGATGATGATAATAATGATGATGATAGATAGATGCATGTCTACTGATAGTGTCTTGAAATTATCAAAGAAAGATAATTTGTTACCTGCACCAAAAGAGAGCAATCCACATTATTTGTTCACAATAGAAAGAAAACTGGAAAATGTTTTGGAAGTAGTAGAGTTAAAAGGAATTAGAGACAGAGGAAACCAAGAGAGTAGATACATAATGGCACGGAGAAATATCTATATCAAAGAATGATTGGTATGTCATCAAGACCTGTAAGGAGAAGACAAAGAAGTACTCTGTTGGGTACTGGAAGATGAGACCAATCTGTATATCAGAGCTGGCTTTTGCAGACGATGTGGCCCTGATAGCTAAATCAGAGGCACACCTTCAGTCCAACTTACTTGTCTGGAAGGAAGAGCTTGAAAAGAAAGGGATGACCATCAGTGTCTCCAAAACTAAAACCATGGTGATCTCAAGAGAGGAGAAGAAACACCAGATCATGATGGGACAGTATGCGTTGGAGCAGGTTAACCAGTTCAAATACCTTGGAGTTGTATTAGACCAAAATGGAGCTGGCTACACGAAAAGCAGCTGCTGGGAGACTCTTCCAGGCCATAAACCAAGGGTTTCTTAGCAAAAGAGAAATTGGCGAGAGGACGAAAATGGCTGTCTACCGCTCTACCTATGTACCAGTCCTGACCTATGGGTGTGAGTCATGGGCAATGACAACAGCTCACAGAAGCCAGCTGCAGGCCTCGGAAATGAGATACCTGAGAAAGGTGGTCCAAGTGACAAGAAGGGACAAAGTCCGCAATCAGACAATACGTCAAGATCTTGATACCCAGCCCTTACTAACCCGAGTAGATCAGTCACAGTTACGATGGTTTGGACATGTATGCAGAATGGGAGAAAAATCGGCCACCATGGCAAGCATGGGAGACTAAGAACCAGGGAACCAGACCTCCGGGACGACCCAGGGTGCGCTGGGAAGACAACATCCGACAGTCCCTAACTGACAGAGGACTGGAATGGAACAAAGCCAGAAAGAAAACTGCTGATAGAGACGTCTGGCGATCTCTCTGGCAAACCTCTACACCCCAAGGTAGAAGAGGAGCGACTAAGTAAGTAAGTAAGTAAGAATGATTGGCAGAAGACATTTAACAAACATGATTACCAAACATTGCATGACATGGGCACACAAAAAAGAAAGAACATGTGGCCAAGCTATTCAAGTTTCTGTTTGTCTTCTCCTTGCTCCTTTTCCATAAAGTTTACCAGTTGTCATTTTTTAAATTTATTTATTGTCTTAACCTAACCTTTTTGCCCTGTGATGCCGCTGATCAGACGTCGACACCTGTTACAGATCCCTGCATAGTTGTTAACCTTGCATTGCTGCATTGGTCAGTCCACAGTTAGCCTAGTTCACAGGTTTAGTTCTATATCACCATTGAGGCCACCTGCCCAGCATTTAGCAGGACTCGTGATTATATTTAATTTTTTAAAAATAGCATGGAAAAAATGGGGGGGGGGGGGGGGGGGGGGCGGTTATTATGATGGTTGTTGTGAAAAATAACTTAAGTTTTGAGGATGTCATAATTTACCTTTTGTCTATAACAGTCGCATAATGAGAAGGTCGTGGTAGGCTTTAAAAAAAAAATGCACTAAAGGACCCCCTTTTGAACACTTCAGGCATATTGGGCAAATACGGCTAGATCCATATTTTATAGACTGATCGGCACTTGATGGGGGATGTTGTCATCATCAAGCCAGCCACCTTTACTTCCCAGGACTGCACCAGAGGTACCCACTCAAGGCTGGGTCGACCTGTGAGCCAATGTCATTGACATGGTATGAGTCACCATATAAAAAAAAGTATTAGGCCCAAGGAAATGTATTCATTTAATTTCTCTGCACCGTTAGTGTTTATGAATTTATTTCTTTAAATAAAAAAGTGTTACACCATATTTGTCATTGTAAATGAGCTCTATTGTATAATACACACAACAAAAATTGAAAGAAATTTTCCAGAAATTTTTTTTTTCAAAAAATAAAAGAAATGTATAACTGCCGAAAGTGTGCGAGTATAGGCCACATTTATTTTAACCTGAAAATCGTTGATTAAAAATAGGATGCTATTCGAGATTCGTTTTAAAATTATAGTTAGGAGTTTGTGTCCATCAGCAGTAATGCTGTCATTATGGTAGGCCACTTTTATTTTGGCTTTTTTATGGTACTTTTCAGTGTCTTCTATATTTCTGCTGTCCATTTTCTGTGTGGTTGACCTCTGGTTCTGTTACCACTGTATCTGTATAACATTGCTGTCTGTGGGGCCCTGTCTGCTGCTAATCTTGTTACATGGCCAAACCATTTTATCTGTTGTATACTGCTAAATTTCAGTACTGGTTCTGTGCCGACTCTCCTCCTGATATCATCGTTCATAGGTAGATCTTTCCTTGTTACACCTAGCATAGTACTTAAACATTTTGTTTCTGTCATGACTAATTTTCTTCTGTCTTCTGAAGACAGTGTCCATATTTGACAATAATAGCCTAGTGTTGGTAAAAATATTCTAGAGTTCACATTCCCCTGCTTGCATTTCAGTATTGAGCCATTTATTCTCTAACTTAATTGGCGTTATTACTTCTTTGTTGTATTTCTGCATTAATTCTTCTGTTTCCCCCCAAAAAAAATATGCTCCCTAGATATATAATGTAAAGTCCTTCGTCTGCTTGACCTGATATTTGTCAATTTTGATATTGGTGGTTCTTCCTTTTGTGGAGAATGTCATCACTTCTGTTTTGTCTTATCTTGATCTTCATATTGTAGTTGTCGCATGCTGAGCGGAGCCTTTTGATATATCTTATAGTTGTACTGCTGTTGGTGCTGCTATGATTGCCTCATCTTCAGTGAAAAGCAATTCACAAAGTAATTTTCAAATGTTGCCACTTCACTGATGTTAACTGATTTACAAATTTGGTTGACGTATGTGATGTACAGTAGCTGTGTTTAATGTATTACTCACTAATGTTAAAGGTTGTTTTTCCAAGTCCCACCCGCCCAATGGTTTGTGTAGTGGAAGGGTTAATAGCAGTGAAAAGGATTTTCCTCTGTAAGCATGTTAGGGGAAAATCATAAATATAAGGCAAATGAATATTCAGCATTATTTCACTTCAGGGGTCTCCGTGCTGAGTGGTTAAGCTATTTGCTTCTCGCTCCGAAGGATGTGGGTTCAGTGTCTGACTACTATATTTTAGAATATTAGCATAGTATCTGTACTGCACTGCCGTTTCATATCCTTTTGATCATCTTAATGTTTATAGTGGTATGAAAATTTCCCCTTAGCCTTCCATATTTTTGTTCAAGTTTCTCCCAAAAGAAGACATGCTGGTGTCTTGTCATTTGTGTTATTATTATCTTATATGAACATGTATCTTTATTAGCATGAATGTTATACTTCAGTTGTTGTAACCTTTTTAAGTGTTTTCATAATGCAACAAGTCATCTAAACATAATTGCAATAGCAGGTTTTCATACATTGCACCCACATTAGACTGTGGGTTACTTCTGACCCCTGTGTGCACTGATTTAACTGTCATGTAGGGTTGAACAGGATTTTGGGGATTTGGTCCTGTTGGATTCTCGTCCGAACAGGGGCTGTGTGAGTCACTGGGAATTAAATCTTTGAGGCTGCAATTCTGGAGCAGTGGAAGTAAACAAATAACAGAACTTAATGAACACCTGAGGTTTTAGCACATTGGGATAATATTGGTTTTTTTTTTTTAAATTTTTATCGAATCCATTTAATCCTTTGAGTCCTTGGTAGATGTTACCTTAATTTGTTAAATCCAAAGTAATTCCTGTATCTAAAACTGTCTCTGAAGGAGTTAAAATAATAACACCACAAAAAAAGAATGATTTTGAGCAACAGTTTGAAAAATAAGGGGAGTGGGGGCAAAGCAGAACAGTTGGATGGGAAGAAAGGGGTAAGAATATATTGTAAGTAGTCCTTGTGTGAGAACACATTTTCTGGGGCAAAAACAAATAGACCCACTGCTCTTTAACAAGCAAGACTGAAGGGTTTGCTGAAATGGAATGTTTTGGGCTGAATGGCACAGATGTTGCGTCCTGGCTGTAAACCCAAACACAGGGCAAGCACCCTCTTTTAAGTGCAGACTCAGAAGAAGAAAAGGATTGAAGTTAGAGCTCATTAAACGTATATTCAGTTGATTAATAGTTGCAAGAGTTAAAAGAGGACAATAAAAATGCAAGAGCCAGTAAGCTGTCAATGATGCAATGAGTACAGGCAACATAGTCTAGAATAATCGCATAATATAATACTGATAAAAGGGAGGGACATTATTTATTTATCTATACTGTTTTTCTGTTGCTGGTGAGCTTTGAATCAATCTCTTAAGGGCAAGTTTCTTTTTCTTTCATATGTGTGTGTATGAGGGAGTGTATGTCTGTAGATCTGCAATAATTTTCTCATTTTACCCTATTTCCTTTTTGATTTTTCCACTTCTGTGCAACATGGTACATGGCATCCTTTTCCCACATATCCACCTCACCCTCTGTATCATTCATGTCCTGCTTGCTTTCTTTATTGGCTGTATAAAATATAACAGTATATTGAGAATATGCAGAAAAACAGTTTGAATACTACACTTTTTTAATCCCTACATTTGAAAATAATCACAGAAAGCAGCAGTCATGTTTGGGTTGTGGGCATCTCCATTGACTTTCTCATCATACAGAGTTGATATAATGAAGTATAGGACTCTTTACACAACACTTAAAGCAAATGTGACCTCTGTTGTACCAGGGCAAAACTTATTTGTATCAGTCCCTCTTTTCTTTAGCTTGTTGAATAAAAGTTCTTTCATTGCCCGTGGGAGTCTGAAAATTAGTATTTATTCACTTTGATGGAGTTGGTTAATATACATCTTCAGGAGCAAAGGCAGCCTACATGATGATAACTACACCACCCATTGAGTGCCAGTTGGGTTAGCAAAATACATTTCTGGCTTATTGTACCAATAGCTTGAAAAAATAATTGATTTGTTGAAATTTTTTTAACCCTTTTGTTTACAGTGAGGTGTTCAGACCTTCACATGAAGCATAATGTCATGAGCTGGCTAGTTTTCTTCCTCCTCATCTTTCCACCCTAGACAATTTTTGGGGAAGACATTTTATGATGATGATTCAGCCCCCAAAAGCCTTTACTAGTCGAACAATAGAGTCTTGTCGTTGCTGGGGATTGAACCCTTTCATTCGCACACTTCCTCCTCACCACACTTAATGGCACAAGTGGAAATTTATGATGATGATGATCGTTCTGTCACCACCATCATCATCATCATTGTCTTGTTGTGCCATTACCTAGCAACATCATCTTGTTTTTCTACTTGAGCATTCCGAGCCCTTGAGGTTCATTGCTTGCTGCAGGTATTGCCAGAGTTTACGGCTAGTGAACGGTGAACACAAACAACAGCAAGGCTGCGTCTTTCAGCCCAAAATAGTTTTTTTTCCCGATTCAGGATTGCATTCTGAAAGATCATATCCAGTGACTCAAAGAGCCATTATTTGGCTAAGAATCCAACAGGACCAAGTCCTAGGATCTCTGTTTAGCTGTTATAACACAGTTATATTAGAACACCCGACAGGCTAGGAGATCTGGTCAACTCTCAACACTCGGGGAAAAGGCGAACGGATATACAAACCAACAGTTACTGGTACCATCAGAATTAATACTCCTCGCTTGCTGCTGAAGATGGGCACGGAGCGCTTATGGGAGTGTCCAGAGTGTTGTGATGTCCATTCTTAATTCACCATTCAACCCAAAAGTTCTGAAATAGCTTGCAGTCAGATATGGGCGGGCTGATCTAACACCTGATGTTGATTGTTGTTGGTCAGTTTCACCTGGCAGATGTTACCTGGGGTTGTACATGTGTGTTTGTTTGTGAACAGGCATTTGCATGGTTCAGTGACCTGCTGGTGGAGCATGCAGAAATATTCTGGTCTCTCTTTGGAGTGGACATGAACTCTGTTCTGGACACCCAGCCTCCGGACTCATGGGATAGCTTCCCTTTGTTCCAGTTACTCAACGACTATCTCCGGACTGATGGTTAGTAATTGTTCTCTCTCTCTCTCTCTCTCTCTCTCTCTCTCTCTCTCTCTCTCTCTCTCTCTCTCTCTCTCTCTCTCCTCTCTCTCTCTCTCTCTCTCTCTCTCTCTCTCTCTCTCTCTCTCTCTCTCCTCTCTCTCTCTCTCTCTCTCTCTCTCTCTCTCTCTCTCTCTCTCTCTCTCTCTCTCTCTCTCTCTCTCTCTCTCTCTCTCTCTCTCTCTCTCTCTCTCTCTCTCTCTCTCTCTCTCTCTCTCTCTCTCTCTCTCTCTCTCTCTCTCTATATATATATATATATATATATATATATATATATATATATATATTTGTGTGTCCATTTTCATGTTGTATGCTCACTCTCACTACCGGCATCATCAAATTCTTTCTCATCAGGTGGTCTCAGTGAAATCAGCAGTGTTTTTTTTTTCTATTTCTAATAGTTCTTTTAATCTCTTAATTTCTGACAGGATCTGTTTTTCAGTTAGCATTGCCATTTGTTTGTTGTCTCACAGAAAACCTTTGCAATGGTAGTTTCCATCAACAACTGAGGGATGTGTTTGCACCACAAGTTGTTCGCTACGTGGACCTGATGGAATCCTCAATAGCTCAGTCTATACACAAGGGTTTTGAGAGGGAGAAGTGGGAGCCACAAGGGTAAGCATTTTTCTGTCCTTACAGCTTTGTAGCTTGTTAAGTATTTATAACTTTTTTTTTTAAAGGACAAAAATTTGGGTCATTGCTGTGTTTTTATTTGGTACATTTGTTTGCATCTGTAAAATAAAAACTTGGAGGGAAAAAAATAAAGAATATGCCACTGATGTGTATACTAAAAATTATATGAGGAAAATTTAGTGAAATCAGTTTTATTATTGGCCAGTTGAAAAGAAAGGTCACTTTTCACATGTTTGCCTCAAAGGCATTGAGTGCTAGATCTATATTTCCAGTATTGATGGTTCCACTTGTACTCTGATTCAATAGTCAGTTTGTCTTTTCTCTCAGCATTGAGTGTCTATTAAATCTGTTAGTAGTTATTGAAAGATTTATTTTCTTTTACACAGGACATTTTCAGAATTGTGACCAGGAATTTTAGAACTGTGTTTGAATTAGGAAAGGCAGTACACATGCAAGCAGTAATGAAATATGATAAGATTAAAAACATCTGGGATTGCAGGCTGTGATAGTTTAGTGGCTTGACTCTCGAGTGTTGGCTACAAGATCTAATATTTGGATCCGCATCAAGGCAGTTTATTTTTCATTGGCTTCTAGATCGACCCAGTCTAAAATTGGAAACATGGGAAGTAAAGGTGGCTGGCATGGTGTTCACCACATCACCCATCGAGTGCTGATTGCTCTAAAATAAATATATTGAGCATAATATGTTAGTTAGTTAGTTAGTTGGTTGTTTGGTTGGTTGGTTGGTTGGTTGGCTAGTTAGTTAGTTAATTAGTTATAGTTGGGTTATCATCATTGCACTCCAGACATGTCCATAGGTGCTCAGATCCTCCACTCGGTATGAACATATATTGAGCATAATATGTATATGCTTGATGCACTACTGATGTGAAAATGGTCCTATACTCTCCTTATCTACATATGAAATTAATATGCAGAAATGTTGAAGAGTGTTGCAGGAGGAGATAGCAAAAGACAGAATAGTTTGGCATGAGTTCATTGAGAACCTACACTCTAACAAGTGTTAAAGTTCAGAAATGTGCTCTGTAATGCTCTGTTATATGTTACATCCCAGGAATGTGCTCTATAATGCTCTGTTATATGTTACATCCCAGGAATGGGTGCTCCACATCTGAAGACATGCTGTGGAAGCTTGATGCATTGCAGTCTTTCATTCGAGATCTCCATTGGCCAGAAGAAGTGTTTGCTGAGCATCTAGACCACAGGCTGAAGCTGATGGCAGCTGATATGATTGAGGCAGCAGCAAAAAGGTGAACTTGTTTTGTCTTGTTTCTTTATGACTTCAGTTGTGTTTATTTCTCATAGTAAGAAAATATATATACCCGAATGAAAAGTATATAGGCAAGCTTCACAATATAACAAATACAAACAAAACGTGAACGTTGCAGCTATTGACCCTTCATCAGCACATACAAATGAAACAATACTACACAGAAACACAAAATCACTTAGCTGGTATCTCGAGGCAGCCGGGTCGGTTGTTTTCCAGCATAGTTAAGAACTTGTGGTTCTGTATGTAAAGAATGCAACTTGATAAATTGTGTTGAGGCAGGGAAGACCAGGCCCTTAGCCTTGGTTGGCTGCTGGTCTAGCCAGCAGGTGGACAAGCAGGGCATGGCTTTGTTGGTCCAGCAGCTTCTGCAGTATGCTTTGTTGCACAAATGTTGGTGTTACATTTGCTTTGGAGTAAACAAGGCAGGCTAAGAGAGGGATCATGCTGCATGGGCAACACATGCTGTCTACAATACTGCCCATTCTTTTTGCTGTGGAGGGAAAGAACTTCATCCCTGGTCAGCCTTGGAATCAAACTAAGATTCTGTAAGTTTAGTGTTACTACAGAGGTTGTCTTGGTGTGAAGAATATATTTCATATATCCCCCTTCATCCAGACTGAAGTTTCAATGTAATGAACAACATATTTCATAAATCCCCCTTCATTCAGACTGAAGTTTTTAATGTAATAAACAAGTTTGACAATGAAACTGACATCAGAGATTTCTATGTTGCTGAAACATATGATAGAACTTGTTAACTTGTTACCGTACGTCAACATGAACTCTGTGTAGCAGTTTAGATTTTAATTTTTTATTTTTGTGACTGATAATTTGCGTTTCACGTGAATATTTGACATCTTATTTCTCCTTAGCATTCACCAGCTGTAAATTCCAGCAGAAAGTTTGGACTGTTTATCCAATTCTGGACTTTGGTTTTGTTTAAGGACTTGAGTTTTTAGGGCACATCTGCTTCACACAGATCTGGCTTATCTGTATGCAGATTGTTGGTTCCTTGCATCTAAGGCAAAAGTACTCTAACTTCAAAGATAACTTCCATAATTAGTCGCCTTGTAGGACATGCTTGTTAGGAAGGCAGTCAGTATCCCCCCCCCCCCTTTTTTTTTTCTTCTTCCCAGAAAAGTCTCCAGAACCTACACAGGAAAGATCTTATTTGAATTCTACCTCACATTTACCAACACAAGTGCTACACCTAAGAGATGTAACGTGAGAGCAACAGGTGTCCGAGGAGAATATGGATTGATGATATTTAAAGATATTGTATATCCACATGGACTGACAATAAATAACCATGGCTAGTGTCATCCATTGTGCACATAATGCTCAGTGGCAAAAGTTGATGTTGATTACAGTGATGATGATGATGATGTTGATGTTAATGATTGTTTCACAAGAAAAATTGGTGTATGTTTTCTGTCTTCTCCCTGTGGAACAGAACCCTGAAATGTTTTGAGTTCTGGCTGAGGAAAGGAGGAAAAAGCACTGACTACTTGGTGTTTCCCGAGATGTGTATAATGATGAATGTTATTATTGACTGCAAGAACAAGGCTCTGCACCTTTGTGCTCTTGACCATGGACAAAATATGGTGAGTAAAAATGTGTTTGTTTGACACAGTGTAACCCCCTCTCTCCAAAACCCTCACCACAGGGCCCCGTTTTGACCCAGCATAAAATGTGTTTATTGACTGCATCACCCATGAAGTACCATTTGATCTATTACAAAATGTGGATTTAGCACTCTAGTCCGAGTGTGTTATTGACTGCATCACCCATGAAGTACCATTTGATCTATTAAAAAATGTGGATTTAGCACTCTGCGTCCGAGTGTGTTATTGACAGCATCACCCATTGAGTACCATTTGATCTATTTAAAAATTTGAATCTAGAACTGTGTGTCCGAGTGGGATCTTGACATCACCCAGTAAGTACCATTTGATCTATTACAAAATATGGATCCTGCAATGTTTGTCCAAGTGTGTTATTGACAGCATCACCCAGTGAATCCATTTGATCTATTTTTAAAAAATGTAGATCTAGCACTGTATGTCCAAATGGTGTAAAAGTTTGTGTATTTTTTTTTAAACTGCTATAAAAAGAAAATTGTGTGTGATGTCTGACTTAGTTACGGCACAAGAGAGACGCTGATAAATGGTGTGTATCACCTGAATCTTATTGTCTATGACCAAGTGTTTTAGAAGGGGATGGAGAATGTTAGAATCCTAAAGGATATCCCATATGTTGACTTACAGATGAGGGAAGATTCAGGAAAGGACTAGGGATGAAGGAGCAAAAGAATGTGGATAGGCTAGGAACTTTCTTCTTCTTCTTCACGTTCACCAGCTGTACACTCTGGCGTAAAGTTCTGGTTGTTCGTCCACTTCTGGACTGCAGTCCTGCTCCAGAACCTGAGTGTTGCGTGTGCATCAGTTTTACAGATTTGATTCAATTGAATGTAGACTGCTGGTTCCTTGCCTCTCAGGCAGATGCACTCCGACTTCAAAGGAAGCTCCCCAGTTAGTCGACTCTTACGACATGCTTTTGGGGAGGTAGTGGGTCTATTCTTGTTTTCCCCACAATAGGGCCCCGGAACCCACACGGGGGGCTAGGAACTGAACGGCCGTGAAGCACATGCTCAGTACCCACAGTGGCAATATGGGCCTGACATCCTGTGCTCTGATTATGGAAGACTTTTTAACGCCAACAGTCTTGCTAGTCACACTCACCATTTCTGTGGCTGGTAATTCCCATATGTCGTAAGCGTAGTTGGCGGAATGTATCCTCGCCTGGAGATCCCCTCTAATCCCTCCAAAATTAATGTTTTACAGAGCTCGAAATAAAATTGTCTAGGGGAATTTTATTGGTCCCTGAGTTCATAGAAAGGAAGGGAATTCAATACAATCTGATAACTGCAGATAATTATACGAATAGGGTGAATGCCCGGAAAATAACTGAAAAAAAAATATTTATTCTTCTAAATAAACTTCCATACATTTCTAATTGAACTCAAAGTAATCAAAGAGTAAAATACTTCATCAAACAAGGAATTCAAACAGATACCAATTGACATAATCAGATAGTTAGGTTATACTAAATCAACAAATTTATTGACACAACCCAACCCAGAATAACCCATTCAACACTCAAAAAGAAAAAAAACATCATTTAACACCGAAGCAATCCAAATCAATCTCAAACGTCACTCAGCTTTAAGTTCGTTCGAGTGGAATACAGCATTCCTTGGCGAATGGAACAATCTAACTTGCAACTTTAGTAGCTCTTGACTGTCCTCAATGTGTAGTCTGTTTCGTTAAATTCAGATCTCGGTTCTTTTCATTCTACAGCGTTGGCAATCTACAGTGGTTATAGGGGACCTGGAAAATACATCAATTGTCCTTGGGGTGAGGATTATGCTGAAATTTTTGTGGCGGGTAGAGGTGTTACGGTATTTGTGGTGTTATCAGGGTAGTAAGGGAAAAGAGCAAGGTGTTACATACACTGTCTTCTCCACGAGCATAAATAACATCAATAATAAACCTCTCTAATATTTTATAATATTGTTTTATACATATACAATTCTTTGCACTATCATATGAAACCTGACATGATGTAGTGGACACACGCTCACATGCGGATTGGACAGTCGTGAGTTCGAGTCCTAACAGACCCAGGTCGACTTCGCCTTGAATGGACACCAGGTATAGTCATGGGATGTAAAGGCAGCTGGTTTGATGTTGACTACATCAACGCACAAGTTCCCATTGGTCTATAAAACACATGTCCAACCCCATATGCCCATACAACTGACGGCGTGACTAAGGGTCCCTCCCTTTTACTCAGTTTTTATGTTTCATACTTAATAAATATACGCAGTGTAGGGTATATACAATTGATGGTACCGAATGGCACAGGATGATGGTTTATAGGGTAAGATCATTACGCAAGGATACCAAATGAGTATTCTCGGAAAAGATGGTAAGGAGATAGAGGGTTCGCTAATGAATAGTCCCAACTGTGAATAGTAACCTAAGGAACCTCCTAATATGTAAGAACTAATAAGTAGTTACTGTTGTCCAACGGACAAGTATCAAGGTGGATGAAGTCACGGAATATTCATATAAAGAATAAAAGAATGGTAGGATATCGATAAAATATTTCAGGATACAGCGAGGGTTTACAGGAGATCTCAGCTACTCCCTACCATTATAAATCTCTCCTGAATTCGTAGTAATATTATATCTTTTTAGCCAAGCCGATGTAAAGGCTGGGACGGCCATTTGGTTTAGCAACGAATGACTAGATCTAGGGTTTTGTTCCCTAGTGGCAACTAAGAAAAAAACGTCATAATTTATGTGCTTCTTAACACCGTCGTACATTTACCGCTATTCCCGCATCTATATTTATTTAAAATGCGCAATTGTTTTAACCAAAAGATGCAATACACTCTTTCCGGACTGAAATATTCCGTTGGTTTGTCACACCATGCCTCACTGTAGCTTCAGAAAATCGCTACAGGGAGTCTTTGCTCTGAATGGATAGAAAGCATTTAAAAGTTGCAGTTAACCTCCATCATCTGGATCCACACACCCGGGCAGGCAGGAGTTAATGGTGATGAAAGAGCTGACCAGCTGGTAGTTGATGCACCCTTGCAAACAGGAAGAGTCTTGGACAGAGTTGATATCATCTATGCTGTACTGACTAGGTAGGGGAGGGGGGGGGGGGGATAATGGTGAAGCTCTGATGCTAACACGACTGTGTGACCGAGGAGTTTAGCTTTGATGAATCATGACTATGCCGTCTTGGAAGTAAAGACAGGAGATACTATAATCAATTTCTCACAGGAACAGTCAGTAGGGGCACTTGGAGTCGCTGCTGCATCTGAGGACTGAGCAGTGTGAGCCCAGTGTGCAAAGACCTTGATTATGATAACATAGCACAATATAACACTGTCGTCTGGAAAGATGAAAAGATGCAGAGAAGAGTAATAGTGAAGACTAAAAATTGCACACACATTTCCCAGTTACTTAGTACCTGCCATTATTTACCATACAAGTTACCTGTTTGTATGGACTATCATAGATGATAGTCTCACACAGTCACTAGGGCGAAAGAAATGGCAAATTAGCAAATGTAAAATTGGCCAGTAAATCCACAAATATTCTGTGAAAATTATGCAGCAGTTTTATTTTAAAACACCCTCTTGCTGTTTTACCAAGTTTGTTAGTTGTCAAGTTTTTAAGATTTTTACCTCAACATGTTTACATTAAGCTATGGCTGAATATTTTGAATAAAAATATCTGCTGAAAGAATTGAGTTGGGTTCAGTTTAAGCTTTGTTATAAAAATGTATGTCCATCTTGCCTTTCCTCTGTTAAGTATCGGCCTGATTATCTTGTTACACCCCACTGCACCATTCTCTTCCCCACCTGAATGATCCATTCATGCTTTCACATTTTCACTTCTTTACAAAGGGTTGTTGACCACATCTAGCTTGTCATTCATCAAGTTGCCACAAATGGTGCATCAACAGCCTGTCTGTTTGCCTATTCATTTCCCAACACACCTGTATAACGTGAAGAATAGATAAAAAAGTCTGAGGCAGTGCTTGCCACTCTGCACAGAGCATGCCTCTCTCCATCTTTCTCAGCATGCTTTGTGAGTCTGTTACAATCACAACATGTGTGTGTAGTGTTACAATCACAACATGTGTGTGCACTGTTAAATCACAACATGTGTGTGCACTGTCACAATCACAACATGTATGTGCACTGTCACAATCACAACATGTGTGTGCACTGTCACAATCACAACATGTGTGTGCACTGTTACAATCACAACATGTGTATACACTGTAACAATCACAACATGTGTGTCCACTGGTAGACTGTTTTTCTCTAAGCGAATGACTATGTTGCCAGTCTTCAAGTACACATAACATGTTCATACCCGTTCATTTCAGCACCAGTACCACACAAAGATTGATGAAACACTGGAGAGGGCTCAAGTTGAGATGGCCAGATGCTTAATTGAGAAAGTTAGTTATACATTGCTGCATTTGTCATCATCATTTGTATTTTATTCTACATTAACAGAAATTGAAATATTTAAAATCAAGCTGAAAGAGTAAACACCCTAACCTGCACAGTTTATGGCGACTACACTAGGCACACAGCCCAAGTTCAATAGTCTGCTTACAAATAAGCCAAAACTGAAAAACGCATGTGCAGGCAAATCTAAGGTTCTGGAACAAGACCCTGGTCCAGAAGTGGACAAACAACCAGAACTTTGGCAGTTAGCGAGCACGAATAAGAAAAAGAAGAAGAAACACTGGCAGAATTAATTTATGTTCACATTCTCAACTGTTTGTGGCTTAGAAGTTAGTGAAATCATTTTACGATGCAATCCTCAACATTTACCCGGGTTTGATTCCTGCAGTGGATGGTTTAGAAAAAAGACCATTGCCATAGCTTTAATATAGTAGTACTAGAGTCGCACTGTGGTAGAGATTAGGGCCTTCCTCATAATATTCTGTAGCAGCCAACCTTCATTGTGGTGACAGCACAGATCTTTGTCCAGCAGGTGGTTCTGTGAGGCCTGATCACATGAAACCTGTCCCAAAGGTTTTATAACAGAGGTAGGCCTTGTATATTAGCAGGCATGACATAATTAATAAAAGCAGCTGGTAGGAAGCAAGCCTGCATCTGGAATCATCAGAAATAATCAACAAAAACAGCATACAGTCATGCATCCCACAGCTTGCTGAGACGACAGGTAATCATCTATGAAAAAGAAATGGAGCTGAGTTTAAACAGTTATTGTGTTACACAGCGAAGGGTGATGCATTTCTCTGGCAAGCTGTGGTAAATGATGAATCGCGGTTCCACACCTTAGAGCTTTCAGCCTTTTTCTTTCATTCTGTTCTATCCTCTTTAAGTGTTCATGGATGGAATCCAGTCCAGCACCTTTGGCCTCTCTCAGTGTTTATCTTAGGATTAATTTTGGACATCTTTATTTCCTGAATCCATTTGTTTCCCACTTAAGTGCGTATAAGCTGTGCAGCATAAAAAAGTGAGTCCACATGATTGACGCTGTTTTATCCCAGTTTCCTTAGACATGGCAGCAAAATAGCACGCATGCATTGGAAGTATTTTTGATCTTGGAGGGAAAAAAACTATTTTAGTTACTGCCTGTAGCAATATGATTGTATGTCTGTCTTGCCTTTCCTCTGAGTGTTGAGTGTCGGCCAGATCGCCTGGTCACTCCCTGCTGGAATTTCTCTCTTGGGAACTAAATCAAAATGTTCCCTAACTGCATAGTTATGGTGCGGGTACTAGCTATGTGGTCCTAAATAGTCAGGCTAAAAAATGACCTTCCCTGCCCCGGACCTCCCTTAAAATTGGTGAAGTAAAGACTGTAACAAATAGTTTTTATCTTTTTTTTTTGTTGTTGCAGCTGTTGTCGGTCCTGGAGAGTTTGTTGAGTAAGCTGGCTCGGTATGATGAAGGCACGTTCTTCGCCTCTTTGCTGTCATTGACTGTAAGTGGCTGTGTGTTTCTGGCATGTTTTGTGTAATGATTACATTTTCTAATGTTGTCAATGTTAGGGAGCACATTGAGAACAATGCTAGCCCTATCCTAGGATGAAGCTAGCCCTATCCTAGGATGAAGCTAGCCCTATCCTAGGATGAAGCTAGCTCTATCCTAGGATGAAGCTAGCCCTATCCTAGGATGAAGCTAGCCCTATCCTAGGATGAAGCTAGCTCTATCCTAGGATGAAGCTAGCCCTATCCTAGGATGAAGCTAGCCCTATCCTAGGATGAAGCTAGCCCTATCCTAGGATGAAGCTAGCCCTATCCTAGGATGAAGCTAGCCCTACCCTAGGATGAAGCTAGCCCTATCCTAGGATGAAGCTAGCCCTATCCTAGGATGAAGCTAGCCCTACCCTAGGATGAAGCTAGCCCTATCCTAGGATGAAGACAAGCAACCTGAAAAGCTCAATTTATTGCAGGGAAGACCAGACCCCTCACTTTAGTTATCAGCTGGTCTAGGAGGGAAGCCTCTACTGGCAGTTGGACTGATCATTGCTGCTAGGATCCGAGTGCAGTCTTCCAAATATTTTGGTAATACCTCTCCTTTGTAGTTAAATCAGGCCGATAGAGGGATCATGCTACATGAGCATCACATGGTCTCTACAATACTGCCTAGGCTTTATGCTATAGAGAGGAAGAACTTCATCCATTACTTGAAGTGGCATTGACATAGATTGTATGTAGCTCTCATGCCTTCCTGAGCACTGAGGAGCACAGTCATCTGGAAAGATACCAACCAAATAAAACATGTTGTTGGATGTGACAAGTTCAGTTACTTCCTTCTCATTCAAGAAATAGGTAATTCTATATCATATAATACTTCAGGGCTCTTTTACATATACTTCAATGAAACTGCCTTTTGTCTTTAACCCTGTCACCCAAAAACTGTTTTTTTTTAAGTGGGGTGGGGGGGGGGGGATGAACATAAAAATGCCTGAGAAGGGGGTTGAGAGGTCCCAATTTTTTTCTCTTAAATACAGGCCACTCATAAATGTTTTTTTTTTTTTAAATGTATGCCCCCCCCCCCCCCTCCCTTCCCTTTCCAGTATTTGTAATTCTTTTTATGCTTGAACCTTTTGGCAGAAACCTGTGAATGAGTTGGGCAAAGCCTATGTGGATTTCATGAGAGGAAATTTGGACCAGATGAGGAACAAAATCAATGATGAACTGTACACACTGTCTTTGTTTGAGGTGAGTGGTGTTAGTGACTTGAAGTCAGTGTGATGTGATATTAGTGAGTTTTAATGTTATTGATGTGATGTTAATAAACATGAGTTAAGTGATTTTATGTTAGTGCGGTTATTGATGTGATGTTGGTAAGGTTAGTGATGTTAGTGAGTTTTAGTGATGTAAGATGTTAATGATGTGATGTTAATAAGCGTGAGTTGAGTGATGTTGGTGAGGTTATAGATGTGATGTTGGTAAGTTTAGTAATATTAGTGAAGTTAGCATTGCGACGTTAATGATTTGAGATTAGTAATATGACATTAGGGAAGTTAGCGATGTTAGAAAGATAAGTGATGTTAGCGATATGATATTAGTAGTGAGGTTAGTGCTGTGATGTTAGTAAGGCAAATGATGTTAAAGAGGTTATTGATGATGTTAGTGATGAGGCTACTGTTGCAGTATGTGTGTCCTAGATCTGTAGCATGGTTATTATATTCACCTGCCAACATGGCTGAATACAAACATGATATGAATGTTAAGAAAAAACTAAAAGAAAAAAAAAGGGCTTCTGACTAAATAAGTATTAGACTTTTAAAATAATTGTTAGAAAAGGTCCTATTTGCACGTTAGTATGGTATTGAATGTGTAGTCCAGTGAAATCCAGGGCCTGTTAATATTTTTTTTATTATTATTGTGTTGGGGACAGATTGGCAGATAAGTTAGCTAGCTGCTTCACTACCTCAGCCAGCTGCGTCAGTTCATAACGTAAATTTTGTTAGAAAACTAAAATATTTGTAATTCGTAGATGTTGGATAAAATGCCTGGACAGATACACATTAAAATATAGTGATGTGGCCTATTTGTCTGCAGATCTGTGCTTCCTTGTCTCTCAGGCAGATACACTTTAACTTCAAAGGCATCACTAATTGCCTCCTAAGACATGCTTGTTAGGGGTCTATTCTTCGTTTTCCAAAATGGAGCCCTGGAGCTTTAACAATATAATACCTCCATTTTAGTAGAGAAAATTTTACTGTAGCCTGCATTATAGCAGAGAATCTCCAATCTACCTAACAGCAAAAACAACACATCCTTTTGCTTGCTTAGCATAACACTGCCTGCCAGAACAATGAATGTTAGGACTAAACAAATTGTTCGTCTTTCACTGTCGGCCAGAACAATGAATGTTAGGACTAAACAAATTGTTCATCTTTCACTGTCGGCCAGAACGGTGAATGTTAAGGCTAAACAAATTGTTCATCTTTCACTGTCTGCCAGAACAATGAATGTTAGGACTAAACAAATTGTTCATCTTTCACTGTCGGCCAGAACGGTGAATGTTAGGACTAAACAAATTGTTCATCTTTCACTGTCGGCCAGAACGGTGAATGTTAGGACTAAACAAATTGTTCATCTTTCACTGTCTGCCAGAACGGTGAATGTTAGGACTAAACAAATTGTTCATCTTTCACTGTCTGCCAGAACAATGAATGTTTAGACTAAACAAATTGTTTGTCTTTCACTGTCTGCCAGAACAATGAATGTTTAGACTAAACCAATTGTTCGTCTTTCACTGTCTGCCAGAACAATGAACTAAACAAATTGTTCGTCTTTCACTAACAAACACTGGCATGTGGGACTAACACCCAGTAGGGAAGAGTAGCTGATCAGCAGATTCTGAATGGTTTGGTATTGACTAGTCTAAAGGAACTGAACAAGTTGGTGAGGTGACTCTGTTGTATGCTTTTCCATATTTCAGCAATGGTACAATGGTCAGATGAAAATGGTGTGTGACTGGTTGACTGACCGGCTGGACTTATCTTTGCATCCATACCAGTTGACCTGTCTGATGACCATAAACAGGGTAAGTAATGACAAAAAAAGGGTAGAGCCCTTTTTTTTCATATCACCGGCAAATGGGCCATATTTGTGTGGCCCATTCAGAAGTCAGCCCACCTAGGAGCCAGGTCAGTTATTAGCTCTTAAGGTATGAAGGAACTCATCATCTAATTTAACAGTACTGTGGAACCAAAAGCGTTAAAATCCACCTTTCCAGGGAGTCTCCTTGTCAAAGTGGTCAAACTGTTTGCCTCATGCTCTGAAGGTAGTGGGTTCGTTTCATGGCTGCGTCACTTATTCACATGTACAATTTGTAAATGAAGATCCCTGGGGATTGTCACAGGAGCTATGGAGTTCGTGTTTTATGTTATGCTTTCGGCAGATGGTAAGCCTAACGTTATACAGAGAGTCCTACCCCTTTGAGATACAGTCCCTGCTGTGAAATCAATCCTCTCGACTTTAACTTTAACCTCTCTAGATTTAAATCCAAGGCCTTTGGTTCAAGCAGGCCAGCATCTGACCATGGCTCCCATAAACGCAGAGTGTATTTACATTATGCTTTCATTTCAGTATTTAATCTATGTTGTCTTTGTCGCTTGGGCTTCAGATGGATGTTAATCATCATCATCATCATAAAACACTTCTGCCGTTAAGCGCCGTGGGGAGGAATAATTTGCAGTCCAGTGCACGTTGGCTGCTACTGGCTATTGTCATGCCGTGAAGGCGTAGTGTGTCTTTAATGTTGTCGATCCATGTTTTCCCGTGGCCGTCCTCTTGCTCTTGTAGCTGATCTTCTGAGATGTAGTGCTTGTGATGGTATTTGATCTTGCTGCATTCTAACGAAATGGCCAAACCACTTGATCTGCTGTTTCTCGATGAATCTAGTACAAGGTATTGTTCCCACAATTTGCTTGATAATTTCATTATTCACTCAATCTCGTATGGTTAGGTTGGCTGCTAATAATGGATGTTAATACGAGTGCATAATATGGAGCTATGGTAATGTTCCATAATCAGATTGTGGTTTATAAGTCTAGGCACAAATTCTGTCATTTGTTTCATAAATCTGTGCATCAAGTCTCATGTTCCCATAAATCTGTGCATAAAGTCTCATGTTCCCATAAATCTGCCCAGCAGTTCTCACATTTATATTGTAAATCTATACAGAAATGCTTCTCAGATTTTGAGCTGCAAGGAGTGCCAGAAAATTCATTGAACAGCAAAACTTACCAGACAATTTGCAGCAGACTGCAGGTGAGTCCAGAGAGCTGATCTTGCTTCATCGTCGTCTCCACCTCCTTTGTCTTTCTTCGTCTTCTCCTCCTTCCTCCTCTTCCTCCTCCTCTGCATCTCTTTCTCATCTTCTTATCTGGCTGCTGCCTCCTTTATCCGTCTTCTTATGCATTTTCTTATCTTCTTCAGCCTTTTCCTTCTTGTTCTTCGTATCTGCCACCCCCACCCCTACCCCCCCCCCCCCTCCAATGCCGCTCTCCTCCTGCTTCTTCACCTTTTGCTTCTCCAACACCTTTTTTTTTAAATTATCCTTTTTTTTCCTTTTTTTTCTTGTGTCAAAACTGTTGGATCTGTGACTAAGTCGATGCGAACGCTTCGTAATGCTGAGATGCCGGGTTCAATCCCAGCTGCGGGCTCCTTGCGTTGGTTTTGACAGTGGTATAACGAAAGCCGACCATCTAGAAAGCGATGGCAAACTACTGGATGTAAATTTGCCTAGAAAAAACACAACAGCCAGAAGCTGTTGGGGTTGGTTTTGCAACATTCTAGAAAGGATACGCAACTAACCTTTGTGTCGAAACTACAGCAAAGCAGCAACATATTACTCTTTGCCAAATACATGTGTCTTATCAGTTAATTACAGGTTCTATCATCATGTTAAATGGTCACCCCATGGTTGCCCTGTTCCTGTACCAATGAAAACTACACAGAATGTCTATCTCTGTCCCCATGTGAAAGAAACTGAAACAGATTGCATTCTTGGAAAAGCCAGTAACATGCACATGCATTAAATGCACAAGGCAGCCATCTGAAGTGCCAGAACAAACAGTTTGCCACTAGAATTGCAGTTCTCATTTATGGAAGCAGTAATTAAAACAGCTTGGCATGTGCAGTATCACATTAGGCACCACCAGTTCAGTGGCAGCAGGCCACACCACCCCCCCCCCCCCCCCTTTCCACACCCCCTCACCCTCTTAATTTTTTTTTGTTTTTTTTTGTTTTGTTTTATTTTTAGTTCACTACACAGACTATGTTTGGCACAGTCAGAAAGTATTTCAAATTAAATTTGCAGCTCACATTGCCACACAGTGCACTCACCTGTAGTTGGCCGACAGAACTATACACTTTTACCCAATAAATGGGTGAAAATGCAACAGCCAGCAGTATCTAGAAGCAAATAGGTTGCCGAATCTATAATAGTCAGCCTGCCTAACAACTATATTCGGCCTTAACTTGATCAGATCTCACAAACCTAATTAATCGGGTGACGTCTCTACAGTGAAAGTTGGCTTAGAGGATCTCCAAAGTCTCTGTCCGTTATCCTAGTTATACACTCTCTAAGACTGCAGATTATTCATGTCTTGGTGTTATCCTCCCACCTGCATCACTGTCTACCACTTGCTGTCTTGTCTAGTCCTCCCCCCTTTTCAGTTTTTATGCGAGTGTTGTATTTTTTAATTTTGCCCAAATATTTTTTTAGCATACTTTTTTTGTTTCCAGCCATTCCGAGCCCAGAACCTTTGTACTTATTGTGCTTTGTTTCCCTTAAATACAATCCGTTCTTCTGTTTATCCACAAATTCAGAGATGCAATTTGATTTCTGAAATTCCCCATTTTAAGTCTTCCACACTAGTTATCCGACCTTATTTTTTTGAAGCCCCACCCTGGCTTTTGCCAGGGGCCGCAATATAGGCAGGCCATAAATATGGCCAATTGTCTGAACGCGGTTTCTGGAACCTCTCCACGGCGATCCTCATCCACATGGTGGCACTTTGTGTCATCGGGTGCTTATCGCTTGTGTGATGTCCTGGTGGGGTAGAAAGTCAGTCAGTCTTCCACACTGTTCAAAAACATAAATAAAAAGGAAACACATGGTTTTTGGATGGTGCTTTTTTTAAAATTATTAGTTGACAGGAAAGCCTGTCTGTGTAAAAAACGTTCAGTGACCCAGTTGCAAAAAAACTGTCAGTTTATTGTTTGAACTCTTAAGATATTCTTGTTTGCAGTTTAAATCATTTCATTCAAAATTATGTTCCTTTTAGTAGCTATGCAGTTTTGTTTGTTTGTTGTTGTAGTATAATATTGTTGATTGTTGTATGCATCCAGGTAGAGGAAGCCACCCAGTCTGTGACACAGTCAGAGAGTGGTGGAAGGACCTTCCTTAGCAAGCCTGCCAGTTCGTCAGCAATCGGTGGTGATGACTCAGACTAGACCAACAATGTCATGTGACAACATTCCTGTACAGAGGAATCCCTGATACCTTTTGTGTTTTTTGGCTTTGACTTTGGACCATGGTGTTCAAAACATTTTTTTTTTAGTTTGAATGCTTTGTTCTTATACTTCTTTTGGTAACAAGGACTACCAGGCAAGGTCATTGATAACATTTCTTTTAACTTTTTTGCCAGACTTAGTCATGAAATGTTCCATTTTCATGTGTTTTGTATATTTTCATGTATACAGTTGGTTCATTGCTTTCTTCTCTGCTGAAGGTTGCATTTTGAATTCTGTAACTTAAATTCAAGGATGTATGTATTGCCAAATGTATGCCCTCTTTATTGTTAATGTTTCAGTGTACAAACATCTGTCCACTGTTTTTCTATGCTAGACTAGATCACTGACTGATTGTGTGTATTTCACATGTCACAAACTCCTTACCGGTGCAATTTTTTTACACAGCAAAGTTTGATAGCCTGTGCTTACATGGCTAGTGAAAAGACTTTTCATTGCTTAATGTGTAAATGTTTGATATTTATGTGATAATCAGTGAGTGAGAAACTGTTGTTACAGTTCTAAAAACGATTGTTACTACGTAAGGAACTTTTAATTATTACAATTCTAAAAATTATTGTTACTACATATGGAACTTTTAATTATTACACTTCTAAAAATGATTGTTACTACAGATTGAACTGGTGGTTTCAGTTTTATAGATTTGCATTTCAGAGATGCAGCTTGCATTTCTAGTTTACCAGTTAACTGTTCAAAGCTCTACAGTTAGCTATACAACAGTTGACATATTTACATTTGAGAGATCTGCAACTTGAAGTTTTACAGTTAAGTGATGTGTATCTCAGAACCTTCAGTTTGTAACTGATGCACACACAGATGTAGAGTTCAGAGAACTACGTTTCACATTATACAATCTAGAGAACCGCATTTCACAGATATACAATTCAGAAAGCCGCATTTCAACAACCACATTCTACAGGTAAGTGGTTCAGACAACCACACTTTACAGGTAAGTGGTTCAGACAACCAAACTTTACAGGTAAGTGGTTCAGACAACCACACTTTACAGGTAAGTGGTTCAGACAACCACACTTTACAGGTAAGTGGTTCAGACAACCACACTTTACAGGTAAGTGGTTCAGACAACCACACTTTACAGGTAAGTGGTTCAGACAACCACACTTTACAGGTAAGTGGTTCAGACAACCACACTTTACAGGTAAGTGGTTCAGACAACCACATTCTACAGGTAAGTGGTTTAGACAACCACACTTCACTAGTTAATGACCCAGACAACCACATTTCACAAATAAGTGGTTCAGACAACCACACTTCACTAGTTAATGACCCAGACAAACACACTTCACAGATAAATGTGGAAAACCACACTTCACATACAAATATACAACTCACATATCAATTGTTCTTGTTTTTTCAGGCACCTAACCTGAAGCAAGCATTGATGATCTGTCTCCAATCCTCTCTTTCATCTTTTATTTTATCAATTCCATGTTGCTTGCATTACAGTTTAATGACCAGCCATTTAAGCTAGCCATGTTCACCTGTCATGGTTTTTCTTAACTGATAATTTCCAGTATAAGAACAATTGTACCTCTTCTGTTAGTCCTTGTCATCATCTTGTTGTGTCATTGTAGGTCACAGGGCTTGAAGGTGGTTCTGTTCTGTTCAGTCCTTGTGATATTATTGATGGAAACCAGTTCTTCATCTTTGGCCTCTACGATTCACATTAACTGTAGGGTTTCTTGTGGATCTTCTTGTTTCCTCAGTCCATTTGTATCCTATTTCAGTGACTGTTTAAGGATTCTTTGCTCGCTTCTTTTGAGGTTGATAGAATGCCATATTTTTAATCTTCTAATTGTTGATACCAGTAGTTGTCCAGACATTTCTGTTATGTGTTCATCTTTCTTGAATTCATCCCATGTAATGTCCATCAGTTTCCTCTGGCATTTGTTTCCAAATTTACAGTGGTTGTCCAGACATTTATGTTATGTGTTCATCTTTCTTGAATTCATCCCATGTAATGTCCATCAGTTCCCTCTGGCATTTGTTTCCAAATGCATTAAACTTGTGTTGCATGCCTTTAGTTGTTCTCCAACTTCTACTGGCATATCTTAATACTTAGATAGCATTAGAAATGAAATATCTCACTTGGTTTAAAAACTGTATCATTTAGAGTTCCATATTTTATTCAGGCTTTCAAAAGTTGCTCTTGTCTACCTTTTGTATTAAGTCCTTATGGTTTTAATAAGATCTTGTAACACCTGCAGCTTTTGATACCGCAGTGATATTATCTTCCTTGTCCATAATATTGCCCCTATGCTACTCAGAAGCCACAGCTCTTTTACTACCAGTTTCCTCGTTTTGCTAACTCTTTCTCTACCAGTCAACAGGAGCAGGCCCTTGGCCTTGGTTGGCAGCTCCACCAGTTCGAGAGACAGACAACACAGGTGTACATACAGCATAGGTGGAGAGACAGACAACACAGGTGTACATACAGCATAGGTGGAGAGACAGACAACTCAGGTGCACTGATCCTGGAAATCATTGCTCAAAACATATTGATGTTACTTTTCCTTTGGAGTTAACAGATGAAGCTGAGAAAGGGACCATGTGCATGGGCAACACATAATCCCTTTAACACTGCTAGACTTTTGTGCTGTGAAGGTGAGGAACTTATGGCTTTGTCACAGTATGCCCAATGGTGTGAAAAGAGTCTGTGGCTTTGTAACAGTATGCCCAGTGGTGTGAAAAGAGTCCATGGCTTTGTAACAGTATGCCCAGTGGTGTGAAAAGAGTCCATGGCTTTGTCACAGTATGCCCAGTGGTGTGAAAAGAGTCCATGGCTTTGTAACAGTATGCCCAGTGGTGTGAAAAGAGTCCATGGCTTTGTAACAGTATGCCCAGTGGTGTGAAAAGAGTCCATGGCTTTGTCACAGTATGCCCAGTGGTGTGAAAAGAGTCCATGGCTTTGTAACAGTATGCCCAATGGTGTGAAAAGAGTCCATGGCTTTGTAACAGTATGCCCAGCGGTGTGAAAAGAGTCCATGGCTTTGTCACAGTATGCCCAGTGGTGTGAAAAGAGTCCTTTTCCATTAGTAAAGCCAGTAAAGACAATGTTTAGGGTGCTAAAGTCACCTCCAGTCACATATATGTGTTGTTACAGAAGTAGGGAACACAAGTGTTGGTACACCTTGTTGTGCATAGCCCTGCAGATATTTGTGATATTTTCTTCATAACTTTCAGGGCAGTCCATTTGAACTACTTAATTGTGATCATATTTATCTAATTGTGATATTGGGGAAATGGTGATTGTGGTATATGCACTAGAGCTACAGATATTTACGTTTTGGTTCCCTCCTCCTTCATTAAGGTTGGACTAGGTCACGTTGGTTGGTTGATTTATGAATCCACTTTTTTAAAAAATGTCTTCACTACAGAGGCTAGTTGTTGTGGATCCCTATTATTCTTGGGGATGTTACGTATTGAGGCCTCAGCCTCTTCCATGATTTGACTCTTTTGCAACTGTCCTACAGCTTTGAGAGAGTGTTTTGTGTGAGAGTGTGCTTTGTGTGAGAGTGTGCTTTATGTGAGTGTGCTTTGTGTGAGAGTGTGCTTTATGTGAGTGTGCTTTGTGTGAGAGTGCACTTTGTCTAAACTGAAACTTCAGTTTCAACTCAAAAATCTACAATGGCCACTGTCATCCTAGAGATAAAATTGACATCTTCTTCAAAATCACAGTCGTCTGCCTGACAGGTGGGCAACAACATTTTGCACACAGATAAGCTTATAAAACGGACGCTAGCAAAACTTAGGTCCTGGCACAAAGCCTAAGTCCAGATAGACAAACCACCAGGACCCTCCACCAGTGGTCACTTCTGGTCAACGCAAACAAACTTATATATGACATATTGGTTTTCAGTCCTGAAAGAAGCTTGCGTCGGCCATAATGAGATTGGTATGGTATGCAGACTTTCCTTCCGACCCGGCACCAACGTGCATTTTCATGAGCAGTGGGGAGAGGCATGGAAAGAGTTAACAGCTCATGAGCCTCCTCCTGCTCTCACAGATCCCACACTGACTGGAGAGACTTGAGTCCAGTAAATCATCAGTTTGTGTGTAATTATTCTGAATGTTTTTATCGACGCTGAAATACAAACACACGCGCAAAATATCTTATATCATTACCACAGTAAAGGTTTGACTGTAGTGTGTCCACCGTTGTCTTTGGGAATATTGCATAGTGAGACATCAGTCTTATCTACAGTATGACTCTGGCACCACTCTCCGGATGCCATGTCAACATTTTTGTTTTTATGACTATCAGCACAGAAATTTAAGCCTGGTACTCAAGGAAAGCCGGCATCTGTAGCATAATTGTTGTGAATGTGTTTTGTAACTTCGACGTCTGGGGTTCGATCCCAGCTGCTGGTGATTTCAAAGTAGGCCGCCTTGCATTGGTTTTGATAGAAGCATTGGAAGACGGTCGTTCAGCAGGCAGATGCAAAATACTGAATGTGAAATTGTCTAGTGAAATCACACACAGCAACTAACTTCTAGCACAGTGATTGTGAAATACATTCACTAACCTCTAGGCCTTAGAGCCAAATGCAAAGTGGGCGTCAAAGAGGACAGAAAGATGTCTTGAAATTTGATTTGTTGTCACATGGACCTCAAAGCTTACCAAATCAGGACAAAGAAATGAACGCTACTTGTAGTATTTATATTTAATCATGCTCTTTTTTCAGGTGGTTTCACAAATTTCTGTAAGCATACATTAAAAAAAAATCTTGTTGACTTTACATCCAATGTTAACCCTTCTGCTCAGTTAGCATCCAGTCTTTATTCCATTTATTTGAAATGTAAATCATTCCTTTTTCTATGATTATGTGTTTTCAATTATTCCTTGTTCCTGTTATTTATACAGTCTAATAATTCCATTTAGTGATTCATTGTTCCAATAATTTATACTAGTGAAATGATTTCTTGTTCCTTTTATTTATACACATTGAAAATTATTCCTTAATCTCTGTTTATATGTAGTTTAAACAATTCATTGTTCCAATAATTTATACTAATGAAATGATTTCTTGTTCCGTTTATTTATACACATTGTAAATGATTCCTTATTCTCTGTTTATATGTAGTTTAAACAATTCATTGTTCCATTAATTTAAAGTAACTAAATGATTTCTTATTCGGTTTATTTATACACATAGTAAATTATTCCTTGTTCTGTGTAAATGAATTACTGTTCCGTTTACATGTACTGTAAATGACTCCTTGTTCTGTGTAAATGAATTACTGTTCCGTTTACATGTACTTTAAATGACTCCTTGTTCTGTGTAAATGAATTACTGTTCCGTTTACATGTACTGTAAATGACTCCTTGTTCTGTATCTACATTTTATTGTACTTCAGTTGAGGTCACTGTCATCAGAATGCAAATTTGGATATTTTGAAGTGCCATTGCTAGTTATGTTTTTTTTTTTGTACTTGCCAGTGTGGACTCACCAGGCGGATCTCAATATTGGACGCGTGTTTTCATCCCTGATTGTTCATTCTGTTTGCCTGTAGCACACTTCATTTTCAATTAATTCATTATTTTTACAAATTTAATTCTATAAAAGCACTTGACCATTTAAAATTATCACTGTGTTTCCCCTTCCCTCTTTTTTTTTTTTTTTTTTTTAAGATCATCACTGGAATTGTTTTGGTTAAACTATTTATAATAATAATATAATATGGTTACTGTGAAGAAACACACATTTTTGTTTTAAATAATATCTTTAACGTTTTTCTTTATATCAAAACTAGAATGTTTTGTTAATCTTAAATGTAACCCTTTTTTTTTTTTACAGCGTAACTACATTTTTTTTTAAACATCACTGGAATCTCATTTTAATATCTGGGAAATATTCCTTTTAATAATAAAGCTAGCTTTTTCAATCATTATTTTAACTTTATTTTAATGTCATCACAAAATATTTTCTCTTTTAACATCACTAATGTTTGAAATTGTCACTGTGGCTTTTATTTTAATATCATCGGTATGAAACTTTCATTAATCCGCATTGTAACTTTATTTTTCTGTCATCTGTATAATCTTCTTCTTCATCATCGTTGTAACTTTTTACTTCACCTGTGTTACTTTATTGTAATATAATATGTGCAATATTCTCTTCATCATGACTTTTTTTCTTTAAATACAGTCTGTGTATGATTCATGACCGTAACTTTATTCTACCTTCATGTGTAACATTCAGCATGAGGGCTAATAAACTAAAGTAGTTAGGGCACTGAGGGACTGGAGGGAAGGGGGGGGGGGGGCCAAAAAACTGGACAGAAGGGCATTGCATGACCTTAGACCACGAGGCAGACCAAGAAGGTGGTGAAGAGGTAATATCCAGGCAGACAAACACTGGAGGTCACCAACTGTAAAGAAGGATCAGTCACAGAGCTGAACAGAGGCTGATGATATCTGCAGTAGTAAACCTCCAGGGCTCTAAATGCTGAAGAAGTAGTATTCTTCTTCATCGTCGTCGTTACTTTATTTTACTATCATATTTGTAATATTCTTCTTCATCACCACTGTAACTTAAATTGCTTTTTCCGCACTGTTTTTACTTCACCTGTTTCTATAAACTAATGGTTGTGGCATTAATTTTTTTTTTTCAACTTGGTTAAACAATGCGTGATTTGTTAATGCATGCTGCATGTATATAACTACACACCTTGCGATGTTCAGTGTAACTGTAGTCCAGAAGTCAGCTGTCTCAGCCAGGATATCTCATGTAGAATGTTAGAAGATAAACTGCTCACTGTCCTTGGTCGTCGTCATCTTCATATAACTATGTGTCAGATAAGCTTCTTTTAAATTAGGTTTTCCATGTGTGGGTTTCAGAGGCACATTTCAGAGAGGAAGGGAATCGACCCACTGCTTCCCCTGACCCACTGCTCCCCCTAAAAAGGCAACTAATTTTGGGTGTTCCCTTTGAAGTCGGGGTGCATAAAGGCGAGGACCCAATGGTCTGCAAATAAGCCTGATCTGTAAAACAGGTGTGCATTCAAGACTCTTGGTCTGGAACGAAACTAAAGTCCAGAAATGGACAAGCAGTCAGGACTTTCCACTGGAGTTTTCAGCCGATAAACACGAAGAAGAAGAAGAAATTAACAGTTTTCGTCTAGAAAGAAGGGATTTTGGGACTTCATCGACTACATGCGGGTTGGGACTTCATCGACTACATGCGGGTTGTAGTATCCCACTTTGTTGCGGTTTGTGAGTGTACAAGACAGTTCAGCTGTGAGATACTGAAAGCGTCTGAGTCTAGCAGTGGTAGCAGATTTTTCCTGGGTGTGATAGCAACATCCAAATCGCATCTTCTCTCACTAACAATTGTGGTATTATTGTTACTGGTCACTAATATGTGGTATCACAGTTACTGATCTTTAATGTGTGGTGTCACAGTTACTGATCATTAATGTGCAGTATCACAGTTACTGATCACTAATGTGTGGTATCACAGTTATGCATAACTAATAAAATGTGATGTCACTATTTCCAATTACCAGTAGTGTACTGCATCAGTTACCCATGACTAATGTGTGGCATCACTGTTACCCATGACTAATGTGTGGTATCACTGTTACCCATGACTAATGTGTGGCATCGCTGTTACCTATGACTAATGTGTGGCATCAGTTACCCATGACTAATGTGTGGCATCAGTTACCTATGACTAATGTGTGGCATCAGTTACCCATGACTAATGTGTGGTATCAGTTACCCATGACTAATGTGTGGTATCACTGTTACCCATGACTAATGTGTGGTATCAGTTACCGATGACTAATGTGTGATATCAGTTACCCATGACTAATGTGTGGCATCAGTTACCCATGCCTAATGTGTGGTATCACTGTTACCCATGCCTAATGTGTGGTATCACTGTTACCCATGACTAATGTGTGATATCACTGTTACCCATGACTAATGTGTGGTATCACAGTTACCCATGACTAATGTGTGGTATCACTTACCCATGACTAATGTGTGGTATCACAGTTACCCATGACTAATGTGTGGTATCACAGTTACCCATGACTAATGTGTGGTATCACAGTTACCCATGACTAATGTGTGATATCACAGTTACCCATGACTGTGTGGCATCAGTTACCCATGACTAATGTGTGGTATCAGTTACCCATGACAAACGTGTGACATCACCATTACCCATGACTAATGTGTGACATCACCATTACCCATGACTAATGTGTGACATCACCATTACCCATGACTAATGTGTGGCATCAGTTACCCATGACTAATGTGTGGCATCAGTTACCCATGAGTAATGTGTGGTATCACAGTTACCCATGACTAATGTGTGGTATCACAGTTACCCATGACTAATGTGTGGTATCACAGTTACCCATGACTAATGTGTGGTATCACAGTTACCCATGACTAAAGTGTGGCATTAGGTACCCATGACTAATGTGTGGTATCACAGTTACCCATGACTAATGTGTGGCATTAGGTAGCCATGGTTAATGTGTGGCATCACTGTTAATATACAAAATACTTCATTCTTCTCTCTTTCCTACCTTAATCCACTGACATTTTGTCTCATCACTTGCTATTTTTAACATTACTTGTTGCTAGGTGTACCTTTTCTCAAGCGTTACCAACTTTCATGTTTAATATATCTAGATGTTTCTATACTGTTTTTACACATTTTTCTCACATTATGCAAACGTTAATTATTGTGCAATAACTAAACCCTTCTCCCAGCTCGCCCCAAACCATTTTTTTAAGGGTTCCTTAACTTTGGAGACACATTTGGTATTTGTGTTTACTCATTTGTGGGGAAATATAGTCACGCAAAACTACAAGCATGGTCATTTGAATATTTTTGTTCAACTGCCGTTTCTTTTTATCATTATTAAAATAAAACACAGTTTGTGTGATAGATTTTCTTTGCTATTCCTGGAATTTTACACTGTTAAATTTGAATGTCTTTTAGCATTCTGAAGTTGATACTGAAATAGAAGTGTTATTTTTTTTTTTTTTAAACAAACTGATGTGCGTTCTTTTTTTGTTTTGGTTTAGCGCACTGTATATATGCAGGTGTCCGCAGCATACGTCAGTTTTTTCCTCATCTGTTTTCATACTTGTATTTTAATCTCAAGTGTAGCTAGTGACAAAACTAATTCATGGACTCTGAACCGAACCCTCGGCATGCAGTTTTACTAATTAAACAAAACTACAGAAACCGAATGCTTCAATGCTTTTAGTTACTTTCGTGTTTTTAACTGTTAGTGTAGTTAACATTTCAGCAGCATCAGATACCATCACAGGCAATACATCTCAGAAGATCAGCTACAAGAGCAAGAGGATGACCACGATTAACGTGCATCGACAACATTTAAGAAAACTTTACATACTCATGGCCTTTTTTTTTTCTAAGCTAGCGTGCAATGGATTGCAAATTATTCCTCCCGGGTTCTGTTTCAAGGCAGAAGATGTAAAAAAGATGTAAACTACAACACAATTTGCAAAAAGCCCTTCTAAGGGTAATAGATTATTATACAGCTATTTTGACGGCAATATAAAGTTGGAGAGGATAGCTAGGTAGACAAATAATATGAATAAAAATCAATTAGTGGAAGGCAAAAGGAAATTAAAACTAATGCCAGATTCAGATACAAATTCTAAAAAAAAAAATAAAAAAAAAAGAAAAGATAGAAAAGGGTGAGAAAAACAAAGTACAAAACCATTTACAATGAACAAACAGGACATTGCAGTGATAAGCCTTCATCAGAAACAAAACACAACTCACAATTTATATATAAAATAAAATCTTATGCTGACAAAGTGATAATAAATGACAGAAATTATGTATGTGCCTGGACTAACTTCATTTATTCTCTGTCCTAGCGATTCTGCTTTTTCTGAGCGTCCAGTTACCTCATCAGATGAGTCTTCAAGATATGTTGTAAAAGTTGTTTGTATCTTTATTTCTTTTCTAGGGTCCATTGTAAAGCATCCAATCACTCACTGCACTACAGACACCAAAGTCACAACTGATATTTGTTTAATGGATTTATTTTATTCCACATCAGATTTTGTTTAATGCCTAAAACATAAGATTTCTGATAACAAAGAACATTAATTAAACAGCATTTGAAAATCCACCCCCCCCCCCCCCCCCCCGAAAAATCTTTGATATTTAAGGAACACAACTATACTTGCTAACAAACAAAAATGAAAATTAACTATTAGAGAAAATGATGTACAAATTTTAAAAAAAATGACATTCTTCCCAAAATTTCTGATGGTTAAAAAAGATACACACATGCAAAGGAATTTATTTGTTTAAGGTTTCCACAGTTTAAGGAGACCGTCTTCTGAGTAGGTGGCTATGAGATTCTGGTGTGGGTGATGGGCTATGCCGATCACGTCCTTCTCATGAACCTGTTGAATACAGGGAAAGTTCATTACAGCATGACAACTACAAATGATGAAGTGATTATTAGGCCGCTGGCCCGCTATTTTCTAATCTGCCGCTAAACCGCTGTCCCTCAATGTCGGGAATTTGTGTACTATGAGAAAACAATGCGTCATAAACTAAAAATAACTAGCCAATCGTAATCAGACCTCGTGGATAGTCATCCTAGATGTCTGCCCGCATGTGTTTTTGTGTAAAAAAATTCTGAAAATTCACACTGAGAACGAGCGGCTGATGAACCGAACACTTCGACAGGAAAGTGAAGTAGGTTTTTCACAGTCCAACAGGTGATCGATACTTTGATTCAGACTCTGCAAAGTCATAATTTCATGAAGAATACGTTCCCAGTTGAAGTGACACAGTCAGCTCGAATGATGAGGAGAATCTTGAAAATTATAAATCTAGAAATAGATCGATAGTTGAAGAAGGGGGAGTAAGTGTCCCTCAACAGCAACATCTGGTGTTCACTTTGTGAAACAAGGTTGATCCTGCTGGGTGGATTAGCACACAAAGGTGGAATATTGGCGCTAGATAAAAAATTAACCTATTTTCTACAATATCTACAAGTTTCATATTATTCTAGCCACTTGTTTGCTTGTAACTAATATCATGTTGGTTTTTCTCATTAATGCCCAGAAGCTCAGGTGGCAGTTAGGTTTAGGGCCTCAGGTCTGGTAGGGTTAAACCTTGACTAGCCTGCAAATGAAGATAGTAAATATACTAAGGAGACTCATGCAAATATTTTAGCCAACTAAGATCACAAATGAACTAGGAGGAAAAGAAGATGGAGATGTGTCATGACAAGAACAGCTCTCGGGTGTCAGAGAAAAAAAGAAGACATCGATGCCCAAACAAAACCTAGAGAAGGATAGCAGCAGATCACATAGGATACTGTAGGCAGAATATTAGCATACACGCAGCAATGAAGAACCAGTGTCGTAGCTCAACACACACCAAGCCAGGTGGAGGAGATGGACTGAATGGTGCAATGAAGATGATCTGTCAAACTGCAATTATGTGTGAATGAATGTAAAACTAGGGATTTGGGAATGTGATTACATGGATGATGAAAAGGAATGGAATGTCAGAAATGATAGAAACTCACTGCAGCTGATCTTTAATCTGAAAAATGGCACTGGGCGATGAAAAGAACTTCCTTGCTAGTCACATTTTGTCTGGATCTGTTTTTCTTTTCCAATTCTCCCCCTCCCTCTCTCTCTCTACTCTGTCTCTCTCTCTACTCTCTCTGTCTTATTCTTGCTTTCCATGTTTCTCTCTATCTTGCTCTTTCTCTTTTAACTCTGTGGCTGACTACCCATCCAACAGCTGCAAAATTAATCCAACCATGAACAAATCTTCCACTGCTTGAAACAGTTTTGATGCCAGCCAAGATAAATTTCCCTCATAGCCTAGACACAGAAAATTTGCTCTAAATAATGAGCTTGTAACAAATGTATTTCTAAGATAGAAAGATACCTACCGTCAGGGTTCTCTCCAGCTTGCCAGTGGCAACACTGAAACAGTAGAGCACCTTGTCCTCACCCACACAGTAGATCCATTCTCCACGCGGCGACAAAACTGCACACACAAAATCTCCACCTTCTCTTTTACCGCTGGAGAAACTCCTCACAATCTGTCACAAAGAAAGTGATAAAACAATTGGGAAACAATATTTCAGGAAAGTATGATACAGTATGTTGTCAGCAAGGTTATCAAGTAACATACTGAATAGGACTCGGTTGGTTAAAACACAGCTGCCAGCATTTTGTCAGCAGACCGCCTTATGTTGGTTTCGACAGTGTTATTAAGAGCTGATTGTTAGGAACACAAATGACAAACCAACTGTTCAGAAAGCAATGGCAAACTACTGAACATTTGCTGGTTGAAACCAAAACAGCCAAAATATGCTTGGGCTGGTTGGGAGATCATTAAGTCACCACAAACCACACAAACTAGGGGATCTTGAACTGACCCTAAACTGGGGTGTCTTTAACTGACCACAAACTGGGGGTTCTTGAACTGACCACAAACTTGGGGTTCTTGAACTGACCATAAACTGGGGGATCTTGAACTGACTACAAACTGGGGCTGTCATTAACTGACCACAACTGGGGTGTCTTTGAATGGCCACAAACTGGGGTATCTTTAACTGACCATAAACTGGAGTGTGTGTTTTCTTTAAAACCACAAACTCTGAGACCATTAACTGACCACAAACGGGGGTGTCTTTAAAACTGGGGTGTCTTTAACTGGCTACAAACTGCTGCTAACACTAACCTGTCCCTGGAAGTTCATGATGACCACTGTATTGGACCTGTTGCACACCACAAACTGTTCAGCATTTCGGGGCAGAATGAAGACGCTATGCACTGTGGTGTCCCCACCAGAGACACTTCCCAGAGACTTGAACGTGTTCTGGCATTCTGTTGTCTTCACACTCCACACTTTGATTGTTCCATCTGAGCTGGCACTATGAAAAAAAAAGTAATTGTTTAATATAAGAATTATTTCATAACCACCTTATCCACCTATGCTAGCAGGGTACAGGTGTCTTAATTATAAATATAAAGTGTCTCAGGTTTTCGGACTGCAATATGAGAGTCCCATTTTGAAAGATACATGATATTCTTCAATTATCGCAGGTATGGTACACTGTAGCCAACATTCTCTGTGGAGATAGTGTATAATTTTATTTTTAATTGTAACCTCTTAAAAGGTTGAACAGGGTATCAGGGAACTGCCCTGTTGTGACAGATATCCAGGATGTGACCTCTGGGCTGCAGCAGGGGGTGTCAAGACCCTCAAATAGCCCTGAGATGGCAAACAGACAGTTCATAACTAAAGTCTACAATATGCCTTTTTCTTCTCTTTCTCCAGATACTACACAACACAAGTGTTGGAGTGGGGACACAAAGATTTGCTGTATCCTCTTTCTAATGTGATGCAATAAACTGATCTTTATATCTTTAAGGCTGATCTTGATGTCATCACTCCTTATTGTGGCTCGCTGTGGCAGATGGTACCAGATCATTCTTGTTAGATTGCTAAACCATCGTATCTATTCCTCTTTAATGAACTGTACGAGTGGTTTCAGTCCCAATGCTCTCGTTTATTCATTTATAATTGTATCTCTTCTTGGTTTTTTTAGCAGCTACAATATATGAAAATGTTAAGCTACAGTAGCTCTGTGATTAGCGTACGTGCCTACCATCATGTGTTTGGTGTGTTTGAATCCTCAGTATCAGTGGGGCTTTTTTTTAAATTGACGATTTAATTTGGAAAATCAAGGCTTGTAGGTAAATGGTACAGCATTATCACTAATGTGGAGCTCTGGGAGAGAACTAATAAATGCCAGTAAATCAAGAGATGAGGAAAAGATGATGAAGTGGATAGTACACAGGACTGAATATCTGCTAAAAATATAATCATAATATCCTTGCATTGGAACCCACAGGGTCAAAGTAATAAAGGCAGACCAAAACACACAACGCGAAGAGAATTGGGGAGGGGGGGGAGGGTTAGGAAGGACAGTAACACTGTATGTAACCTTCTATGGATGTGGTGAGAGGTCACTAAGAAGGGCTGGTTTGAGACCGGCTGCCTCACCCAGTGGAAAACCTTACTGCAAAATCCAATCCATTTTGAGCGCTGAGCTAAGAATCGACATCACAGCATTTGGGACATTCCCACAAGCAATTCATCCTCCTCTTCAGCAGTCAGCAAAGAGTTTTAGTTCCAGCAGCAGTCTGATTGATAATATGTCCATCTTGTCTTTCCTCTGAGTGTAGATTGTCGACCTTGACCCCCTGGTCACCCCTAGCTACATCATTCCCTCCAGATCACACACACAAATCCAATGTCTGCCTGTTGATTTCCTACTTCTGCATACACCGAGGAAAAGATAGAAAGAATGCTAACAACCTGGAACCTCTCAAGTGTTGCCTACCACATGCTACAAGGAACGTCAGTAATGAACAGGTCTTCAGGGGGGTCAACATGAGTTGGTTGAGGGCCTATGCTTCATTGGGAACTGAAAGGCAACAAAAGAAACAATTTATCCAATACCTTATAATGTGATGGCCATCTGGAGTAAAAATAGCATCGTTTACAAAGGAGGTATGGCCTCGGAATTCTTTCAGTGTCTTTCCTGATTTCATGCCGTGAATTCTGCAAAACAAACAACAGCGAATTCTCAATACGTTAACAACAGCCTCAGATACAGTATAGTAAATTAACTTTCAATCCTAGAAACAGTATAGTGATCTACCTTGAAAACAGCTACACTGACCTAACTTTCAGACTATTTGATGGATTAATTTTTTTAGCTGAGGAAAAAGGATTATACTTCTTGGAGATTTTAACCCACTGACAGCTCAACCAGACATGGGAGCTATATCATTTTACTGTATATCTTTAAGTTTTTAATTAACCTTCCCAAGAGATGTGCCGAAAAATCTTCATCAATAACTGATCACATGTGTCTTTTCCAGTAAATATTGAATATTCTGTCCCTTTAGTGCAGCCAGGGACCATTATCCAGAATGTTCTCTCTGAGCCATTATAAGAGATCATAATTAGACAGCCTGATAGACAAGTATAATATAAACTCCACTTATGACCAGTTCGACTGATGACCTGTCATAGGTGAAGGAGAATCTGTAGCTGCTTTCCCTGAGAAAGTGAGTATTTGTATACCTGATAGTCTGATCAAAGGAAGCACTGAGCAGCTGACTGTTGTCCCTGGCAAAGTTCACACAGGTCACTCCCTTGGTGTGGGCTTTCTCAAACTTGCGCAGACATTGCCCAGAAATGATTTTCCACACCTGAAAGTTGTCAAGATTAAACAATGTATGCACATGATGAATGAAAGTTAACACAATGAAGAAATTATAATAATATAAAGGTAAATGAGCAGGCAGTAAACATTCTGTTTCATTTACCTCATCGTAGTGTTAAAGGGATGGGGTGGGGAAGGGAGAATGTGAAGATCATCAGAGTTTTCTTTCTAATAAGTTGTATAAGCTGATTGTAATTTTTTCAAGGCTTTTCTTATTGTGTCGGCATCTGTGGCCTACGCGCTTTGTAATGCCTGAGGGTGGATCCCAGCTGCAGACGGTTTGTCATGCGTTGGTTTCGACAGTGGTACTGACAGCTGACTGTTTAGCAAGCAATGGCATACTAGTGAGTGTAAAATGTGCCTAGTAAAACCAAAACAGCCAACTGTTTTCTTAGTGCTGTTGCTTTGACTTTTACGTGGTATTCTCCTTGATCTGTGTTCATTATATTTTTCAGTGTGGCGATATTCTCATCAGATGACCAAACGATTTCACCTGTTGCTCTTTAATAAAATGTACTACTGGTTTTAATCCTAATCTTCCAATGTCTAAATTTTAAATTCTGTTTCTTTTTATTACTAAGGCTGCTCATCTAAGACATCCATGTCTGTTGTTATCATCTTGTACTTATTTATTGCAGTAAGGGCAGCTCATCTATGACATCTATGTCTGTTGTTATCATCTTGTACTTATTTATTGCAGTAAGGGCAGCTCATCTATGACATCCATGTCTGTTGTTATCATCTTGTACTTATTTATTGCAGTAAGGGCAGCTCATCTAAGACATCCATGTCTGTTGTTATCATCTTGTACTTATTTATTGCAGTAAGGGCAGCTCATCTAAGACATCCATGTCTGTTGTTATCATCTTGTACTTATTTATTGCAGTAAGGGCAGCTCATCTATGACATCTATGTCTGTTGTTATCATCTTGTACTTATTTATTGCAGTAAGGGCAGCTCATCTAAGACATCCATGTCTGTTGTTATCATCTTGTACTTATTTATTGCAGTAAGGGCAGCTCATCTATGACATCTATGTCTGTTGTTATCATCTTGTACTTATTTATTGCAGTAAGGGCAGCTCATCTAAGACATCCATGTCTGTTGTTATCATCTTGTACTTATTTATTGCAGTAAGGGCAGCTCATCTAAGACATCCATGTCTGTTGTTATCATCTTGTACTTATTTATTGCAGTAAGGGCAGCTCATCTATGACATCTATGTCTGTTGTTATCATCTTGTACTTATTTATTGCAGTAAGGGCAGCTCATCTAAGACATCCATGTCTGTTGTTATCATCTTGTACTTATTTATTGCAGTAAGGGCAGCTCATCTATGACATCTATGTCTGTTGTTATCATCTTGTACTTATTTATTGCAGTAAGGGCAGCTCATCTATGACATCTATGTCTGTTGTTATCATCTTGTACCCATTTTTTGCAGTAAGGGTCCACTTGTGAGAAGAGTAGCATAAAGTTGGCCAAAAATAGTTATTATATTTGTTTTGGTACACAAAACTGAAATACTTTAGTCACTAGAAATGTCACAAAAGTTCAGAGAATAATAATGGAGGGATATATGCCTGGGAAGAGAGGAAGAGGAAGCCAAAGAGAAGATGGTTGCCGGATGTGGAGGATGATCTTTAGATGGGTGTATAGACGCAGGACATCTTGCGTGTGATCAAAAAGTTTTTCCGGAAGGTTGTTATGAGAGCAAGGTTCAGCATGCTAGGACATGCTACTGACTGAGTGACACAAACTATCCTTCCATGTGGTAAATGTTGTGTTAGCTGTTATTTTAAAATATAATCAACCTAGTATGTCATGTGTCTATAGGCTATGGAGATTAACAGTCTAAAACCTTATACTCAATATAGAATACACCTGGTGGTCGTTAAAAATATGAGCCTAATAAAATACTTCACATATGTCATATGCCTAGTGGTCATGGGAATATGAGCCTAATACAATACTTCACATATGTCATATGCCTAGTAGTCATGGGAATATGAGCCTAATAAAATACTTCACATATGTCATATGCCTAGTGGTCATGGGAATATGAGCCTAATACAATACTTCACATATGTCATATGCCTAGTAGTCATGGGAATATGAGCCTAATACAATACTTCACATATGTCATATGCCTAGTGGTCATAGGAATATGAGCATAATACTTCACATATGTCATATGCCTAGTGGTCATGGGAATATGAGCCTAATATAATACTTCACATTTGTCATATGCCTAGTGGTCATGGGAATATGAGCCTAATACAATACTTCACATATGTCATATGCCTAGTGGTCATGGGAATATGAGCATAATACTTCACATTTGTCATATGCCTAGTGGTCATGGGAATATGAGCCTAATACAATACTTCACATATGTCATATGTCTAGTGGTCATGGGAATATGAGCATAATACTTAACATTTGTCATATGCCTAGTGGTCATGGGAATATGAGCCTAATACTTAATATATGTCATATGACTAGTGGTCATGGGAAAGTACCCAAATATGTCATACATCTGGTGGCCATAGAAAATATGAGCCTTATTCAATATTTCAAATATTTCATATGCCTGGTGGTCATGGCAAGTATGAGCCCATCGCTGTTTTACAATTATATTTGGTGGCTGTAGGTCTGAGCTAACAGCTTTACTATATCTACACACACAAAAAGTAATAAAAGGAAATAAGTTACAAAGTTTAGTGCCTATTCTTCCTTGGTTCATTCCTGTTCGTTTGCCCTTTATTCCTTAATGGAGCATAGGTCTTTAACTAAATCATGTTAGTTGGTTTTTGTGGCTAGTTTTATGAGATGAGGTGGCCAACCCAACCTCTTACCTCACATTGAGTCCCCTCTTATGACCTGTCTGGGGGTTTATTGCTCGTATCTGCTTCAAGAGTCCAAGTAATACATAGGCATTTGGTATCATTACTTATTTATATATATTTGTTTAATCTTACAAATGTGGGTGTGTGTGACAGGGAGAGAGAGATCGACCAATAAAAAGTAAAGAATTCTTTTTACACCACAGCTGCATAAAGAATATGATGCTAGACTCAAATCTGCACTCACCAATCAACATTCGTTGGGTGATGTCTGCGTTATGTTGGCTGCTTTTACATCCCTGTACATTACCCGGTGTCCACTCTAATCAAATCCACCCTGATGTGGATTCAAACTCAGGAATTTTGGGCTGGCAGGCAAGTATGTGGCCACTAATCTACTGCAGCTCCCAACGGACCGAAAATTATGTCATCAAAACTATGAAAAGTCCGCTTTTAGAGATCTAGTTAAACCTGGGTGGGCTCCAGGGCCACAATAGGAGGGGGGAGGGGGGGGGGTGTGTAGAGGCAGAACAGATCTGACTAATTATGGGTGATTCCTAAGAAGTTGGAGTGCATTTGCCTGATAGGCAAGAAACCAACAGTCTGCATATCAATAAGCCAGATCTGTAAAACTGATGTGCATGCAAAACTCAAGTTCTGGAGCAAGACTAAAGCCCTAAAATGGATAAACAGCCAGAACTTTCTGCCAGTTGACATCTGGTAATTCTCTACTCCAATACTGTTGCAGTACCTTAATCTTTCCATCCTGGGCACCAGTGGCCAACATCTCAGAGTCCCGACTGAAGCACATGCACAAGATGGCTTCATCCATCATCATAAAATTGTCCTGGGGAAAATACATGAAATAAAAAATTAAATTTAAAAAAAAAACAACAACAAAAACCCATGATGCAGATCCAATCTGAGCCTGCTATTATACAATTTCAAGATAAATGAATCAATCAATCAACCAAGAACAGGCAACACTGCACTCTGGACATTCCCATACATGCCCCATCCCCTTCTACAGCAGCCAACAGAGAGTTTACACGCTAACAGTGCTAGCTGCCTTGTGATTGAAAGTCCACTCAGTGCTGAACATCTTCCACTTCCAGAACCCCCCCCCCCCCCCCCCCCCCCCCCCCCGAATTAGACTTTCAAAATATGGATTCTGTCTAATCAACAGGCTGAATTAGACTTTCAACATATGAATTATCTGTCCAATCGACAGGCTGAATTAAACTTTCAACATATGAATTATCTGTCCAATCAACAGAGAATATCAAGATAAATAAACTTTCAACAGTATTACATTATGGAAATAATGCTAGTTATGATTTTTTAAAAATATTACTGCCATGTTGGGAAGCCATGGCAGAGTTGTTGGAGATGCCATCTGCTGTTCTGAAGGTCTAGTGTTCAAGATTTTTTTTTTTTCAAAACTGCCCTCGGCTCCTAATTTCCGCCCAACCTAAAATGTGTGTCAGGTAATGTCCTGAGAATTAAATGTGACTGTTGTGATTGCCGATTGGTGTATAAAAAAAATACAGGTCTAGGAACATGAGTCTAATGCACCCACCACTGGCATAAAAATTATTACTTACTCTTAAATTTGATGATGTTCATAATACCTAAACATACATAGTTAAACTGCATCTCTTTTAATTAAGTACAATAAAATAATTAATTTATATTTTTAATTGATTAAACTGGTTAAACTAGAGTTATTTTAATTAAATAAACTGAAGTGGTGTATTTGTGAGTGTGTGTGTGTATGTGTATATATATATATATATACACACACACACATGTGTGTGTGTATGTATGCATTAGGGCTGTACCGAATAGTGATTTTCACTATTCGGCCGAATACAAATAGCTGGACCAACTATTCGGCCGAATACAAATACGAATAGTGAATCATCATCATCAGGTGCTTTGTCGACTGGCATGGGTAATTATGCCTCGCCACAATCTGCGATCTCCTGCAGCATGTATTAGTTCGTATGCTGACACACCTCCATGCCATGCAACAAGACTTCAAGAATCTTCTCTCGTTGTCTTCCTCTATCCCTCCTTCCACATATCACTACATGTTCCATTTTCCCTCATCTTATAACATGGCAGAAAAATTATGACTGTCTCCTTCTGATGTCTGTAAATAGTTGTCTTCGGGCTCCCGCCTCTTTCAAAACGTTTTTTTTTGGGGGGCTGTCCAAGGTATTTTAAGCATTGTTCTGTAAAACCACATCTCTGAGGCCTCAAGAAATTGTTTGGCCTGCCTACCGATTGTCCAGGACTCACAGCCATATGTTAAAAATGGATGTATGTAGCAAGCAAGAATTATTTTTCTAACCTTCAATGACAAAGATATATGGCCATATATGTTCTTCATTTTATAAAATCGTTCCATGTTGTCAGCATTAAGGCAGCTTCTTGTCTCATTGGAGGTATTTCCAGCTGTACTAAACAGACGTTCATTTGGTACACTCGTAGGCGGTGCACAAAGATAACACTTGACAGTATGAACCAAGGCGGGAAATCGTGATTTTTTTTTCCACCAGTCTAGAAATGGGTGTAAGGTAACCACTATTCGTAATCTGCCCGACCGCAACTATTCGGCCTAATAGTTATTAGGTCTACTATTCGGCCTCGAAGCGAATACGAAGTGAATATTCGGTACAGTCCTTGTATGTATGTATATATATATATATATATATATATATATATATATATATATATATATATATATATATATATATATATATATATATACACATACATACACGTTAAATGATAAAACTGTCTATTTGTTTACACTGGTATTCTATTTTTAATATTTTTTTTTAAACATATCTGCTTGTGCATCAGATACAATGCTCCTTTATGTCACCAACATAACACTATACAACAAATGCATACCTTACCTTCTTATTACTAACACACCGCTATACGATATCCAAAATATCTTCAAATTCCCTGCCTAAAACTAAACAACACTCACAAGACAGAATACCATACAGCACATACCTGAGCCTGGTATCTCAAATCCTTCCTGATCTTCCCAGTCGTGAAGTTCCACACTTCCACAAAACCATCCACGGATCCAGTCACCAAGTACTGGCCATCAGGAGAGAATCTGGCACATTCCACGTGAGCCTTCACACCAAACTGTCACAAGATAGAATGACACAGAACACCAGATGTATCCAAATGTGCACTAGTGCCAGCAAAGGTATCCTTACATGCATTAATATCAAAAATAGCATATTACATGTACTAGTTCCAGCTATAGCATCATTACAGGTACTAGTTCCAGCTATAGCATCATTACAGGTACTAGTTCCAGCTATAGCATCATTACATGTACTAGTTCCAGCTATAGCATCATTACATGTACTAGTTCCAGCTGTAGCATCATTACATGTACTAGTTCCAGCTATAGCATCATTACATGTACTAGTTCCAGCTATAGCATCATTACATGTACTAGTTCCAGCTATAGCATCATTACATGTACTAGTTCCAGCTATAGCATCATTACATGTACTAGTTCCAGCTATAGCATCATTACATGTACTAGTTCCAGCTATAGCATCATTACATGTACTAGTTCCAGCTATTGCATCATTACATGTACTAGTTCCAGCTATAGCATCATTACATGTACTAGTTCCAGCTATAGCATCAGTACAGGCATTATTTCCAACAATAATATTACATGCATTATGTTCATAACAGTATCATTATTACATCTACTAGTGATGGCTATAGTATCAATACATGTACTTGTTCCAGCAATAATATCAATACATGTACTTGTTCCAGCAATAATATCATTGCATGTACTAGTTCCAGCAATAGTATTATCATTGCATGTACTGGTTCCAGCAATAATATTATTGCATGTACTGGTTCCAGCAATTATAATATTATTGCATGTACTGGTTTCAGCAATAGTAATATCATTGCATGTACTAGTTCCAGCAATATTAATATCATTGCATGTACTAGTTCCAGCAATAGTAATATCATTGCATGTACTAGTTCCAGCAATATTAATATCATTGCATGTACTAGTTCCAGCAATAGTAATATCATTGCATGTACTAGTTTCAGCAATATTATTATCATTGCATGTACTGGTTCCAGCAACAGTATTATTGCATGTACTGGTTTCAGCAATAATAATATCATAGCATGGACTGGTTCCAGCAATAATAATATCATTACATGTACTATTTCAAGCAATAATCTCACTTCACGTACTAGTTCCAGCAATAATATCATTACATGTACTATTTCAAGCAATAATCTCACTTCACGTACTAGTTCCAGCAATAATATCATTACATGTACTATTTCATGCAATAATATCATTCATTTACTAGTTCCAGCAATAGTATCATTGCATGTACTAGTTCTAGCAATAGTTTCATTGTATGTACTAGTTCCAGCAAAAATATCATTGCATGTACTAGTTCCAGCAACAATATCATTGCGTGTACTAGTTCCAGCAAAAATATCATTGCATGTACTAGTTCCAGCAATAGTACCATTAAATGCACTATGTCAACAGATACCCTGTGTGTTATGATATCAATTCTCAAATCAGTAACTGTTAATCATTAGAAAAGATCTAAGCCACAGATCTTTGCTGCAGGTGCATTTGTCTGTACCGCAGTATCAATGGCTTACATGAAAGACTAGATTTATTACCTTTATTTGTTTGCTCATTTGTGTGGGATATTTCTCATCTTCCTGTTCTTTAACAGCAGCTTTACCTCTGAACACATCGATTGTGGTACCTGCAGAAAGTCAGCTCAAGTTAGACCAGGGAAAGGCACCTGGAAACAACTAAATAGCTGACAATTCTTGATTCAGGACATGCACAGAAGTCAATACACACTGCTGAACGAACAAACTTGTTTTCAAAAGGTTAAGAATTAGTCATGCAGACCGGTGCTTTATTAATATCCTACCCCAGATTACGTCACAGGACATTTCTAAACAGTATTAATTTTTGGTATAACTGTAATAATTATAGGAGAGTTATACAACATACAGGGTCTCTTTAACTTATGACAGAGTTTGGTTTCAACTGACAGATCCTAAGTTGAATTTATATCTTTCAATGTAATTCTCATTCAAAAAGGTTATACAAATTGTGCATAAAATGCACAATTTCAATCAATGCATATATAATTATTGAATATAATGTGAAAAATATATAATATATGCTCTATTGCATCAGTTTCTTGAGCTTTTGACCCTCCCAATATAGTTATCTTTCTTTATTGGCTATTTTTTAATAAATCTTTTCACTTATTCTGGTCATAAGTGCGGATGGTCTAAGTCGAGGAGAAGGTTTACTTTATTTACTGGTGCTGTAAAACCACAGCCATGGAGAAACCTGATCACCTACACCTGATAACTTAGTCACAGATTATCTCACTGCAGGTGTGACATCCACAGGTGCTTACATCACAACCTCATGATACAGCAACTGAAAGTTCCACAGTTGTGCTAGGTAATAAGATATCTCCTGCTACACACATATTCACCACCAGCAACACCCAGGTTTACTCACAGTTTTAGTAGCTCAGCACAAGCGGTACAATTCAGATAACTTTCTGAACCCTTGGTCTGATTTAGGATATCAGTATGATTTCATGTTCTACTGAATGCCGTGGTAACTTCGCTAAAATATCTGTTCTATCCCTGATCACAACTCCCATATTGTGGGGCACAAACATGATACTGACAGCCTTAACATCTGTACAAACTCCCTCTACTGTCTATGCACTTTGGACTGGATCCCCCTCACAGCTTACTAAATTCCAGGTTTTAGTCAAACAAGTAAATGCAGTGACCAAGGCACACACACACACAACCAAGAGGTGGTCATCATATTTTGTCATATCTATATTGTTTTTCCCTCAACGTCAATGAATGCTGATCAACACCTAGTGAATGAGCTAACTATTAGGTTTTGGGGACATTATGGTAAGATAAAAAGCTCACTGAAAGTCTTTTAGTAGCATCAAAACTGAATACACTGTGATGAGAATCAGTCAAGGATGAGCACTCTGTGATATAGAATATAAAGTATAGAACATCAAGACAAGAATGTGTATACTCACCTGGTAGTAGAAGGCATCAAGACGAGCAAGAGAACAGGCAAGGATGTACATTCACCTGGAGGTAGAAACCATCAAGACTTGACCAAGAGAACAGACAAGGATGTACACTCACCTATTGGTAGAAACCATCAAGACTTGGCCAAGAGAACAGACAAGGATGTACACTCACCTGGTGGTAGAAACCATCAAGACTTGACCAAGAGAACAGACAAGGATGTACACTCACCTGGTGGTAGAAACCATCAAGACTTGACCAAGAGAACAGACAAGGATGTACACTCACCTGGTGGTAGAAACCATCAAGACTTGACCAAGAGAACAGACAAGGATGTACACTCACCTGGTGGTAGAAACCATCAAGACTTGACCAAGAGAACAGACAAGGATGTACACTCACCTGGTGGTAGAAACCATCAAGACTTGACCAAGAGAACAAGACAAGGATGTACACTCACCTGGAGGTAGAAACCATCAAGACTTGACCAAGAGAACAGACAAGGATGTACACTCACCTGGAGGTAGCAGTCCCTGATGTTGTTGCCACTTCAGTGACTGTCCAAGCAGAGCCAACAGTCTCGATGGAGGGACCACATTCACTTCCCCGGCAAGAGCTTGTGCTATAGCTGCTCTTCTTTTTTCCTTTGTCTGTCCTTCAGGGTAGGCCTAGAATAATAAAATATTGCATTATTATAGATACACTCCCGAGAAACTAGTATATTAAGAACAAAACAAATATACTTAACTTTAAAAACAGAGGAAAGAGTATCACATACATTATGATCTGTATAGCTTCAGCATCCAAAAAACCATTAGTTTTATTCTGTGTGAATTTTTTTTTTTTTTATATCCAAGCAATTAGAAATGAGAGAAATCAATTTCAGATGGGAATAGTTGTAAATTCTGATCTGCATCGACAACAAAATTATTGAGTATGCTCCTTTGAAACCACATCTGTTTAAACAAAGTTATGACCTACCTCACGGGGATCAAAATATGACCTGGCCAGCATATTTTCCAGATGGATGTATCTGTCAGGCTGGCTATGTTTCATCATAATCATGGGATCCGTCTGTCTAAGCAGTGATCTGGCAGCACCAAGCTCTCGTAGTTCGATCAGTTCCAAAACAATCTGAAAAACATTTCGCCAAAAAATATTCATAGACCCAAAAATAATAAGTAAATGTAATAAAGTGACTAAATTCGTTCACTGGGTCCAATCCTAGAAGTGACAGTATATTTCTCTAATCAGGCTCTGAGGCTAGCCCAACCCAGCCTCAAAATATGATATTTTACTAGTATAAGATGACCCTTTTTGTTTTGTTTTAGCACAATATTTAAAAATAAATATTTTAATCACATTCAGTGTGAAAGAGGGCTCCCGATTTTAAATGTAAAACAAATCTGAGGAAATGTATTGTTTTATACACTGAAAAATATGGTAATTTCCATAATTTACTGGTATCTGTCTAGAACAACAGGAGAGGAAAGGAACTGAACACCTCATGCAACATTTCATGGTTCAGATAGCCAAACACATAACATCCTGTGGCAGTGTGTGCTGCAAGACTACTGTTATCTTCATTCCCTCCTGAACGATGACTGATGTCTCAAGACGCCCGGCTCTCTAGCGAAGTTGGTTAAACCTGACTTTCGCGGTGGCCGGGTGACGAGCTCCTTGTGGTCCGGGTTCACTCCCGGGGTTAGGCAGAAAAGCCAAATTTCTCCCAGATTAACGGTACCTATAATGGAATCAATGCCGAAGGGTTGCGATATCCACAGTACCGAGCCAAAAGGTTTACAACTCATGGTTTCTGGATACGTTAAAAAAAAAAATTTTTTAAAAATGTCTCAATACAGCTGTCAAGAAGCAAACGCTATCATGTATGGCCTTTCTTCATCCTCCATGTTTGATTTTAAACTAGCAGCTGACACGGTCTATTGTGGTTTGCGCATTTCTGCCCAACAAATCCGATTTCTGCAAACCCTTAATTAGTCACCTTTTATGACATGCTTGGCAAGAGGCATCTATTCTTGTTTCTCCAAAAATGGACTCTTAGATCCCACACAGGGAACAGATGGCACCACAAATTAAACTGAAAGAAAGATTGTCCTAATAACAACAGATTTTGCCAACTGTTCATAAAAGACAATGTTACCAAACCTCTCTGACCTAGTCATAATTTTCTCTTCCAATAGATGTCGTCTGCATTATCACATTGTCGAGTGAGTTCTTATAATCTGATTGCTTTTTTTTTCCTTCTTGGCATTCAACGACTGTAAACTTTGACGGAAAGTTCTGGTTGTTCATCCACTTCTTGACCTTAGTACTGTTGCAAAACAGTTTCCTATCTTTACACTTTTAAGGTATATAATCCTTGACCTTAATGCCAGACTGCTTTTGTTCCTGTGCAATAATTTCCATAAAATGACTAAATGGAAATGTAACTGTGGAAGATGTAAATGCCATCCTACCTGGCCATAAAGGTCAACTAAAGTATTATCTGGCAGCTTCAGTGTTTGGATAGCTTGAAGGACACTGTCCCAGTGGCCAGCAGTGATGTCCGAGATAAAACTGTCCACAGATTCGACAGTGTTCAGGGAAATACCACTCTCCTCCTGGTTAAAAAAAATTTTTAGGAAACAGCAAATATTAATCTTCTCAAATGTAAGGCATACACTTCTCAAATATGTGACAATTTTCTCCATAATAAAACACTACACTTCTCATATATAAAAAAGACATTACTCTTCTCAAAAGTAAGATATAACATTTCTCAGGTTTTATTATTCTCAAATAAAAGGTCTTCTCAAATGTGAGGCATTACTCTTCTTAAATGTGAATGAATGAAGAAATGACATCTATGCACTCAGGACATTCTCACACATGACCTGTCTTCTTTTTCAGTAGCCAATGAAGAGTCAACATGCTAATAGTACCTGTTGCAGCCAGATGAAAAGTCTGGCTTTCTGCTCTACCCCTCGCTGAATTAGTCTATCAATCTATGGATGCTTGGTCTGTTCTGTTGTTCTGTCCATTTGATCCCAGACAGCCTTCACCACTTGCGCTTCATCACAATGTAGCTCGCTCACCACCCAGAGGAGCAACAGCAACCAATCTATCAGCTTGCTCATGACCCCCCACACCAGAATATCCTGGACAGAAAATCCACGATCTGTTCCTGATCAAAGTTTACCAAGCAAAGCTTGTGAATTTTCATTGATCGGCTCTTGCATCAAAGTCTTTGTTTGACTAGCTATCCACTCCCGAAACCATCGGTCCAAGGAAACTATCACTTTGTGAAAGTCTGTTTTGTTGGGCGGCACTGTAACCCATTCCTCACTATACGCTGTCTTGTCAGTAACACAAACAGTTCTGAACATGACTTCTGTCTGTGCCCTCCAGGAGTTAACCCTTTTCAGTAGATGACCCTTGCTGTTCCCCATGACCTCACCTAGAAATGTAAGGCAAACAACATGTCGCCCTACAGCAGATACTGCAGTTGGGGTGTAAGGTGTTAAATATCCACAGTCTAAGCCACGATAAATAATATGGACTGGCATGTCATGGCCTTTCCTTCTCATAAAATTCTGGACATTATCTGGTAAACATTTGTTGTGGCTGGAACAATCAATCCAACCCCCAGCTGTCCTGGTTGGAACTAATGCTTTTTTTTCCCCTTTCTATGTGGTATCCAAAGGTACACAGTACTGGCACCTTTAGCTTCAGCGTCAGTGCAACAGACACTGAGTGGTAAATACCTACACTTTTTTACACTGTGTGGTGAGTGCCAGTAACTTTTTATTCTAGAAACAAAAGTCCTGGTTGAAACCAAACCCTGCCACTTTGACTGAACAGGGACCGCTGTTTCACCAGGCAAGCAATCACTGTGTCATGAAGCCTCTAAAATATAAATACAACACACAAACAAAAACTAATACAGTCATTTACGTAATTTACCTGCAGGCATGATAGGGTCCTCAGTAAATTATTCTCCTTCAGGTACTGCTCAATTAGACGAACCACACTGTTGAATATAACATTAAAAAATGATAGGGACAAACTTCATTATCATCATGTGCCCTGTCGAGCAGCATAGACATCATGTTTTCTAAAGAACACTGACCACCTCTTTCTTATCTGTAGTTCTATAAAGCATCAGAGAGAAAGTTGGAATAAGACTATGTCTGGATTTTATTGACAACAAAGAATGAAATGGTTCAACTATCTAGTGAAAATGCAGTCGGGCAAATGGTGTAGCCGAAACCTGCAAAAAAGATGAACAAATCCATCCCAAAGCCACCCAAGAATCGCAAAACAAATACAGAAAACCGCGACACTGGGCTACAACCTGGTATCAGTGAGACAACAAAAGAAAAAGAAGTGGTATACAGTGGGACAAACATTCCCACAGAATATATCGGCCTCTGATAAGCACAATTTTGTGTATAACGTGGTGACCATAATATCTTTAGCATAAAACAGCACATCCCACTAATATTTTGAGCTGACAACTGGACATCCTAAGCAAGTCAGTTTCAACTCTACACCCCCCCCCCCCCCCCCCCAACAGAAAGATTATTCTCCAATGTATTATTATAAAAAAGTATTTAAAGCTATGAAATATAATAAGGCTTATACATATATAACTATAAAGATATGTTCTATTCTCAAGCTTACTTCTAGTTTTGTATAAAATGGGTTCTGGGTACTGAGGGAACGGCCAGGGTGCACTTAAAACACGGGACTTCCCTGGTCAAAGTTGGACCTTTAGTCACCCTATGTAATAGGTACTAGCCAAACAGTGCATTCAGCTTACAAAACTGAAGACCAAAATGCACACACACTCACACACACACAGTTACCTAAAATTACTCATGTACATAGTCTCAAGCATAATAAAGAATCTACTAACAGTAAAGTTTAGCTAAATGTGTAATATTATGTGTGTTACTGGGACCCTATGCCTTAAGAAAAGTGTGTAACAGCAAACCTACCATGCATATCACTGCAGATGGCTAAGGAAGGCTGCTACATGACCCATAGACAACTAACTATATTCTCCCCATGTCACTGATGACAGATAAGGCAGTCAGCATTCACAAGCGATCACCACTGCTGTTGGTCAGCTTTTCTGCAAATTGTATCCTACGTCAGTTCACATTCCTTCATTTCCCCTCTGTACAGTTCTTCTCCAGGTTTCCTTAGGTCATCCAAGTCTCATTTATCCATCTGCCATCCACAGCAGAGCTGTCTTTGCCAAGGTTGCACAAGGCATTCTGCAAACTTTCCCCAAGTCATCTCCAGGAGAGAAACAATTGTACAAGCCATCTCCCAAATCACCAAAAGAAAACAACTAAAGGCTTCCTACCATCTGCTGAACCATTGCAAAAAAAAAATTTAAAAACTTACGGGAGTCTATATAAATTATCTTGCAAAATTGAAAAAAAAAAGAAGACAATATGCAAATATAAAACATGACAAAAGGGTGAAGCTTTCATACCAGAACTATTAACTAGGGATTAGATGTACAGGCTTCTGCAGTTCAGTTCTGGAGGTTGCAAGAACAATCTCCAAATAAAACAAACCGAATCAGAGCTTTTTCACTGTTTATTATATATAATCAGCATCCTTCAAAAATCTGTTCACAGATAGTTTTGCTACAAATAAACTGCAAAAGGAAATGGGTACATTACACAACCCAAACAGCAACTCAGACACACAGTGTACACTCAAGTAGCGCCATGGCCAGGAAACTTCCAATTTCACAGCAATCCTGTTGTTAGCTGTGCAGAATTTCAATAGCCCATTTTAACTTCATAAAAAGCTGTAATATACATACACTGACCAAGTACTCTGAATTAGCCCTCCAATCCACTTCTATTTAATACTGCAAATAAAACAACATCCTTGAGTATTTTTGTATTAAATAAAAACATAATGTTGTCCACAAGAGAACTAGTCCAGCAGTGGATTGATTCCAGCTCACTGGTTGGTCAGGAAACCCTAAGTGGCTTAAGCAGTCCTAACAGCTTTACTGTCTTTACTTTAAAACACTGACTCACACAATTAAAACTTTAAAAAATCTTTGACTTTGAAGTTCAAGTAGAAAACAATTATGAAATTGAAATGGTGATAAGATAGATCATAGAGAAAGACTACTACGGCACTACGCTACTAGTACTGACAGTTACACTTACACAGTTACACACTACAACACTACTAACAACTTAGTAACTTGTAACTTGCTTGAACTACTCAGAACTGTCACACACTACACACAAAATGTTTTCATGTGACCCGTCCATGAAAAACGACCTATTCTTATAAATATCCACACCTCCAGATGTCCCGATTACCGTTGTAATGCACATTTCCCCACCAACACTAAAACCTGAAACTAAAAAAAAAAAAGTTAAACTTAAACTTGCTTCAAATTGTAATCTTGTCGAAAACAGGTTGTTTGCAGTTGTTGATCCCACAATGAGAATGACAAAAGTATATGCACAGATCTACGTAGCCTGGCATGTGATTACTGTAGTGTTAACATTAATTGTTAAAGACAAACAAGAATGCTGGTTAAACAGTCTGCAGTACTTTACTCACTCAGCAGATTCTATCTCCACTGCCATTTCACAACGATAATGATTTTCTTCCAGGAACCGTATATTGTCAACAATACTAACATCCACTTCCGCACGTGTGATTCGTAACTATCTATTTTCGCAACTTTGTTTACTTTCTACAGCCACTACTTCTTCTTTACTTCTCCTTTCGCCGCTTCTGGTGTCAAGGGCGATATAAAGTTCTACTACTTGTTCTTTAGTCATGGGAAGTAAAGGTGGTCTGTGTGATGCTGACCACATCACCCCTAAGTGGCAAAAAGTCTATAAAATATAGCTCTAGCCCTATAGGCCTTTGCCCAATCACGCCCATCTTTTGACTATAGAGTCAGCCGTGGCCCAATACACCTAAAGGCAAATGCATCTTGTTGAGTGCTGTGATGTCGATTCTTAATTCAACATTCAACTTACTTGTTCGGTTGTGCCGCCACGACCACAGACACATCGTATTACTGCCATTCTTCACGGTCGGGTGGTGTATGTCTTGTCTGGTATTCCCTCACAAGGCATACTCTCTAAGTGAGCATACCATTTGATCAGCTGTCTTCTTGTGTAGTTTAGGATTGTTTTTGTGCTGATTTTTTTTTTTTTTTTACTTATCGCTTCATTTCTGATTCTGTCTCTTCTGGTCACTCCGGCAGCCCTTCTCAGACATCTCACTTACATGGTTACTAATTTTCTGTTTTGGTTTGTTGTAAGCGACCATGTATGACACTGGTAGCATAGAATGGGAATGAATATGTCTTGTAGGAGATGTTTCTTTGCGCCGGTTGAGACTGTCTTATGCTATAAGAGAGAGGCTAGCTGATCCAATACTCGAACTTCATTGATACCCTTTCCTCCTCATCTTGTGTCAGCTAGCTGCATTAATTTGATTTTCCTTCTTTCAGTCATTTCAATAGTCTCTGCTGTTTTTATTTTCCAGGTTTGCAATCGTGAATTTTGCTTTTCTACACATTCGCTTTTAAAGCCCCACCCTGGCTGCTGTCGGGAGCCCTAATAAAACCTAACGGTTGAACGGGGTTTCTGGGATTTGCACCCGGGTGATTCTCATCCGAACCGTAATAAGAGTCGACTAATTGGACCGGGCTTAATTCAAAGTCAGAGTGCATCTGCCTGAGAGGCACAGAAAGAACAATGGGCACACACATAAGTCAGATCTGTAAAACGGATGTGCAACACTCAGGTTTTGGAACAATACTATCGTTCAGAGGTGGACGAACAACCAGATCTTTCCGCCGGAGTTTACAGCAGATGATCGCAAAGAAGAATATCATGCCGGACATCTTTAGTTTACAGGAAATGTTCTATGTCGACCTGGTAGGCAAGGTACATTTTGAAAATAATCTGATTCGATATGGATTCGAACTTTAGACTTTCAGGCCTGTCTAGCCAATACGCTATCGCTGCTCCATTCCAATAAGGTCGTGTGGTAAGGCATTTATCTAGCAATAAACGGAAGACGAACAAAATGTGAATTCTCAAGATGGCTAACTTTTAAGCGGGCTTATTAGAGTTCATGTAGTCTTGTCCTCAAGATGGCTTGCATCTATCGGACTAGGATTGTTATTTCGTCTTCTTCTTCTGTCATTTTAACCCCCGAATTCCCCCTCCCCAAATGGATCATAGGCCCGAAACCAGTTCAAACCATGTTGCCGTATCCTTTGCTTTAACATATAGCTCACTCCATCCCCTCTCCACATTTTTAACTTCCCTGCTCTTTGTGTTTTAGTCCACCTCAATGTACATTTCCCTGTGGGTTCCAGTGCTAAAGCCCTTATACTTGTTCTCAGGTTTTCCCAACGTGTGTCTTATCCAACGCCGGCGTCTTCTCTTCACCTTTTGATTCAGTAAAATTAGTTTTACCAGTTTATTAATGTTCCTTGTTTACTGGGGTTGTTAATGTCCTTTCTGTTGCACTAAAAGATCACTAGAAAGGGATTGTATTAAATTTAAAGCAGGAGACGAGAGGATCGCCTTCACTGAATCGGGTTATACCAGACAGCTCGGTATTTCTCCGTAGATTACTGATTACTTATTTAAGAATCGACATTGTAACACATCGGGCATACCCATAAATGCTTTGTCTCCCGCAACAAATGACGTAAGGTGTAGATTCTACCTGTCCCCGCACGGATTATACACACGCTGATCTCTTTCTCTCATCCGTCCCTCCTTGCCGGATCCAAACCTTATTCCTCGTTTACACTTTCTTACCCATGTTACTTATTCTAATCTCGTGTCTTCTGCCTAAAGTCATTCATATATGGTCTTCAGAATATCTCCCTTGTCCAGTACGAGTGTTCCCGTAGCTTTCGCATGTGTAGCCAGAAAATGTGCTCTTTCATTCCCTCGCAATCTTTCATCTCCCGGACAGTATAAACCACATGATTCCCTGCAATGTTGGCGTACTGATACATGGTATCCACTCATGCCATATTAGTCCATTTTGAACCTTCCGCAATGCCGAATCAGACACAATCATTTCTCTGGTAACTTTCTTTTCTGCTATTCAAATCAGAGCTGCAATGCTCTGCAGCTGCCTCCACTTCCATCCTTACGCTTAAAGTTGTAGATAAAAAAGCTCCGTTTGTTCTCCGTCCCTTAATTGAAGCTGAAAATCCCCAGCCAGATCTTACAACCCGATGAACAGAACCATCGGTGTACACTACTGCATCATCTAGTCCAGTCTTTCCATATATCAGTTGTCGTACCTCTAATTATGCCACACCGTTACACCACTCTCTACATTTTCTTCCTAAAATAATAATGACCTGATGGAAACTGCTGTTGTATGTGTTCGTGTCGATCTCCCCCGTGTGTATTTGTTTGACTGAGGCCGCCGTCTCGATGTTATCTTCAGCTAGTGCCATCCATGACTCTCCTCTCTTCAATCGGTCTTTTCTCAAATCGTTCAAATTACCGTGCAGCGGATGCCTTTCTTCATTGGTAACTCGAATATAGGCCTCAGTGACAGTCTAGACTGTACCGATGTCAGCCCAAGTATTTACCTCATTGTTCTAATTGGGATGTCCCTTGTGCAACCCAAGACGATTCTCATTCCTTCATTTTGAATCCTTTCATGCTTTGTACACTGTGAAGTAGATAGGGTTAATATTCCTAGGCCATAATCGATTACAGAAAGGACCAAATGGTTAAACAATAAAACCAATAATCTCTGTTCCATGTGAGTCGCCACCATTGTCTTCAGTGCCGCCATGCCAATCTTGCATTTGATCACAGTTTGATTTGATGATTCTCTACTTCTGTTGATAAGACTGGTAAATCAGGTTGTTCTTTAGTTACTTGATCACAGGCTAGCCGCCTGCTGAAAGCGTCGCACAAAACAAGAATAACTCTAACGACGATTCCCTCAAGGATTTCCGTAAAAACTACACTTGTGAACTGGACGAGGCATCCGTGAAACGAAACCAAGGCCTAAAGAAAGAAAAAAACTAATACAAATTTTTAAAAAATGCAAAATTAAAGATTAATGTTTGGAGGGGCCGAATGTAAAATAAACCTGCGTGCATAATTTGGGACCGTTTGAAAATAAAGTTCGTTAGTTCGAGGCAAACCGCTTGACCATTTCTCCTTAGAAAAATTGGGCTGTATTAGAGAGATCACCTTCCCCTCTCAAAGTTCTCAAGGGCTGACACAGAAAAAGTATAAGCAATGTACCAACAGCCACACAAGCCAAGTTTTTCAGCCGCTAACTGAATCCAATTCTTTCATGCACCTAAAAAGCATTCTTTCTGTAACAAGAAGATTCAATCTTGAGCTGTGTCACAAAGGTAATATGTTCTGGCATGATCCACACAATGTAAAGATATGTTGGTAATATTTTCTGGCTTTACCCAAACAATGTATAGGTGTGTTGGTAATATGTTCTGGCATTACCCACACAATGTATAGGTTTTTCATTTCCCCTCTTATGTATGTGAGTTTCAAGAATGTACTAGGAGTGATATGTTTTTCACCGATTTTAATATGGGACAATAAAGGACATATTATGTGACTGGTTCAGGTCTTGATCAATTATGGGGTCTACCAAATACCGGGTATATTTCACAAACCGTGGGTATTCCTTGCGGATGCACAGACTAGGCAATAGGCGAAGCAGCTTTGCAATGGATACCATCCGACTGTGGAGTTCCCGGAAATGAGAGTGCTGACAAACTAGTTACGAAAGGTGCAACTGAAGAACAACTTGAAATACCTACCAGTCTCTTATCAACAGAAGTAGAGAATAATCAAATCAATCCGAAAGCCACCAAAACTGGCACAAGATAATGACCCTATTATTAACAGACCAGAGCATGTCATTATTCTACGCCTTAGAACGGGGCACATGTACACCAATTTAAAACTGGTGAATCAGCCATGTGTGTTCTGTGCAATATATGGGTGTATGAAAGGGAATAAGGCCTCAGTTTGAAAAATGGGAAGACAGAAGAAATGGTGGTATCGAAGAAACAAATTATTCCTAAATGTGTAATAAAAGTAAATGGTGTTATTTTGGGACAAGTACAGAAATTTAAGTATCTGGGCACATGGATAATATCAGATGGAAGATGCATAAGTGAGATAAGAAACAGAATAGGACAGGCAAAAACTGCATTTTATAAAATGAGGAACATCTTGTGCAATATATCCTTGTCATTGAGAGTTAGAAAAAGAATTTTTCCTTGCTACATACACCCAGTTTTAACATATGGCTGTGAATCCTGGACAATCACTAGGCAAGCCAAACAATTTCTTGAGGCTTCAGAGTTGTAGTTTTACAGAAGAATGCTTAGAGTACCTTGGACAGCCAAAAAGAGCAACCAAGAGGTTTTGAAAGAGGCGGGAGCCCGAAGACAACTTATCACAGACATTAGAAAGAGACAGTCATCATTTTTTCGGCCAAGTTATGAGAAGAGGGAAAATAGAACATGTTGTGACCACTGGAAAGATCTGTGGAAGGAGGGATAGAGGAAGACAACGAGAGAAGATTCTTGACAGTCTTGTTGCATGGCATGGAGTTGTGTCGGCACACGAACTGATACATGCTGCAGGAGATCGCAGATTGTGGAGAGGCATGATCGCCCACGCCAGTCGGCAAGGTACCTGATGATGATGAAAGGGAAGTTCATTAATGAACCTAAAACCTGGTGCGGTGCAGTACAAGAATTGAACGGGATATGAGGAGAGAGAGAGAGAGAGAGAGAGAGAGAGAAGGAGAGAGAGTTGACTCCACGACTTTGGAGAGGAAGGGCTTATAAATGTAGGTTCGTCTGGGTGTTGCCAGGTTAGACCCGTGCACTATGTGTCAGGCTGGGTAACAGAATACAGCGTTCTGGTTGCTGGTGGGTGCTGCCGCAGTAACATATTTCCAGCGTGAGGGAGCCCCAGAATGAACGGACTTTATTTACAAAGGGTCGCAGACGAGAGGTCTGGATAGTTTTTACAAAGATGTGCATAGGCCTGGATGGTCTCTAGTGGCCTTATATAGAAGTCGTTGAAATGACAGGCACGTTAATCACGAAAGTGGATTTGTACGATCGGGTACTGACTGTCCGTAACAACCACTGGGCATAGTGTGACAGGAGAAGTCCTAAGCAACGTCCTGTAAGTATACCTGTGTAGGTTGAGGAAAGACTGTATTAGTGTATTAAGCGTATCTCGTGATGCAATCCGTTTTTATGATAGCTGAATATATATAGTGGACCTGTGTTTGGAGTTGTACGTTATTGTTGAGCGGGAGTTGTGTCCGGTTAAGAGTGACATCATAGAGTGACCCCCTAGACTCTTGGCAAGTATGCGAGGCATCATGCTGTCTGGTACTCCTCCAGCGAACTTTTGCACGTGTCAATGCGCCCGTGAGGACTGGCACCTGAGACAAAAGATCACATCCTTAAGACTGCCCCAAATACAATATTTCCTGGCGAAACTTCTGGCCAAGAAAGACTGGTGAAAGTCAAACTTTATGGGCCACTAAGTGAATTATGAAAGACAGTAAAGTTCATACTAGGTACAGTAGATGCAGATAATTTATTTCAAGTGAACGGAAGTAGAAAAAGTTATGGGGTGACGACCCATCTACAGTAAAGTTGGAACAGTCTAACGCATTCCCTTCAGAGAAATAAACAATCAATTCTTTGCTCTTGTCTAGAACCTAAGTGCTCCTTGCTTATATCCCTAAATTATGCTTATACTGCGCTTTCATAATCATAAATGGAATAGAACATAGGCAAAACACAAATATCATACCATGTGTCATTTATTTCTCAGCACTGAAAGAGATACACACAATGTTAGGATGTAAACAAAATACAGCAAAGTAATAATATTTAACAGATAGTCCCTAATATGTTCAGAAGTATCGCTTTTGAGTGTGTCAAACAGAAACCCCATACACAGCACAATGGCACGTCACACATACATACTATTTTCCAGCACTAGAACAGACATGTACAACGTATGCACATAAACACAATAAAGCCAATTAGGACTAACAACACTATAAAAGATGTATGCTAATAAGTAATGTATGAAGTATCAGCTAAGTGTATCAAATGAAAAGATATCCCGACATACAACCTAATGCCACACCATGTGTACAGTTTATCTGTTCCCAATACTAAAACAGTGGATGTAATGACAATACAGATGGCAAAGACCAATATATAAAAGATAGACCCTAATAAGTAATGTGAGAAGTATCACCTAAGTGCATCAAATGAAAAGATATCCTGACATACAACATAATGTCACACCATGTGTACAGTTTATTATTCCCAGTACCAAAACAGTGGACGTAATGACAATACAGTTGGCAAAGACCAACATATAAAAGATAGACCCTAAAAAGTCATGGGTGAAGAATCACCTTATGTGTATCAAATGAATAGATACCCCGCAGAACCCATAATGACACACTAACCAGTTTCTTTTCCGGAACAATAAGAAACCCATTCACAGTGGGAACATAAAAATATGAATACAGCTGGTCATAACTTGTAACTTTTTGAAAGACAGATCCTAATATGTAATTTATCAGTTTACCAATTGAACAGGTAATTTTCCTATTCAGTTACAGACAGAGAAATGACAAAAGAGATTTTACAACAATTCATGACAATGTTACATTACTGTTTTCACAGCATACATCAAAATAACATCAATGTATGTATCATTTTTTTTACTTATAACATTTGTACAAGTAAGATTTTTGTTCTTAACAAATTGTAATTATCTTTCTCCCTCTACCTTTCAACTCTCATTAGAGCACGTAACCAACCCATGCCAAGTTCTTTATAGACTTGCTGATATCTCCCTGTTACGCTTATATATGTCACACAGGGCCACAGCCAATCTTCTACGTTGTTCTATCCGGTGCCAACCTTTTGATATCATGGACGGAATCTGGTCCTGAACCCACAGCCTCTATCAACAATTTTCATCTTAGGGTTTCTTTTAGATGTCCCCGTTTCTCCAATCCATTTGTTTCTCATTTCAGTGCCTGTTTAGTGAGTCTGTCCAGCTGTCCTTACCACATGCTATATAACAATGCAATCCTCTGCCCTGCATTCCTTCCCTGGACGTTAGGTGTTGAGCAACTCATGCAAAGTCATCTCCTTTGTGTCATGGAGATACATTTGTTTTGAAATCATTTCTCTTCTCCCTTTATCTCTTTTACCCTGTGAGTTCTTGTGATTTTCACATTATACAACTGAAAATATGTCCTTACTATACGTACTACTCTACTGAAAATATATCATTACCATCCGTACTATTCATCTGAAAAACTTTCCTTACAATCTCATCTATACTACTCAACAGAAAATATGTCCTAACCATCTGTACTACTCAACTGAAATATTTTCTTATCATCTGTACTACTCAACTGAAATATTTTCTTATCATCTGTACTACTCAACTGAAATATTTTCTTATCATCTGTACTACTCAACTGAAATATTTTCTTATCATCTGTACTACTCAACTGAAATATTTTCTTATCATCTGTACTACTCAACTGAAATATTTTCTTATCATCTGTACTACTCAACTGAAATATTTTCTTATCATCTGTACTACTCAACTGAAATATTTTCTTATCATCTGTACTACTAACATGAAAATATGTCCTTACCATCTGTCCTATTCTTCTTATTTTCTCATGTCATCAAACCAGCTTATTGCTCAGTGTTGTGGTTTTCTGCATTTGTCTTGCACCCTTTGGGTGGCAGGGATAATGAATTTGTTCATCTTTTTGTAGGTTTAAGCTACACCATTTATCCACCTCTTTCTTGATCCTCTCCTCACATTCCTCCCAGATGTTCTGCTGTAAAAATATCTCATAAGCAGTTTGGTCTGGCTGCATTCTCACTAGGTGGCACCGGGTGTTGTTAGTGACTCTACGTAGACAGTGAATTTTACAGGCAATTATTTTATGTTCCAGTGCTTTATTTATTGTTCATGTTTACGCTGTAATATTCTATCAATTCACAGTCCAATAACACTCCATGTTGTTGGGTCACTAGTTGCTGTTGACAGATGGTCAGGTCAATTGTATCTAATGCCCGAGAATCTGAAGCCTGTGCATGCAGCCTAATTCTGTATCCATGTCTTTCCTGGTCTGCCTCTTCTCCTCTGCCCAGGAGTATAATTGTACTACTCAAGTGAGAACATTTCTTAATCACCATTTATACTACTCTCCCATACCACACAAAACCACAGCCTGTTTCTTTATAGTAGGTATATAAAAAAACAATATCAAGAAACCATGAGTTGTTAACTCTTTGGCTTGTTAATATGGATATCCCAACCCTTTGGCCTTGATTCCATGATAGGTATCGTAAATCTGGGAGAAATGTGGCTTTTCTGCCTACCACCGGGCATGAACCAGGACCACAAGAAGTTCGTCACCCGAAGTCAGATTTAACCAACTGCAACAGCGAGCCGGGCTTCTTTATAGTTAAAATCCCTGTTTTTTCACGTGAGGTTTCTTCCCCCCCCCCCCCCCCCCCCCCCCAAAAAAATTTAGCTAAGAATAAGGACACTTAAAAGAATGCAAGCACAGGAAAAAGAACCTGCCTGTACAAAATTCTTTTTTCTGTGTGTTAACTTTGGGAAGCTCAACTTCTTGTTCACATTCACCGGCTGTAAACTCCAGTGGAAAGTTCTCACTGTTGGTTCACTTCTGGACTTCTAGTCTTTTCCCAGAAACTGAGTGTTGCGTGTGCATCAGATTTATAGTTATGACTCATATGCATGCAACTGTTGGTTCCTTACCTCTCAGGCAGGTGCACTCTGACTTCGAAGGATGCTCTCAATTAGCTGACTCTTACGACATGCTTTTGGGTAGGCAGTGGGTCTATTCTTTTTTTCACCTATAATAGGGTCCCGGAACCCACATGGAAAGGGGAAGCATATATTCTTGGGGACGCTGCAGCAAAAAGAAAACATGTAAATGTGAATTAATGCAATGGTTAAATAGGCAATTCAAAAACAAAAAGTAAGAGAAACAGATTTAAAGACACGACACAGTCACACACCCTGACAAAAATCAAAGGACTGAGAAAAGCTAAAGTTCTCAAGTCACAATAATAGGCTGGTATAAAATACATGCAAGCATCCAGTTCAAATCCAATGTTGAAGTGAGTACTCAGGTCCACATAAACATGAATACAATAAACTTTTCTATTTGAAAAAAAAAAAAAAAAACATTATTAGATACACAAATCACCATCTCCAAAATGAAGGTTGGTTACCCTGCACCTGTTGTTGTCTTTGGGAATATTATGTTCAGGCCCCCTAGTCTCTTCCATGGTGTGACTCTCATACTGTCACCCAAAAGCCAGGAGAGTAAGGTTTAAAAAAAAAAATAAAGAAACTTTTTGCCATGTAAATCAAACCTTAGTACTTGAAGATCATAAGCCTATATTTACTGCCTGTTTTACTTTTAGCACCATACATGGCAGGGGTGATTTGTAGCCCATGTATTTAGGTCCCAATGGTTTAACAGTCCTCATGACAGCATAGGCTGGACATTTATTTTTGCTCTGATAGAATAAAACGTGATGATCACACTGATGATTCAAACCTGAGACATCAGAATAAGAGAACAGTGTTTTAACTATTCTTTGAATTCTACAAAGAGACAGAATGAAAGACAATGACAAGATACGTGACGGCACAGAGACACTCGGTAATTAAAGTTGCACAGAATAATAAGACAAACAAGCGACCACATGAGACGCCCTTCTGAAAATACATCATACAATTATTTCAAAAAGAAATCACAATTTGGCAAATAAGATTATATATATAAATATAGGACTCTACACTGGGTATAATGTATGAATGAACAAACAAACAAACTTTATAATGAAAGGTTTTAGAATCAGGCACCCCAGCCTGTCTAATATTCTTTCCTTCAATCTTACAACAGCAGCTAGAATTTATACAAAATAAAAAAAGAGGCGACGAGAGCTGACCTCAAACCGTATTATCTATCTATCTATATAGTCATAGATTCAGCTAAATCAAAGAAGAATTAAAACATACATTCTTCTATGTTTGACCCAGGATGTAACCTTAGTGCGCCGGTTCACAGCAAAGCTGTGTTATTTGAGCCTTTCAGCAAACAACTTCTTCAGGTATTTGTTACCTGGAAATGAATCATTCTGTTTACATCCACAAAACCAGAATTCTGAAAATAAGTCATTAACAAAATCTTGTGTATCAAAGTCATCACCCATCCATCAATGGTTGTTCAGAGCACCAAAACTGGCTTTAACTTATTTACAGAAATTCTTACAATTGTAATTGTATTAAGAAGTTCCTTTCCCCTGGGGTTTCAGGACCCCATTCTGGAGAGACAAGGACAGACCCACTGACCTCCTAACAAGCATGCGGTAAAGGGTGACCAATAAAGGGTGTTTTTTTAAAAGACCGAATGCATTTGCCTGAGAGGCAAGGAACCAACAGCCTGCAAATGAAAATGCAGGATCTGTAATATGGATGTGCACTCAAAGCTCAAGTTCTGGAACGAGATTATGGTCGAGAAGCTGGTGAAAAACCTAAAACTCTCTGCTGGTTTACAGATGGTGAACGCTAAACAGAAGAAGAAGAAGAAGAAAAAGAAGAAAGAACAAGACGAAAAAGAAGTGAAAAGGTAAAGGCAGTTCTTTGGCAGTTACTGTCACTGTGGTGTGAAGTATTAGGCAGGCTTAGACAAGATGGGTTTGACTACTTCCATTCCTTGACCCTGTTCCTACCCAGACAGTTGTGCTAACTGGTGGCTAGTTTTGTGAAGCTGGGTTGACCCTAGAGCTGTCATTGTTAATGAACAGGTTCTTTGAAGAGCGTTGCTTTTGTCTCGGCATGCGTGAAAGTTTCTCTAGCCACTTCTCCAGCCCAACATGCTTTCACAGCAATGCATCTTCAATGTCTTGTATCCACATCTGCAGAGGTCTGCCTCTGTTTCTGTTAACTGTACTCCCTCATCCTTGAGCTGTACTGGTTGGAAAAAAAAATACCGCCTCAGCTGGGTATTGAACGCTAACCCTTGACTTGGCAACCACTCTCCTATTATACCTATAAAGTCCACAGCACTAAAACTATAAAACAAAAAACCCACCCCAAAAATCTTGTACAATTTAATAGAACTGAAAACAAACAAATCATCACTTTACAGACATTTCTCTACATTACTAAAGATTTAACATGCACATCCTTCTTTCGGCTTTGTTTGATCATCCTTGAGTTTAATTGGATCGGGGAAATCACTGCACAGCTCCACGTCTGTTTCTTGTGCCATGGCATTTTTGGCCACTGCCTGGAATGCTTGCTCCACATTTATTGCCTCTTTGGCCGAGGTCTCAAAATAGGGGATATCCCCTTTACTGTGGCACCATCCTTGCGCTCTGCGTGCTGATACCTTTTAAGAGATTCAGTACAAAATGTTAAATCTCAATGTTGTTGATAACAAAAAAATAATATATTATTCCCAAATATTACTCAACTAGTTTAACAGTGTAGGGTTTCTGTTAAATTCAAGTTAGAATAAAGTCACTGTTCAAGAAGCATTCTGTTTTAGACTGCAAAATGTGGAGAAGCAAGATCGCAAATAATAGTAGACAAGGCACTTCATAGTGATCATGATGAATTACTCACTTATATACTTTGTCTAATGAGGTGAGTTCTTAAGAGCTATACAGAGCCATTTTAGATGTATGAAAGTGAATCATATAAGGCAACAGATTAGTGAGAAATTATGCAGGAGCTGTAACCATGTGGTTTTATAAGAGACTGATTCTGGGGCCCTACTGCTGCAGGGGAAAAAAAAAAAGGGGGGGGGGGAACAGAGTCGAAGGAATGTTTGCTTCACAGCTGGAGTGCATTTGCCTGAATGGCGATGAACTAATAGCCTGCATCTGTAAAATGAATGTACAAGTAAATCTCAGGTTCTGGAACAAAACAAACTCTAGAAGTGGGTGAACAATAAGAACTCTATGCAGGAGTTTACAGCCGATGAATGCAAAGAAAAAGGAGAAGACGAAAGTACATTTATGAGAACATCATCGGCAAAGTTATCATGCCTTCTGACTCAATGTAATTGCCTAGAAGCCAGTCTGGCTTTGAATTGTTTATATATACTAACAATTTTTTTTCTATCTAAACAAATGTTAAAATTTTTTTTTTAAACAGCTGACTTTATTTAATTCAGATTCAGGAACTGTAATAAAATAAAATATCAGAGAGAAAATATCAAAGTCAGAAGAAAAATATCACAATAGATATAAAGACAGGCACAACAGAAGAAATAAAATATAAAGCCAGAGAACATAATATAAAGTCACAGACGAAGTATAAAAAAAGACGTAAAATATAAAGAGATAAAGTATTAAATCACAGATTTAAAAAAAGTCTCACCGCTCGGTTTTCCAAGTCAATCTTGTTGCCAATAACCACAAAAGGGAAGTTTTCTGGGTCTCTAGGGGAAGCCTGGATAAGAAACTCATCCCTCCAACTGTCCAGGGAGCGGAAGGTGTTAGGCATGGTGACATCAAACACAAGGACGCAGCCGTCGGCACCTCGGTAAAAGGCAACACCCAATGACTGAAAGCGTTCCTGGCCCGCCGTGTCCCATATCTGTGCAAGAGGAAATGCAGAGTTTGATGTAAAGTAAATAAAGAACCTGTTTACATCACTGGTGTTTTGGGCATAAGGTGTTGGAACCTGGACTTTTTCCCTAGGGGAAACTAGTGCCAGTACTCACCATAAACTGTCTTAATAAAAATGGCTGTACATCACCATAAAGTATGTATCACAGCAGTGCCGGAAAAAAAAAGACTGCATAAAAAAGATGCTGGTGCCGTTTCCCAGAGTCTATTTAGGCTGGGTCGACTAGAAGCTAAATTTTTTTCAAAATTTTAATCCACCTTTAAGTGTATTAAAAACCAAGACCTTTGGACTGATAGTTTCTAGCCACTGTGCTACTACTGCTCCTCATTCTTTTCAAGTAAACATTTGTAAAATATGATGCGCCCTGCCCCTTTCAAGTAAGTCCTATTTCTTCTTCTTCGCGTTCACCAGCTGTAAACTCTGGTGTAAAGTTCTGGTTGTTCGTCCACTTCTGGACTGCAGTCCTGTTCCAGAACCTGAGTGTTGCGTGTGCATCAGTTTTACAGATCTGATTCAATTGAATGCAGACTGCTGGTTCCTTGCCTCTCAGGCAGATGCACTCCGACTTCAAAGGAAGCTCCCCAGTTAGTCGACTCTTACGACATGCTTTTGGGGAGGCAGTGGGTCTATTCTTGTTTTCCCCACAATAGGGCCCCGGAACCCACACGGGGGAGTCCTATTTTAACCACAGTGACAAACACCCATGAAAAACGTAAATGTGCAGATGCAGTATGTTTATGTGGTTCTTTAGCTAGCTGTGTGCTTTCTTCACTGTTGAAATCTTGTTGGATGCTGCGTGTGAGTGATTTATATAATGAGTGCAAACATCAATACTCCCACCATCTATGAAGTTTTTGTAGTGATCTGTTTTGGTCGAAGAAGCGAACCCAAAAGTTCAGGAAAATCGCTGTTTCACAATTTTGTCTTATTGGTAGAATTTTCAGAAGTTTCACATTTACTGATTTACGACATTGTGACAAGAAACATTGGATACAAAACTGTTTGCGTCAGACTGGTTCCGAAAACATCAACCGATGAACTCGTGCAGAAATGCACCATTTGGCTCAATTTTTGCAGCGCTATCAAAATGAGGGAGATGTATTTTTGGGGCACAGTGTTACTGAAGATGAAACCTGGATTTCCTATACAAACATCGAATCAAAGCAACAGCGACACTCATTCATGTTAATCAAAAGCAAGCCTAAAAAGTTCATGGGCTCTGTTTTATGTGACGAAGAAAGGGTCGTGTTTATTGATTTCCTTGAAAGTGGAAAGACCGTTAATGTCAAAGCCTATTGTGACACTCTGATAAAACTTAAGACGTGCCATCCAAAACAACAAACATGGGTTGCTTGTCATCTGGAATTGTGCTTTTGCACGATAATGCCCGATCTAATGTTGCAGATGGAACTGTTCAATTGTTGCAAAACAATTCATGGGATATTGTTGACCACCTGCCATGAGGCCCTGATCTGGCACCAAGTGATCACCAACTAGTCAGGCACCTAAAGAAGTGGCTGGCATCCCACTGGTTTGAAACTGATAATGAACTGCCGACAGGCATTAATGAATGGTTCAAGACACTAGACCTCTATGACATTGGAATTAGGAACCTGGTGCCACGATGCCAAATATGTGTTAAAGTCAATGGTAACTATGTTGAGAAATAATGTAAATGTGTTGTTCACTTTTGGCTGCAATAAATCATTTTTATACATGATTAAAAAAAAAATTATTGTCTTTTTTTAAATTTTATACCAGGACTTACTTAAAAAACATGCTTCATACTTCCAGCAGAATGAAAAAAATTGTCTAAAAACATAACTGGAAAACATAAAAGAATATATCAGCTTTATGAGACCAATTACAGTAGATGAACTCCCTGTGCGGGTTCCAGGGCCCCATCTACCAAATCAACAGTGATATGGGGCTCATCCTCCGCATCGACTTGCTGCCTCCTTACAAGCATGTCGCAAGAGCTTACTAATAAGGGGTGTTTCCTTTGAAGGCAGAGTCCATCTGCCTAAGAGGCAAGGAACCAACAGTCTGCATATAAATAAGCTGGATATGTAAAATGGATTTGCATGCAAAACTCTCGTTCTGGACCAAGACCAAAGTCCAGGATTGCATGAACAACCAGAACTTTCCACTAGAGTTTACAGCTGGTGATTGTGTAGAAGAAAAAAGAAGAAGAGTTGGCAAACCAACGAAGCCGATTTTTATCCTGGCCAAATTTGTCTCTTTTTTTTCTAATGATGTAACTGATTCTTGACAGTCTAAAATGGGAAATGTACTAGAAAGTAAAGTGGCCAGTATAATACTGACCATAAAACCAATCTCATGCCGACTGAGATGTATTTATTAAGGCCAATGACATAAGGGTCTTTTACTTTTAGCAATAACAAACAATCCATACCTGCATCGTCACAAGCCTATCATCCACCATGACCTCTTTGGTCAGGAAGTCAGCTCCTATAGTGGCTTTGTACTGGTTGCTGAATTTTTTAGCCACATACTGGTTCATTAGGGAAGTCTTTCCAACACTGAAACAGCACAAATGGAAAATTTATATCACTTTCTTGTTGTTGTTTTTTAATCACATACATGCACGCACATATGCACATACATATGAGTTAATGTTTGTTTACATTTTACATAATATCTAAAGAGAAGTAGCGAAGATGCTTTTCTCATACTCTCTCATACTCTGAAAGTCGACAGTCTTTTTCATGGAGTGTGTTGTTAGTTTCACATGTGCAGTTTTTATGAACATCCCTGGTACTTCTGCTAGTATATATATATATATATATATATATATATATATATATATATATATATATATAAATATATATATATATATATATATATATATATATATATATATATATATATATATATATATATATATATATATATATATATACTAGAAAGAGAAGGCCAGTCACAGAGATGAATGAAGGTGTGTCTTCTTCGCGTTCACTCACTGTATACTCTGGCAGAAAGTTCTGTTTGTTCGTTCCACTTTTGAACTTTAGTTCAAAGATTGCATCATTGAACATCAAAGGCTCAAAATGCTGAAGAAAAACATAACAAGCTTAAAAATTATGTCTGCCTCTTTTTTGTTTGTGAGCCAATACCAGCAGTCTAGTTATCAGTCTCGACTTTCCCTTGAGTGTCGAGTGTCGGCCAGATCCCATGGTAACTCCTCGCGGCGCCATTCTCCTCAGACCGTAATGATCTATCTGTCCCTCTGTACTGTTCACTTGCTCTCAAAACACCCAGCTTGTCATTCATCAATTCATCACCAAGTGGTGCAGAACTGGCCAGTCTGTCTACCTGCTCATTTCTCAATATACCAGCATAACCTGGAGAAAATTTCCAAAAAGGATGCTAACTACCTGGGACCTCTGAAATGATACTTGCCACTCTAAATGGAGCAGACAATCTCCACCCTTCTCAACATGCTCTGTGAGTCAAGTTACAATCACGACATGTGTGTACAGCTGATTCTCAAGCCAGCAGTGACTGCCTCCACCTAGATTCTCAAACTAGACATTGTGATATCATATGCCAAGCCTTGCTGCACTAAGCGACATCCATTCGCTTTTTCCATGAACCCCCATGCACTTTTTTGCTCTTCGACACAGAGTCATCTGCATAGATAATCACATCACATGAATCATTTGTTGAACTTCTGATTTTGCAGCACTAGCTGGCCAGTTCCTGAACTCACAACCTAAAGTGAAAAGAACCCTATACAAGTCTGAACTTACTCAGACTCCTTCTTGGCATTCCATCGCAACTGCCTCCACATGATTCCCAATGGACAAGCTTCTATCAAAAATGATACCCAGGTACCTGTTTGCTTTCTCTTTTGATGTTACTGTTATGAATTGTGAGGCTTAGAACATTAGCTCTTACTGTACTATTGCCCAGAGAGCGCCATAAAACAGCTGCCTTTTCTGAGTTGATAACAGCACCCATTTCTGCACACCAGTCTGTCACTTTGTCTAAAGTTGCCTGTAGAGCTTGGGCTATCCGCTGCCTATCACATGATAGCGTAAGACTATATACACAATATTAAACTCACCAAGGTACCTAAAGAAGAACCTGGAATGGCAACATCTAGAAACAGACAGTTAAATTCTCATAAACTTGTTTAACAAAGGGAAGACAGAGAAAGATGACTGATTCTGTGCACTAGTGCTTCTATCGATACACATCCATTACCCTAACAGGCCGAGGGCTATCTTAGATTAACATCATCAAGGCGCCAAACAGCCCCCCCCCCCCCCACCAAGCATGAATAAGTGGAATAATATACTCACCCACTGTCGCCCAGAATAATTACTTTTAAGAGCACCTTCTTTCGGGATGCCATTGTAAATCCGTTTATGTGATTCCTTCTTCAAATTGATGCCTCCTGTCAGAACAGAACCAGAGTATTTATTCAATACAGGGGCATCTCAAAATATGTGACTTTAAGATCATTAAATGCATTCCCAAAATGTGTAGACTTTCTAATAGGAATTTCCAGGCTGTTCATAAAAAGAGAAAGGTTGCTAAAGGAGAAAATCACTGCAGATAAGTTAACAGCTGAGCATCTGAGAAGAAGCATGTGACAGCAAAAATGGTCCTCATATCTCCTGTTCTAATTATGGACAATTTTTCTTAACGTTAGTTGGTCTTGTTGGTCACCACAATGGGCTGTATTTTTACCATACCTCTCCGAAGCACACTATAACATGATCATCTGGTAAAGACAGAAAGATGCCATCAAAACAAGAGATATATATTTTAGCTATTCATGATAAGTTTCACTGATAACTTTCACTAACTTTCATTAGAAAAAAAAAAAATAACAGCAATCCTGTTACACAATAGTTCTCAATTATTCTAAAAAAGATATCAAACCCCCCCCCCCCCCCCCCCCCAAAAAAGTAGACCAGCGAACTTAACAATATAACACACACATGGAATTTAGATCTGCAGACCCCAATTATATCTAAAGGTTTGCCACAGACCCCATACATTTTAAGACATACTGAAAAACTTATACAAATGTTAGAATCGCACCAAAAAAAATATTACAATCCTCTTCTTTATCATCATTCATTCAAGTGAGGTAAATGCATTGCGGCTGTTAATAGCATAGCTATGATATTTTCACCCTTCGGCTGATACATCCAACTTCGGATATTTATTATCTGGGTTAGCCTTCCTAGCTAGTTGGGGCTGGGGAGGGAATTTGTGGCCTCCTTAGTGTGGTAAGTTTGTGATCCCCGATCTACAATTGCTGTGCCCAGATCAGGGCAGCCACATGTGGATTGATCGATCCTCAATCTATCTACCGATTTATGAATCAAAACGAAAAATCAACTACTTTCAACCTACTCCAAGTATGGTTTGGTTTCTCTGTGCCAAGTACATTGGCTAAGAAGTGTTAATTGCACCAAAACGAGTGGCTTGGACCAGTACTCTAGCACGCAGTGAGGGTTGTTGGGGAAGGGGCTGCTGTGCACGATTATTTGCACTCCCGTGAAGGCATGGGCATTCCCTGACTTTCAAGAGGCTTCCATACACGCAGAGTCGATGCATAGCACTCTGGCACTTGGCTCACCCAAGTAATCATCTCCTGCATATGACTGCTTAATGTGTAGACTTTCTAATAATGTAATCAGCTTGCTCACAAAAAGTGATAAATTTTCAGTCTGTTCATAAAAATAAAATAGCTATAGTGACAATGGAGAAAATGAACCTTTCCTGTTAAGAAGCAGCTACAGACCCTAAGATTTCAATTCCCTGCACAAATAGGCATCTCGTGTTGAGGAAAGTCTTCCACACAGGGTTTCATGACTGCAGTTACCACAGCACATGTGTAAAATGTGCTTCTTCTTAGACTCTCAGCTCTCAAGCTAGCTGCATTTGGAACTTCCACTTCATTCCTTTTAAATTATCAGATCATTATTTACAAATGAAAAGGTGTTTGAAGAAAAGAGAAACCATTACACTGGACAGGGTTTTATCCCATCCAGCACTGTCTCTCTCTTTGGAATGACTAGCCGCTCTGCCAAGAGATTTGCATAAAGCACAAATTCTGTAGCTCTATTAAAGAGCCTGCAGGATCTCCCAAACCACCTGCACCTGATAACCAAATGAGTCAGTCCTAAACTGAATTTACAGACCCCAGAAAGCAAGGCAACTCCGCTAAGACCGGTCCCAAGCCCGGCTGTAAAAGGAGGAGGGTCTGGCTGAACCTGAGTGCTTCATGCGTCTCCGGAAGTAGTGGGTAACCGTGAATCAGCCAGACGGCCTGCATGGAGGCCGCAAGGAGGCAGCCCCTCCACCGTGCAAAGGCACAACAGGCCAATCACCTGTTTGCCTTAAACCACGATTACAAGTAACTACAGAGAGAAAACCGGACGGATCTTAACGGCGATGAACAGGCATGGCTTACGGACTACGATTTATGGAACATGGAATATAAGAGGCATTAACGGAAAGGAAAACGAGTTAGTAGTGGAGATGAGGAAAGCAAAATTAGGAGTCTTGGCTCTGACTGAAACCAAGAAAAAGGGGCAAGGAATCACAGATCACAATGGAAGTATGCTGCTCTACAGTGGTGTCCCTATGACGGAGAGAGCCAAGGGGGGTGTTGGCTGTATTGTGGCCAGGAATCAAGTTAGTAACATCAAGGGATGGAAATTCATCTCAGAGCGAATAATGGTGTTAGATCTGAAAGAAGAAGATAAAATTGTCAATTGTCATTGTGTACGGGCCAAATGAAGATGAGCAAGTAGATGTTAAAGAAGAATTCTTTGAACTGCTCCAAAGAACCATAGATGACTGTCACAATAAAATTATCCTCCTAGGAGATCTAAATGCCAGAGTAGGAAATGATCACTCTAGATGAGGTGGAGTGATCGGGAGATATGGTGAAGATGTTTTGAATTATAATGGCAAGCGACTTCTCAGATTCTGCAGGGAACAGAACCTTGTCATTACAAACACAAAATTCCCCCACAAGCGTATACATGCATACACAAGATGTGAACCTTCAAAGAATGAAAAATCCATCATTGACTACCGCCATAGTTAGGAAAAGTTCATTCAAGTTTGTGAGAGATGCCAGAGATTGGAAGTGACCACTATCTGGTCACAATAAAGAGAACAACCGAAAGAACTGCTCCAACAAGGCAACACCGACAACCGTGCAAGAAACCAAGCAACCAAGAAAGGATGAGGATTAAGGATACAAGCGAAGAGAGCCAGATATTAAGGCTAGATACCAGGAGCTAATAGTGAAAGCAATAGGAACTGAAGAAGAATCATCAGAGGACACTGAAACCCTCTGGTGCAGATTCAAGAATATCCTCACAGCAGCTGCAGTAGAAGCATGTGGTGAAGTCCCGAGTGGAAGGCGGGGACATAGGACACCTTGGTGGACGGAAGAAGTCAAATTGAAAATAGGAGAAAAGAAAAGGGCATGGAAGCAATACCTGGCAGCCAGGAACACAGCTGAAGAAATAGAAAAATATAAACAATATGTGGCACTCAGAACAGAGACCAAAAATATTGTGCTTAAAGCAAAACAGAAATTATGGGAAGAGTTTGGAGAAAAGTTGGAAAAGAATGCAAGAGAAAACCAAAAACTGTTCTACAAGACCCTTAAGAACATGAGGAAGGAGAAAGAGTGCCCACTTAAATTCATAAAAGACAAGGAAGGGGCTCTGCTTACTTCTACAAATGATATCATGGGCAGATGGAAAGAATACTTCTCAGAGCTCCTCGGCGTTGAGGGAAGTCATGACCCAGAAATAACGGACCTCACTGCTGAGAAGGAATTCAATCATGGGGAAAATAAAATCAGGATGGAAGAATTGAAGGCAGCTATTGAGAAGATTAAGCTGGGAAAAGCAGCAGGTCGTGATGGTATAACACCAGAGATGGTCAAATATATGGGAGTCAAAGGTGAGCGCCTTCTACTGAAGGTTCTCCAGGCAGCCTGGTGTAGCAAAACTATACCAAAAGATTGGGAGATTGCCATCATTATACCTATATTAAAAAAAGGTGATAACAGACAATGTGAAAACCACAGAGGCATATCCCTCCTCTGCGTTCCCGGTAAAAGTTACTCTAGAATTCTTGAGCAGAGACTTAGAAGTCTGGTAGAGCCACAGCTGGACGAGGCCCAATGCGGCTTCAGAGTAAACCGAAGTACTCAAGACCTTATCTTCACACTGAGACAGATGAGTGAAAAAGCCCTGGAATATAAGAGTGAGATGCACTTATGTTTTTTGGATCTGAAAAAGGCATTTGACAAGGTACCCTGGAACAAGCTCTGGGACAGCTTGGCAGGGAAAAACATCCCAGCACCCCTGATCAGTGCAATACAGAGTTTCTACAAAAGGTGCAGAAATTATGTAAGAACAGCAGACCAAAAGTCAGAAGAATTCAAGACCACCAGCGGTGTTAGACAAGGTGATATTCTCTCACCTTACCTCTTCATTCTTATGATGGATGATGTCATCAAGACCTGTAAGGAGAAGACAAAGAAGTAATCTGTAGGGTACTGGAAGATGAGACCAATCTGTATATCAGAGCTGGCTTTTGCAGACGATATGGCCCTGATAGCTAAATCAAAGGCACACCTTCAGTCCAACTTACTTGTCTGGAAGGAAGAGCTTGAAAAGAAAGGGATGACCATCAGTATCTCCAAAACTAAAACCATGGTGATCTCAAGAGAGGAGAAGAAACACCAGATCATGATGGGACAGTATGCATTGGAGCAGGTTAACCATTTCAAATACCTTGGAGTTGTACTAGACCAAAACGGAGGCATTAAGACTGAGCTGGCTACACGAAAAGCAGCTGCTGGGAGACTCTTCCAGGCCATAAACCGAGGGTTTCTTAGCAAAAGAGAAATTGGCAAGAGGACGAAAATGGCTTTTTACCAGTCTTGACCTATGGGTGTGAGTCATGGGCAATGACAACAGCTCACAGAAGCCAGCTGCAGGCCTCGGAAATGAGATACCTGAGAAAGGTGGTCCAAGTGACAAGAAGGGACAAAGTCCGCAATCAGACAATACGTCAAGATCCTGATACCCAGCCCTTACTAACCCGAATAGATCAGTCACACTTACGATGGTTTGGATATGTATGCAGAATGGGAGAAAATCGGCCACCATGGCAAGCATGGGAGGCTAAGAACCAGACCTCCGGGACGACCCAGGGTGCGCTGGGAAGACAACATCCGACAGTCCCTCACTGACAGATGACTGGAATGGAACAAAGCCAGAAAGAAAACTGCTGATAGAGACGTCTGGCGATCTCTCTGGCAAACCTCTACACCCCAAGGTAGAAGAGGAGCGACTAAGTAAGTAGAAAGCAAGGCAATCCACCTAACCTGCTTCGATATAGCAGAATTTTTTTCTGGCGGGACACAGTATCTGCACCTTTCTTGCAGACATCATTTTGTCAGTGTAACTGTAACAGATATTGTGTGGTGAGTACTGATACATTTTTTTTCCTAGGAAAAAAGCCGTCTTCCACATAGACCTCTAATGTTTAGCTTTTATTATGGGGTAAACATTGCTAAAATTCCCAACCCTAGTTATCTCTCATTATATAAGCAGACCTTGTGTGGGAGATCAGGGTTTGAATCCTCAGTAAGGTAATGGAAGTTTTGCCTATCAGGTGTAATAAGAATTCTGACCTGCAGTCTGTGGCGACTGCATTAGACGTGCAACCCTTAATCTTTACGCCTAAGATCCCCCCCCCCCCCCCCCCCCCCCCGTCTTACACACAGGTTTTTTTTCCTAACTGTATGCAACAGGACACAGTACTGGAACTTTTTTTCTTTCAGCACAATTGTAACAGGTACTTTGTGGTGAATACTGACAATTTCTTACATTAAAAAAACAGCTTTGCTTACAATGCCCTAAACCAGGACTGTTCAGGGATCGTCATGGGCCATAGGCCCTAGCACCAGTGTTGAAAGATCATTAACACAAAACAACTAGCAATGACCTGTGGGTGGCCAGTGGAATAGCCCTGTCCCTTGCATTGGTTTCGACAGTGGTATCAAGAAAGCTGACCGTCCAGAAAGCGATGGCAAACTACTGGAATTAAATTTGCCCCAAAAAACCACACAACAGCCAGGGGCTGTTAGGGTTGGTTCTGCAGCGTCCGGTAAAGGATAAGCAACTAACCCATTTGCAGTGCAGACAGAGATATAGAGTTTTTTTCAAAAATTATATAAGCAGAGAAAAAGCTACAAAAGACATCTCATCTGGATTTAACAACCGATAGCTAACAGAGAATACCGAGCCGCACGAGTTGACCCACAGACAATGATAACAACGTATACCTGAACCTCTATCTCCCACCCTTCAGATTTACCATCACAATTGAGCACCACGTAATGAAAGATAACAATGCTTTCGTGTACTGAGATAACAGTGATAACAGATCATATGACTGTTAAGTGTTACTTACAAGTACAGAAATGATGAACTTGTCCAAGCATCACACAAGATAGGTACACCAGGCTCCGGGCTACTTAGAAGCCTAAGCCTATATTAGAAGTTGCCTTTATAACTTGAGTTGTGGTGGTATAGGGGTTAATGCACCTCCCTGCCTGCTAAGACAGTATTCTGGGTTCAATCTCCCGGAAATGGTTAGAATATTCAGTAAAGCTATATATAGTTCAGCGATTCTTAACCTGTGGGCCACGACCCATTTGGGAGTCGAACGACCCTGTCACAGGGGTCGCCTAAGTTGTAAAACACATATTCACTGAAGTTAAAAAGTAGCAATGATATATTTTATTATTGGGGCTCACCACAACATGAGGGACAGCATTAAAGGGTCGCCGCATTAGTAAGGTTGAGAATCACTGCTCTAGGTAGGAAAGGACAATGGAGAGGAGTTAGGGAACTGACCAACCCGCCCCAATGTGTCACGGGCAAAAAAAGGGCTTTTCAACTAAATTTACTCAGGGGCTAACATTGTGTTTAAAAATGGGAGCTCATCACGGGCCATTGGCCCGATCCCCGGCATGGCAAGAAAATTAACAGAACACAACAAGCAATGAATGATCCACGGGCCACTTGCTGGGCCTCATGAATAGCCCTGGTCTAAGATATCTGGTACACTATTTAGTTTTTTACTTATAAAACTTAGAAGGACAGAGTTAAATTGTGACTGCCACCTTTGTCTTGTAAGGGTGATGAAGGAAGGGGGACTGAATGGCTAGTGTATTCACCATTGACTGTGCAAGTTAGAATTTTATTTTTGCCCCTGAGAGAAAAATCTCCAGAACCTTAAATGATTCGAGTCGCAACTCCAGTATGAAAGCCTACTGCTCTTAATTAATGATTATGCCAACCACTCTTATTGCCCTTCTATAATATTTTGCTGTGAGAATAAAAAACATATTTCTGGGTTATTCTTCTTCTTCCTCATTTTCAGCATTCTGGACACTAGAGGTTTTGGCTGTAGATCCTCTCTCTCGAATTATCTCTGTGACTGACATTCTCTTTCCAGTTAGTGACTCAAGTATTTCTAGATCTGCTTGGATATTATCTCTCCATCGTTTCTTGGTCTGCTTCCATTTTAAAAATGTGAAATTCTGTAACATTCTGTGGTGGGAATATAAATTCCAGAAACTTCGTACAACTGTTTACATGGTTATCATGTGCTACCCAACAGTTACAAAGTAACCTGCATTCCAACATGGGTGGGTGTTAGATTCTAACCTGAACAGTGGATTTTTGAGTCACTAGGTGTTAATCTTTCAGGATAAAATCTAAAAAGATTTTAGAAACAACCCAAAAATTTTTTTTTTTAAAAACACAAAGCAAAACAAAACCAACTCTGAAAATGTTTAAATGCCTACTACTTTTCTGCAGAAATTAAAAACATCAGGCTTTCATACCTGCACAGATTATCCTGCGTCAGTTTCAAACAATTAAAACTGGAGAAATAGTATAAGTGTGCAACAGGTTGTTCTGTAGGCTTTCTTGCTTTCTTTCTGCTTTTGTTGAAATTGCACTAGAAACCTGATAATGAAAAAAAAAAATAGTGATTAGAATTGAATATCAAGATTTCTTGCCCTTGTCAACACTGGTGACTGCTTCATTAGATCCTGCAATAGGTAGAGAAAGAATAAGAGAAGGAAAGAACAATAGTACTGTCACATTTTCTTCAACTTTTTTTTTACCACTTCAGGTGCCAAGGGAGGGAAATTTAAGGTTCTGCTTCTTGGTCTTCCTCGATCATAGACACATCTTGTAGAGATATAATCTTTCTGTACTGTTCTTCATCTACCTCTTTCTCTCTCCTTTTTTTTTTTTGGTGTACGTCTTGTATGGTATGGCATCACAGAGCACTTTCTTTGAGATTGTGAACCATTTTATCTGCTGTCTTTCTATGTAATTCAGATGTGTTTTTGTGGCAGCATTCTTTTTTTTAGGACTGCATTCCTGATTTGATCTCAACTAATCTTCCTGCAGCCTTCTTAGACATCTCATTCCCATGATTACTGTAACACACAATAATAAAAAAATATTTCTGACACATTCAATTTCCTAGTGCTCTTAATTGTGCTGGAAATCAATCAATCCAATCACTCAAGAACTGACATCACTGCACCCAGGACATTCCCACAGGTGCTCCGTCCCCTCCTTCAGTCAGAGCTGACATATTAATAGTACAAACCTCAACCTGATTACAATTCTGCCTGTGTTTCCCTGTGTTGAGTATCTTCCAGAATCTCTACTCACCCCACCCGTTGTATTAGTCTTTCAATTTATGGATTCTCTGTTCTAACGTATTGTCCATTTGATCCCAGAGAACCTTCACCACACCCACTTTATCATAAAGTAGCTCACCAACCAGAGGAGCAGCAGCAGCTAATCTATCAGGTTTCTTGTTACCTCGCACATCTGAATATCCTACATTCAGTTAATGCCCCTATTTTGCTCTGTTTATCATCCTTATCGTCAGAGTCCCGTAACAACTGCACCTCGTCGGGTCCCAGTTTCTGTAGTCTGATCAGTTATGTTGTTTGTCATGACGAGTGATGAAGACCACTTTCATCCAAAGTAGTAGAGATCAATGATTATGAGTACGAAGGTGGTTGATTATTGCAATATGAGCCTGGAAAGTTCTTGAGCAGTGCAGACAACAGATGGAAGCCGCAGTGAGTGTGGGATTTAGTGGTAGGATTCTTTCTAGTCTGCCTCCGTTTCTCTGCCTGTGCAACCTCCACTGCCTGGCAGGCCAATGCACCATATCTGAGGGTCGTACGCCAGTACGATCAGTTATATACACCTCTGCTGGTCAGATGCAATGGTTGTTTGCATATTTGAGGCTTGTCAATTCAATCTGATTCTGTTTCCAGGTCTTTCTTAGCCTGCCCTTCTCCTCTTCCCCTTTACCCAGCCTGCATTAATTCTGCCTATTAGCAAGAACATACTTTATAAATTACATTTGTCTTTTCTTACGGATCTTGTAAAAACCGCAGATTTCAATATCTAATCAAATGTTTTATTCTCTGTTCAAGGCAATCTTCAAAGAAAATGCAACAGTTTGAAACTATTAATAAACAAATGAAAATTCCAGCATCTAAAAAAATTTTTCATATCCTAGTCTTGAACAAGAATTATCAAAGAGGATTTTACACCCCCCCCCCTTCCCATAAAGGCAAAATGCATTGTAGTAGTACTACAGGTTGTCCTATAACTTTCTGTAAGTAGGGGAAAAAAAACGTATATAGCACCAACACCGTTACAAGCAACATATGAGGTGTGTCACAAAGATACTGTTTTAGTTTAATAACATTGGAGTAACTTTTTCTTCCTCTTTTGGTCAAGATATATTATCACGCTGAAGTGGTACTTATCTGAAAACTGGCACTTAAAGGGTGCAACATTAACCTTCCTTGAAAAAGCATAAGATCACAATGAAAAAGTGCAAGTTTCTGGATAGAACAATCAGAGGCATGAAGCTTGTGTTAATGTTGTTGTTGATCTACATAGTTAGCGACCATCTCCATGAGGGATTTCTGGGAAATGTGGGGGGGGGGGGGGGCAGCAGAAAGTACCTCCTCCCCCAAAAAGCATGTTGACAAGGAGACTAATTAGGGATGTTTTCACCAAAGTCAAGAGTGTATCTGCCTGAGAGGCAAGGAACCAACAGTCTGCATACAAAAAAGCCAGATTTGTGAAGTGGATGTGCTTGCAAATGTCAGTCCTGAACAGGATCTAACCCCAGAAATGGACAAACTACTGAAATTTTCCGTCTTAGTTTACAGACGGTGAATACGCTAAGAAAAAGAAGAAGTGACCATCAAAGTCAATAAACAATTAAAAGACAAAGAAGACATAAAAAAAACAGATTGCACAATCAATTGTGCAGCACATTTTGCTGCATCTCATCCCATTTATAATTCTTTAACCGAATAAAGATAAAGCAAATAAATTATTCCATTCAACTGAAATACTCTTCCTGTGTGGGTTCTAGAATCCCATTTGAAGGGGTGGGGGAGGGAGAAGAGATAAAGCCAATGGCCCCTCCCCCATGTGTGTATCCTAGAAGCAATCTATTAGGGATTTGCTGAAATCCAATGCTACGGGCCGAAAAGAGCAGATACAGTAAGCTTGCTGTAAACTATAAAACAAAGTAACTGTTAGGTTTAAGTTAGTCTGCCCAAACAAAGTAGGTCAAGTTTCATTTACCAATTTTTTTGGGGCTGGTCTACTTTCATGCAGGTTACGGGTTTATCGTTAACGCTGTACGTACTGGGCTAGTGGATAATATCGAATCCCTGACACTAACACGATTGCGTGACATGGGAGTTAAGCATGGTGAAGCACGTCTTTGCCGTCTGCGAGGCCGAGAAAGGAGACAATATAACCAGCTTCTCATGGGGACAATTAGTAGAAGTACTTTGGAGTGGCTGCTGCTTCGGAGGACTGCGCACGCATGGGTATGCCCAATGTGCAGTGACGTCGATTGTGATAACAAAACACAAAATAACATTTTATAGGAAGTCGGCATTCTGAAACCCAAGTTCAAGGTGTCTCCTTCGTGCCAAAGAACTGCATGGCTGTTGGGTGAACAGTCGTTAACGAAGGCAGTCAGGTCGTTGTAGGGGCGACGCCTGCTGGTGGATGTAATGTCCTAAGTCCCTTTCCCAGCTAATAGTGAGGGTACTGCTGGGGTGACCATTTGTTAACCCCTCACATAATGCTTCAAGTCACAGTGGACACTAGGCACGACCACTTTTTTTTTTTTTTTTTTTTTTAAACCGTGGCAGTTCTGCCAGGCGGTGGCCGTTGCATTTTTGCTCCATTTGTAGACTGGAAGGATATAGTTTCGTCACCCAGCTTCTGAGTTGAGTGCATGGTGTGACACTGTGAGCTACGAGTGTTTTTCGTTGGCACAGGAGCGGAGCAACAATGGGGTGACCCGTTTGCTATGATGCTGAAACTAGGATTACCAGATTACCAGATTACCAGGTTACGGGTGTGCCATTATGTTGTTTGCTTTCTAGGTTGTCTTGCAATTTACGTTTTTATTCCGAGAAATAGAATACCTGTGACATAAGTTGCAGCGCTCTCTAGGGGGGTTGTGTTAGACCCAGACAACAGGTTCCAGAAACTACGAATTAGAAGTGAGCTAGTATGTATATGGGCGGTCCGTGGGGAGACTAACGTTAGTTTTACTTAAAGTGCCAACTACCTTTTAACCCTACAGTATTGGGAAATTTAAAAAAAAACACAAGGGTCATGATCCAATTTTTTTGGGGCTGGTCTACTTTCATGCAGGTTACGGGTTTATCGTTAACGCTGTACGTACTGGGCTAGTGGATAATATCGAATCCCTGACACTAACACGATTGCGTGACATGGGAGTTAAGCATGGTGAAGCACGTCTTTGCCGTCTGCGAGGCCGAGAAAGGAGACAATATAACCAGCTTCTCATGGGGACAATTAGTATAAGTACTTTGGAGTGGCTGCTGCTTCGGAGGACTGCGCACGCATGGGTATGCCCAATGTGCAGTGACGTCGATTGTGATAACAAAACACAAAATAACATTTTATAGGAAGTCGGCATTCTGAAACCCAAGTTCAAGGTGTCTCCTTCGTGCCAAAGAACTGCATGGCTGTTGGGTGAACAGTCGTTAACGAAGGCAGTCAGGTCGTTGTAGGGGCGACGCCTGCTGGTGGATGTAATGTCCTAAGTCCCTTTCCCAGCTAATAGTGAGGGTACTGCTGGGGTGACCATTTGTTAACCCCTCACATAATGCTTCAAGTCACAGTGGACACTAGGCACGACCACTTTTTTTTTTTTTTTTTTTTTTTTTAAACCGTGGCAGTTCTGCCAGGCGGTGGCCATTGCATTTTTGCTCCATTTGTAGACTGGAAGGATATAGTTTCGTCACCCAGCTTCTGAGTTGAGTGCATGGTGTGACACTGTGAGCTACGAGTGTTTTTCGTTGGCACAGGAGCGGAGCAACAATGGGGTGACCCGTTTGCTATGATGCTGAAACTAGGATTACCAGATTACCAGGTTACGGGTGTGCCATTATGTTGTTTGCTTTCTAGGTTGTCTTGCAATTTACGTTTTTATTCCGAGAAATAGAATACCTGTGACATAAGTTGCAGCGCTCTCTAGGGGGGTTGTGTTAGACCCAGACAACAGGTTCCAGAAACTACGAATTAGAAGTGAGCTAGTATGTATATGGGCGGTCCGTGGGGAGACTAACGTTAGTTTTACTTAAAGTGCCAACTACCTTTTAACCCTACAGTATTGGGAAATTTAAAAAAAAACACAAGGGTCATGATCTTGTAGGAATTTTCCCACCCCCCCCCCCCCCCCCCCCCCCCCCCCCCCAACAAGAAAAAATTCTGTTAAAAACATTGTGACAATTCACTGAAAATCTAGACTGAGAAACTACAGGAAGAAAAAAGCGCAGTAAATCTGGAGTCTCTGTCATTTTTAAAATATAAATTCAGGGTCTTGAAACTTATGACTACTGAGCAAACAGGCAAGCCTGCTAGTAATTGTTTCGTCGCTGTCCCATTACTAAAAAGACATACTTGTCATATTTAGTCATTATTTTGCAGACAGGACTTTTTTAAAAATCACTGGAGCAATTCAATTGCTTTCCTTTTGATAAAAACAAACAGGATTTTGCTAACACTGCAACAAAGAGCAAAGTGACATAGTCATTTAGCTTGAAAAAAAAAATTTATGTTATTCAACCCCCAAACAAATCTTTTAGGGGTATAAATAATCACACCCACCACATCTACAAAGATGTCATGTAATGAAAACCCACAAAGGTTGCAGAACCAGCTTTCTGGAGGCAACAGGATTCACTTAAGACAGGTATCCCCATGTGAGTTCCGGGGGCCCATTGTGGGGGAATAAATGTTAAACCAAGATTCAACATCACAGCACTCAGGCCATTCACATAAGCGATCTGTCATCTTCAGCAGAAAGTGCACAGTTCCAATTCTCATGGTACCAGTAAGTCTGAAAATCTGTCTCACCATTCCCTTGAGGTGGACACTGCTGGTTAGAAAAAACATAGACAAATCGTGATTGTAACTGACTCAGAAAGCATGACGAGGAAGGTCAGGACAGGCATGCTTCGCATAGAGTGGCATGCTTAACTGCAGAGGACTCGAGTGAGGAGTATTGTCTGGATTTTTTCACCGGGTCACGCCGGTGTGTTAGGAAATGACTTTGTGGAATACTTATGCATGATAAGGCAGCCATGGTCAGTGCCTTGTGGGAGAGTGTGTACAGTTCGGAGGAGCAGATAGATTACCAGTCTTCTGAGATTGATGCAGGGGGGAGTGACGAGAGGTTCTGGAAGATGCTTGATGCTCAGAGGAATGGCATGGAACTCTTCACTGTCGGTTCTCGAATCAACTCAACTCAACTCCCTTAAGTGTTGAGCGTCAGCCAGATTCCCTTGTCACTTCTTGCAGTCCTATTCTCCTCAGACCATGATGATCCATCTGTGTCTCCCCACTTTTCCGTTTGCCACCAAAGAACCCTTACAACATCTAGCTTGTCATGCATCAATTCACCACCAAGTTGTGCTGAACCAGCACCATTCTCCTCAAACTGTGATGATCTATTTGTGCCTTGTCACTGTTCACTTGCTCCCAAAGGACCCTTACATCATGCAACATACCACCAAGGGGTGCAGAACCTTTCTGATTTTTCATTTCCTAATATACCGGCTTAACCTGAAGAAAATATTCAAAGGATACTAACTACCCTGGACCTCTTAAGTGATGACTGCTATTCAGCATTTAGTATAGCTGTCTCCACATTTCTCAAAATGCTCTGCGAGTCAGTTACAACTATGACATGTGTGCACACCTGGCTCTGAAGACCACCTCCATTCTCAAAACAGATTTTATGGTATCATATACCAGGCTTTAATGCATTACGCAATGTCCAATTGCTTTTGATAAAAATCCCTATGAGATTCGTCTGTCTCTCAAAACAGACCCATCTGTATAGATAACTATGGGAGTTGTCAAGAATCATGTGTTAAACTGATTCTGCAGCGCCCGCTGGCTAGTCCTTGTAGTCACGGCCCAATGCAATTAAAACCCTATACAAGTTTGATTGTTGCTCAGTCATTCCGACCCACTCTTACCTTGTCCAACATTATCAAGCCTGCACACATGTCTAATTTTGTCTTTGGCTTGCACCACCAAAGTCCTACCTCTTTTTAGTCTGTGAATTATGGGGGGGGGGGGGAGGAGGAGGAGAACCACTTGCCCCTAACAAGCATGTTATAAAAGTAGGCAATTTAGGGATGTTTCCTTTGAAGTCGTAATACATCTGCCTGAGAGGTGAGAATCCAACAGACTGTATACAGAAAAGCTAGATATGTAAAACAGATGTGTACACAAAATTTAAATTCTAAAACAAGTTCAGAAACGGATGAACAACCAGAACTTCCTACCAGCGTTCACAGCCGGTGAAGGCTCAGAAGAAGAAGACACCCTTATCACATCGGTCATTTGCAAAATGAAATTCGTCAACATTGCGTCTACAGGGATGAAACTAATTAATTACAAATCCCACCTTCTTTTTTTCTGCTAGTCCCTTTCAGCATCAAGTTTTGAAGAGGCATCTAGTGCATGCCTTGGTGTGGTCCTATAAGATGCTGGTATTCAAGACCTCAAATATCCATTATTTCCTTTGGCGTGTTCTAGTTCTGCTTGCTTTGTGAATAAGTGACAGGGCTCTCTACTGTGCTTTATCTTGTGATAGTCTTGATACACATCCAAACCACCTTTTTCTTCTCTTCTCTGCATTCACTGCTGTAAACTCCAGTACAAAGTTCTGGATGTTCCTCCACCTCTGGATTTTAGTCTTCTTCCAGAACCTGAATTATGTGTGCACAACTATTTTACAGATCCGGCTTATGTGTGCACAGAACGTTGGCTCTTTGCCTCTCAAGCATATGCACTCTGACCTCAAAGGAAACCCTTAATTAATCTACTTGTATGACATGCTTGTTAGACAGGCAGCCGGCCTATTCTTTACTTCCCCTCACATGGGGCCCTGGAACCCATACTGGAAATATCTGATGTTATTTATTTCTAATCCCATCAGACTAGAAATATGAATATATGCAACAGGTTTCATGACAGCCTTACGATTAAATTAAATAATTAAAAAAAAAAAGTGGAGCTTGTTGCTTTATAACGGGGGTGACAAACATATTGACTACGGTCTACCAGTCAACCAGCAAGTTGTGAGAGGTAGTCCTCAGTTATCTGTGTCATAATGTCAGTGTAAAAACATACTGTTATTTGATTCAATGAGTTTGTAAACAAACCAATCCATCTACAATTGAACTCTAGCTGACAAGACTCTATAAAACAGATCCTCAGTGATTTCTGAACTGAAAATAGCCCTCAAACCTAAAAAGGCTGGTCTCTCTTGCTTTATGAGAACCAACCCAGAGGAGACAGAATGGATGAGGGATACACATGAGCTGAGCCACAAGTGGTGGTGCATGAGGAGCAAGGCCCATACTGGCCAAGATCTATATACACATCTTCATGGTTATCCTGGAAACTCTTTCCTACTGGGGATCTGTCCAATGTACACAGGAATCAACACTTCCTTCAAGTAGGAATCCATCTACCTGAGAGATCAGGAAACAACAGTCTGCACACAAATAAGCCAAATATGTAAAATGGATATGCATGCCCAATTCAAGCTCAGAAACAAGATCAAAGTCCAGAAATGGATGAACAACCAGAAGGCTAAAAAAGAAGAAAAAGATGAATGGATATTGAGGCTAGAAGGCCTTCTACATAGGACAATATTCAGAAAAGACACTGATTCTCTAGTTACCTCTGCAAAGTGTTGGGATAGAAGATGTAATCTCTAGTTACAGGTTACAGTCACAAGGATCGGCTTTACTGCACCCAATTTTATCCCATATGGCTTGATCTCTCTCTGCAGAATTGACAAATTGCCTGCCAAGTGCATCCCAAAAAGCATGAATACTGTAGCTCTGGCAACAACCCACAGGGGTGTCTGCTAAAAATTGCATCATTGAACCAAATGATGCATCCGTGAAATGAATCCATGTCCTTCAGAGTGTGAGACAAATGGCCTGACTCCTCCATCACATCAGAGACCCCTTCTATCACATCAGAGACCCCCTCCATCACATCAGAGACCCCCTCCATCACATCAGAGACCCCCTCCATCACATCAGAGACCTTCTCCATCACATCAGAGACCTTCTCCATCACATCAGAGACCCCCTCTATCACATCAGAGACCCCTTCTACCACATCAGAGACCACCTCCATCACATCAGAGACCTTCTCCATCACATCAGAGACCTTCTCCATCACATCAGAGACCCCCTCCATCACATCAGAGACCCCCTCCATCACATCAGAGACCTTCTCCATCACATCAGAGACCCCCTCTATCACATCAGAGACCCCTTCTACCACATCAGAGACCACCTCCATCACATCAGAGACCCCTTCTACCACATTAGAGACCCCCTCTATCACATCAGAGACCCCTTCTACCACATCAGAGACCACCTCCATCACATCAGAGACCCCTTCTACCACATCAGAGACCACCTCCATCACATCAGAGACCCCCTCTATCACATCAGAGACCCCTTCTACCACATCAGAGACCACCTCCATCACATCAGAGACCCCTTCTACCACATCAGAGACCCCCTCTATCACATCAGAGACCCCTTCTACCACATCAGAGACCACCTCCATCACATCAGAGACCTCCTCCATCACATCAGAGACCCCCTCCATCACATCAGAGACCTTCTCTACCACATCAGAGACCCCCTCCATCACATCAGAGACCCCCTCCATCACATCAGAGACCTCCTCCATCACATCAGAGACCTTCTCCATCACATCAGAGACCTTCTCCATCACAACAGAGACCTTCTCCATCACATTAGAGACCTTCTCCATCACATTAGAGACCTTCTCCATCACATTAGAGACCTTCTCCATCACATTAGAGACCTTCTCCATCACATTAGAGACCTTCTCCATCACATTAGAGACCTTCTCCATCACATCAGAGACCTTCTCCATCACATCAGAGACCTTCTCCATCACATTAGAGACCTTCTCCATCACATCAGAGACCTTCTCCATCAAATCAGAGACCCCCTCTATCACATCAGAGACCCCCTCTACCATATCAGAGACCCCCTCCATCACATCAGAGACCCCCTCTATCACATCTGAGAGCCCCCCCCCCCCCCCCATCACACCAGATACCTTCTCCATCACATCAGACCCCCTCCATCACATCAGAGACCTTCTCCATCACATCAGACCTCCTCCATCACATCAGAGACCTTCTCCATCACATCAGACCCCCTCCATCACATCAGAGACCTTCTCCATCACATCAGACCTCCTCCATCACATCAGAGACCTTCTCCATCACATCAGACCCCCTCCATCACATCAGAGACCTTCTCCATCACATCAGACCTCCTCCATCACATCAGAGACCTTCTCCATCACATCAGAGACCTTCTCCATCACATCAGACCTCCTCCATCACATCAGAGACCTTCTCCATCACATCAGAGACCTTCTCCATCACATCAGAGACCTCCTCCATCACATCAGAGACCTTCTCCATCACATCAGAGACCCCTTCTATCACATCAGAGACCTTCTCCATCACATCAGAGACCTTCTCCATCACATCAGAGACCTTCTCCATCACATCAGACCTCCTCCATCACATCAGAGACCTTCTCCATCACATCAGAGACCTTCTCCATCACATCAGAGACCTCCTCCATCACATCAGAGACCTTCTCCATCACATCAGAGACCCCTTCTATCACATCAGAGACCTTCTCCATCACATCAGAGACCTCCTCCATCACATCAGAGACCTCCTCCATCACATCAGAGACCTTCTCCATCACATCAGAGACCTTCTCCATCACATCAGACCTCCTCCATCACATCAGAGACCCCCTCCATCACATCAGAGACCTTCTCCATCATATCAGACCCCCTCCATCACATCAGAGACCTTCTCCATCACATCAGACCTCCTCCATCACATCAGAGACCTTCTCCATCACATCAGAGACCTTCTCCATCACATCAGACCTCCTCCATCACATCAGAGACCTTCTCCATCACATCAGAGACCTTCTCCATCACATCAGAGACCTCCTCCATCACATCAGAGACCTCCTCCATCACATCAGAGACCTCCTCCATCACATCAGAGACCTTCTCCATCACATCAGAGACCTTCTCCATCACATCAGACCTCCTCCATCACATCAGAGACCCCCTCCATCACATCAGAGACCTTCTCCATCACATCAGACCCCCTCCATCACATCAGAGACCTTCTCCATCACATCAGAGACCTTCTCCATTACATCAGAGACCCCCTTCATCACATCAGAGACCTCCTCGATCACATCAGAAACCTTCTCCATCACATCAGAGACCTTCTCCATTACATCAGAGACCCCCTCCATCACATCAGAGACCCCCTCCATCACATCAGAGACCTCCTCGATCACATCAGAGACCTTCTTCATCACATCAGAGACCTTCTCCATTACATCAGAGACCCCCTCCATCACATCAGAGACCTCCTCGATCACATCAGAGACCTTCTTCATCACATCAGAGACCCCCTCCATCACATCTGAGAGCCCCCCATCACACCAGAGACCCCCTCCATCACATCAGAGACCCCCTCCATCATATCAAAGACCCCCTCTAACACACCAGAGACCCCCTCCATCATATCAGAGACCCCTATTAGAATATGCTTTAAAAATGTTATTAGTGTTTTGGTATGTGCCCCTATTTGTGTGTGTGCGCTGGTGAAGACTAGCTGCAATATCAATTCCACATCTTGTAACTGTGTAGTTTTGAAAAGATGATTTACCTGGCATGCTGATTGGCTCATATCTGTATAGCTTCCCTGCAGTCTACCTTACTTGATTTCTAATCTTGATAAATTTTTATCTTTCAAACACCTTACACCCGGAGCCACATTAGCGCAGTCGATAGGAGAACTGCTTTCAAATCCAGCTGCGACTTGCTGCAGCCCACGGCTGCTGTTCGAAGGCGGGCGGTTCCCGGAGTTCACCCAGCCTCTAGGAAATGGGTACCAGAGTTGACCCCCTGGGGTAAATGGAGAAACGTGCTGACGGTGACATAGGCGGACTATTTCTTATCAGCTGTCCGTACTGGTGGCAGAGCACTTATGGTTAAAACTGTGTGCAATGACGCTGGTTCACACCTCCCGACTTTACTTTACACACGGTGGAAGAGAAGAAGACGAAACACCTTTCCCAATTCATATTATACACACTAGCTTGCAGTCTGGATGATCATAGACCATTTCTCCACTCCAAAAATATAAATTAGTAGTATCACTATTTGTATGATATATATCAAGTCAAGCATGACCTTCCTTGTTCAAAAAAATTAAATTTATATACTTACATAAGTTACAATATACTAGTCACTGAGTTTCAGTTTGTTTACTTTTCATATATTATCTATTATTGGGGTAATATAATAAAAGTAGCAATTAATATTACTGCTATTTACTGATACTGCTTTTCTTAAGTCCAAATAACCCAAATTTCTCCTAACTGGAGATAAATCAGATGACTTCATCAACGAAGACAACATAACCACAATAAGTGAACACAATGGTGACAATCTAAGCCTGGTCTGTGTCACCCGAGAATCGTCACGTCTCCATGTCACTTCTTCTCGGTTACACACAAAAATAGCGAAATTTTTGCTAAAACCAACAATATCAATTTTAAAAGTAGATTTCTTTCGACGGGTGGCAACATATAGTTATTGTTTATGAATAAAATATTACCAGTAAATGAACCTGGAATGGCTGGAGAAGGAAAAATGTCATCGATCTATGTTTCACACAGGAGAACATAAACACCCTCAGCAATATGGCTGTAAATCCCGTGACCTGTGACGTCACTGGTTCTGAGGTCAGCTGCTTCTAAATTAGATTCCGGTGTAATGGGTAATTTTGTAACTTCTTTCTTTTTCTGTGTTTAGGACTTCGTAGCAAAAATAGCACCAATAAAAATATGTCATCTGCAATGAGAAAAAGAGTGTTAAAGTGCTTTATAGAACCGCTGTTGTTGAATACACGTGAGACATGGAAAATAGACAGAGAGGGAGAGAAAGAGAGAGAGAGAGAGAGAGAGAGAGAGAGAGAGAGAGAGAGAGAGAGAGAGAGAGAAACACCTATGATATGTGGGTTTTTTAAAGAGTAATGTTAAGAATATCAAGGAGTGATTTTAAAAAAAATGAGACGGATCCTCTTGAAACACATGAAAACATTCTAATCTGATTTCCCCGATAGGTTTCGTGGCCCAGTTGTGGGGAAAACAAGACCCACTGCCTCCCATCTGGTAACAGTAGACTATTTGGAGCTTCATGAGATGCCATGAACCAAAGTTCTTCATACAAATAAGCAAGATCTGTAAAACACAAAACTAGTGTCCTAGAACAAGACTGGAGGTGGACGAACACCCATAACATTATATTTCTTTGTTATCTCCCTTGAAAGCACACATCTATATGTATCTGTGATAATAGTTATGTCTGTCTCCTAAATTGTTAAATACTGGTGTTGACATTACATGGGATGCTTCTGGTGTACTTAGGGGCAATGACTTAAAATTCTGCAGCGGGGTAGAAAAAGAGGAAGTAGAAGACAGGATATTAAATATATGGTTTCTAGGCCTACATATAGGGCAGCGGTGGAGACCAAGATGAGGTAGAAGATATGATAAAAATAAGACTTTCTTTCACTATAAAAGTCACTCCGTTCTCAGATCCAAACTTCTATCTTTTCTGCAAATAAAAAAAAATTACAATACAAATGTCATTCGGAAATCGTTGCAAATACATTTTTATGACATCGTAACCACTGTACCTATTATTTCTTTATCATTATGAGAGAGATTTACTCGTCCCGGTGTCGTAAATATAATGAAACCCCACATGAATAGATTTAAAAAATGGGAAATAAATCCATACACTTATTAATTAAATGGATGGTTTGGTGCCATTTCTAAGTGAAAACCTGTAGTTTTGTCCAAGTGGACAGCAATTCCTTAATGTCGCCGCTTGGTACCGGGCTATATTGCTTTCCTCTTATAGTGACTCGCTTGAGGAGAACCGAAAAAATAAAAACACGAAGAATTTTCAAAAAGGTGGCGGGGACGAATATTGGAGTTCTAATAATAATATAATAAGAAGAATTCCACAATCATGCACAGCAGGAGTTCACCGATCATCAGTAGGAGCTTTATCGGACAGATTTTGACAGTTGGTAGAGTAATACTGGCAGACGTTGATAGCACACTTTCGTTTTAGGGATTTAAAGGTCCTTTCCGTTAGGGGTCCAGACCAGTCTACCGAGGCCTATCCCCCACGATGTTCCGCTGCGTCCACAGGCAGCTCGAGGGCCTTTCAGCAGCCTCGTTCAGTTATTTTAGTGCCAGCTTATGCTCGTTTTCTCGCAAGCCTAGCTGCTTGATTACATTGTATGTGAAGCTGGAGATTAGCCATCATGAGCCTACCTCGATGGCGAAGAGTTTTACTGCATATCCCTCATCACATTGGTTACCAATTCCTTGTTTTTCTCGAGCTTATATCGCTGGTTTCTTTTCATTCGCGACGTACAGCACGCTGAGCTCTGTCAGGATGAGTTGGCGCTCTGCCGCAGAGTGCAAAACCATGTCTGGTCTCAGGTTTAGCTTTTCGGATTGGTTCTGGGTATTTCTCTAAGCCAGAAAGGTATACCGTCCGTTGTCACTCGCACAGTCAAGTATTGATGGAGCGTATGCGACTTTGTTGAAATTACCCTTGGATATCTTTCCAGGCTTGATGAAGCACATGGGAGGAACGTTAGGACTTGCCCTCGCGTCGGTCCTCATCCTGGCTTTGTCCACAGTGTCTGCCAACTCTGTCAGGACCTTATTGGGGCGCCATATTTATCATCTCTGACCTAAGGCTTTTTTTTTTTTTTTTGCACGCGGACAATACGTGCACGAGCGTCTACTTAATTTTGCGTAAACGACATGTCGGGTGGTAGGTGGCACGCCATTTGACCATGTTTGCGCCCGAAGGTAACAGGCCGTAAGTAGATCGATGACAGAGCTCAGTCGCAGCAAAGCCATTAGTCAAATCTCAAACCAGGTAAACACCCATGGCAAGGCACTATCGAGGATGATACATTGGCCTTGCTGCGACTGCGGGGCTGCTTTCTGGACTCTAGCTCATTTTCGGAGTTCATTATTTTTTTAAAAGTCTACCCTCTTTGGCCGAGGCTTTTGTCATCATCTGGCCTTTCCTGCCCTTCGCCGCGTCGGTCGGTTTGAATGTATAACCTATGACTTCTTTCAATTTGAGTGAATTCTGAGCAGATTCTAGCGCATCTTCTACCATCCTCTTCTTTCCTGTCTCGCGCAACATCATCGCGAATCTAAACTCTTCGGATATCGATTTGAAAGGAAGTACCAACTTTGCCTGTTTACAGTACAAAGCCAGGTCGGTCAGACAAACGGCGCTCCAAGCCATTTTTTTCATGGCGGTGTTACTTTTTCTCTCCATTGCTTCTACTGCGCTCATACTAACTTCGTACATTAGCAGCGACCAAAGGAGTTTTGGAATCAACATGCACTGGAGACATCAGACTTGAACTTCCTGATGAGCATGCATTGCTCAATAGCTAGTAGCCTTTGCCTGTGACTCATGTATGCGCTGGACTTCCTTGCTATCTGACAGCTTTTAATCATAAATGGGGATCGGACTGCTTGCCAACATAAACCTGGTTGCCACAACTTTACAATTACGGATCGACAGACTTCTTGACGTATGCAGCTTGAATTGCACCATTTGACCACGCAATGAACTCCCTTAGCAATAATGTGAGCATGATCCGTACTTCCCGCTATGACAATAGTATCATCAATAAATGCTTTAAGTTGTGGCATCCAATGATTCCCAATTTGAAGGCCCTGACCGACGTCAGCAGCCCCATCTAACATAACCTGCATGGCCACAATGAACAGCACCGGAGAAATCATTCACCCCATTGCTATCACACCCTGAAGCTCAAACCACCTCCTAGTAAACGTGGGGGATAGAAAAGCGTATAGGAAACTTCTTAGCGATGATCTTTATCGGTACGTGGAACACTCGAAGGGGCTGCCTTCGCTGGTGTCGCGTGCGGATATGCAGTAGAACGCACCAGTACTGAGCAAGCAAATAGGACGTCAAAACAATACGCAATGTTGTTAATTTAAGGGGTTGTATTTTCTCGGAGATGAAAGTCGAAGTTTGACCAAGGCGGACGTGTGGTCCGGCCCTGGTGTGGATCCTTAAGGATGCTTTACCCCGGGATGCCACGGAAGGAATGGTAATTAAAGTTAGATCCTTGAGGACGTTTTACCCGGGATGCTACGGAAAGCATTCGATGTTTATAGTCTGAAGGAGACGGACGTGTGGATCCTTGAGGACGTTCTACCCCGGGATGCCACTGAAGCAGTCGTTGTACTAAGTTTTATCCTTGAGGACGCTCTACCCCGGGTCTCTATTAGAAACCTCAGCGGAAAGCTGGTATATTGTCTATTGTGCTCGGCAGGAAGCCGGTATACTTATACTACCTTGTTCAGACTGCAGAAGACTGTCCGGATTTCCAAGGATGGACTGAGATCGATGTGACTGTCCGGATTTCCAAGGTCGGACTGCGACCCGTCATTTGTAATATGTCAGTTGATGTACAAGCGGTTGCTTGTGTGGTGTGTTCGGATGAGTCTTCCACAAGAGTCTTAGATTTTGCACATTTTTTTTTCATCCGTTGATCCAGAATGTGTTAATACAACAATGGAACTTATCTTTTAGCGTTTATCGTTCAACTACTTTTGGAAGCCTTTAACATTCATCATGTTCTGTTACACTTAACTGGTGGCGTTGTAATTTGTTGAGACCATTTGTTACATTAACGACGCCCTAGTTCATCTTTGGTACGCCGCCCATCACAATGAAGCAGCCGCACGTCACAGCAGGCAAATACTAATGGGATCCTGAGCCACAGGCGTTGGGGAGGTCCAACCATATTACGTGCAGTTCGGGTTTTTCTGCCTTAGCTCTCTGAATAAACTCTCAGATTCCCCGTGTGGGTTACTGGACCCCATTGTAGGGAAAACAATAATAGACACACTGCCTCTCCGATAAACATGTCGTAAGAATCGACTAATCGGGGCTTCCTTCGAAGTTGGAGTGCAGCTGCCTGAGAGGCAAGGAACCAGTAATCTGCATACAGACATGTCAGATGTGTTAAATGTATGAGCAGGCAGCACTCAGGATCTGGAACAAGACTAAATTCAGAGATGGACAAATTCCCAGAACTTTTAACAGGAGTTTACAGGTGGTGAACGCCAAAAAGAACAAGAAGAAAAAGAAAACTCCCAGATCGTGGTCCCATGCTCTAGACACCCGAGGATGCCTGGGATGCTGCTTTTCTGCATCGATGTGTCTATGAATCTGATTTGCATAGGATACTGCGTGAGTCTTCGTGTCACCACTGAGAAGAATGTTTTGCCTTCAGCGTTCAGCAGCCAGATAGACCTGAATTGTGATAGATTATAAGAGTCTCGCTCCTTGGGAATTTATACTTCGTCGGCTTTCTGCCACTCCTTACATATATACTTTCGGCTCCGCGCCAGCCTTAGTGAAGCTTTTGGAGGACTTTCGGACAACGTTTGTACACCACGTACGGGACACCGTTGGGTCCTGGGCAGATTTGACGCTGGATTTATTCATAACTTCTTCGACCTCAGACATAGACGGAGGTATTGTTAAAACTTTGCCTTTAGCAGTTCAGGCCACACCAGGGCGCTGGTAATCTCTTGATTGTCACCAAGAGCTTCATTCCTTGTCAGACGGGAATACATAATAAGTAGATGCGACTCCAGTTCAGACTTTGTTTTCTCAACCATGCCTCGGGCAAACTGGAACGAGTACCTACTAAACTTTTCTCGTTTGTCTTGATTCTTCTTATGTTTCTTAACAGAAGCTCTCAGCGCGATAGAAGGTACCGTGTCTGCTCTTCGTGTTATATCAGACCTCGTACAGTCCCACCCGTTCACTGCCTGTAGCAGCTTTGAACCGTTTTCGTGGTACATTTTTGTCTACCTTGCACTTTTTAATGTCTCTGCTTTCTGCTTTTCTCATGTGTGACGCCCGGCTGCGTCTTCTCGGCCGTACCGAACTCGCAGGCCCAAATGATCGCAAATTATGCCAGGACACTGTGTTAATTTGTCCTCCAGCGACGATTTCTCAATTTCTCCATTAATAACCTCACATAAAACACCCCTCCCTCAGCTTGCTTTACAAACCCTGTCACTTGCGGGTGGAAACCTGATCTTCATCCACGCTTTGTCAGAGATCATCACCAGTGCGCCCCCGTAATGGATGTCTTGGATATCTTCAGGCGGGCTGGGCAAACCATGCCTGTCGTTTCCTAACGTCTCAGATGCTACCGAAGTAACTTTGCGCCGGCGCCCACAACGTAGCCTAGGGTTGCATCTCATTTTCCCAGCATGCGTTCTTAGGCCATGCATTCCCGTAAATATTCTCCCACAAAAACACAGCCAGCCTGGTCGTTTGGCAACAATCCCGGTCAATAATCAGGGTCAATAATGTTAGTATCAATCGAATTGGGTCCTTTATCCTCCACCGTCCACCTTATCGGATGACCAAGGAGCGTATTTCTTTAAAGGTTTTCAAAATCAGTTAATTTTTACCAGATTAGGATTGATCGTGTCCACAGATAAAACTGGCTGTCACCCAAAAATAACAATACATGATGAAGAAATTGAAAATGTCACAAACTTTGAATATCTAGGCTCTATAATAAACAACAATGGAGACTGTTCGACAGAATTAAAAGAAGGATGGCCACAGCAATGCAAAGATTGAACAGCCTTAAAAGTCTATGGTTAAGCACCAGCAAGGAGATAAAAATTAGAATTTTGAGAGCATGCATCTTCCCTGTGGCTACATACGGATGTGAGTCGTGGACTATCTCTCAGTCTTTAAGAAAGAGAATAGGGGCTTTTGAGCTGAAATGCTATAGACAGATTCTCAGAATATCTTGGACAAAGAAGATGAGAAATATTGACATTTTAAAAGATCTGAACATCAAGGAAAATTGGCTAATAAACAGCATCCTTTCTCGAAAGCTGAAATACTTTGGTCATATCAAGCGCCACGACGGATTGGGAAAAAAATTATAGCTGAAGGCATGGTACCAGGAAGGAGGGGCAGAGGCCGACCGACACGAAGATGAGCACAGGATATAAGTGACTCCTTGAGTGTGAAAGTTCATGAGGCGGGAGAACTGGCAAGAGACCGAGTTTCTTACAGACAGACTGTGATAAAAGCCACGTTCTGCAAAGGACCTGCTACATGATGATGAAGGGTGATCGACCCAGTCTCCAATCGACACTCTGTTGCCAGAGGGCCAGTTTACACCCCGACAATACCGGGACAAAAGTCTTTCCAGGGTGTCAAAGTGTCTTTCCCGATTGTCACATGCCTTTCCTGGTTGGTTGTCTTGTATGTATTGTGCTGTTCAACCCCACCAGGACCGTACAACGAGCGACCAACACCCGGTGACACAAAGTGCCACCATTTGGACGAGGATCACCCGGGCAGAAGTCCCAGAAACCCCATTTAACCGTTAGGTTATATAAGGGGCCGCGGCAACACGAAATTGCGTTCCACCACTTGGACGGTAATTATAAGTTATCTTGTGGACTTGCCAGGTAAAATAAGAACTTCACAAACTATATACATTCCACAAACTATATATAGGTGTGTGTGTGTGTGTGTGTGTGTGTGTGTGTGTCTGTGTTTAAAGACATTTTAAGGGTTTTGAAAAAAAAATACCGTCCAACTACCTCTAGTTTCTTTAAGTACCTTTTTCTAAACAAATTGATGCCCCCCCCCCCCCCAAAGGGATACTATTCTCCAAACACATTTCGGCTGCCCTTTTTCGTCTCTTTGCCAGCGTAAGCCGCACAGACTGCTAGTCGCTGTTTCCTTGCGTAAGAGCACTGAAACGGTCTACAATCTTGGCAAAGCCAACAACATTTAATTGACGCATTCAATGCATTACGCAGCCCACATAATTGCCAACACAAATAGTCCTCCCCTAGAACGACAGTTATTCCATGCGGATGGACTAATGTTATTTCCACAACCCAACCCCGGTTACGCCCTATAGGCCAACCCCTCCCTCCCCCCTTAGACACTCAGTGTACGCTGTTGGCGTCAAACCCGTCCCTTTTTTTGCCCCTACCTGCGCGTTGGAGGTATATAGGCTGACGGTCATTCCATTGAACGAAGTTTTTTCGCCAGGGACACTAGATGAGTATCGTTTTTTCTATACATTAGAGTCCTATGTAGTCACTTCATAGTTAGAGCCTATTTGTGTATGTGTACTGTGTTGTCCTTTATGTGCTGATGAAGGCTAATCGCCGCAACGTCCTTTGTTTGTTTATTGTGATCGATTTTGTAAAGCTAACATAAACTAATTGTTGTTTCTTACCAACTTTTTCTCTTCCTTATAATTTTCTACTCCTTATAAAAAAAGTTAAGGGACATGGTATACAAGGGACATAACCAAGCAGAACAAAGTTTCTGCCGCATAATAATAATTCATTACCTTGCAACTTTAAACACACAGTTTAGAAAACAAGATTCGAAGTGGACCACGCAAGAGCCACATCCTTATTGCAAATCTGACTTGTATTATTATTTTGTTCCATTTGTTAACACAACATGTGAATACTATAATGTACTAATTCCAGAGATAATTAGTGTTTTTAATCTTGTGTTTTGTTTCTCGTCGTTGTTTCGCGATTGAATTATCATATCCAGCCATCTCCCTGTGAGATTAGTTAACATTATTCACCGTCCTTTATAGGATGACATTTTTCGTTATTTGAAGCCCCAACCTGGCTCTTGTCAGGGGCCGCAATATAGCCAGGCCATTAAAATGGCCTTAAGGCTGAACGCGGTTTCTGGGACCTCTCCATTGTGATCCTCACCCACATGGTGGTACATTGTGTCATCGGGTGTTTTTCGCTTGTGTGATGTACTGGTGGGGTAGAAAGTCAGTCAGTCAGTCTCCCTGTGAGATACAATTTTTCTTCAATTTGAAGCCCCCCCCCCCCCCCCCCCCCCCCTGCCAGGGACCGCAATATAGCCCGACCATAAATATGGTCTAATGACTGAACGTGGTTTCTGGGACTTCTCCACGAGTGATCCTCATCCACATAATGGCACTTTGTGTCATCGGTTGTTTATCGCTTGTGTGATGTCCTAGTGGGGTAAAATTTTCTACTACTACTAATTCGCGATAGAAGGCTAATCTATGGCCAGCATACGGATAAAGGCGGCATTGGTTTATCACTGCAAAGTTAATTGTCTATTGAAACTGATCCTACAAAGCTGACATATATTTTATGTTTTTCCTTGTTTTAAACACGAAATACAAATAATATGCTGACATCAGATAAGTAAACCTGTCTTAATTAAATGAGCACATTCTATTGTCCATTCCCAGAAACCCCATGTAACCAAAAAACACAGTGGCTTATATTGGGGCACGCTAGGGTTACAAAGTAGCCTGTATGTAGTTCCGTGTGGAAGTGTGATAGGCTGGGAAACGACAAAGACTACTGTTCAGCGGCTCAACGATTTTGATTTAATCTGGTTTAAAAATGACAAAGAGGTCACAGGAACAGCTATTAGCTTTAGACGGTAAAGCGAAGAAACCTGGCCAAACATCAGTTAATAAAAGACTTTGTTTAGTCTTTTAGCGTTCTATTTGACTTCCGGACACACCCTGTGGAGACCATCCCAGCTTTTACAGCTTTGCACATTGGACTAGCCAGATGGGTATGGGCGACTGCAGGGGAAGACCGGTTGTCAGACTGGCTCGTGTTCGCGATAATGGTACATTTCGTTTAGGTGGTGTTAGATTTGATTTCTATTGTGCATCATCGCTAGGAGATAGTTTGATGGCAGGTCGCTATACGTGATTTGTTGGTCTGGTGGCATATTGAAGCTTAACGTAAATGTTAAATATGTTTCGGTTTTTGCCATTGTTGAGGTAATCTCGCTGAGCGTATGGTGTCATTATCATATTTCCTTGTTAGCTAATGATCGCTTTAGATTCTGGTCGAGCACTTTGGTTGTTGTTAATGTTATTTGTGGACCATGCTGATTTTATGTTAAGTGAAATAAACAGATGTTCAATGTAGTTATCATAGTTCCAGTTGTTTTTCGTTAAGATTAGGACTTGTAGTTAGTGTGCCTAGTTTAGTATTTGTTGCTCGACTGATCCCAATTTTACAGAAAAGAGTTCCTGTCATGATGAGATACTTTTGATCTTACTCCCGCCTAAATAAACTTTTTCTCTCTTTTTTTTCTTGTAACTGAGGAAGCTCAAGGTTAGGTTTTGGCTCCCACTCGCCACGTCACAAATTTAGAACTCTTGTAGGTTCGGCGTTGAGGAGATTTCGAGGAGTAGATTTCCATATTATCCCTTATAGTTCTCTCTTCTCTTTCCTCCATTACAAGTTACCCACTCTGATTTGATTCTAGCACAGAAGGGTACTGGAGCTAAAAGAAATGAAATATGTAGTGTTGTTTAGATTTAAAAGTAGCAATTAGGATATGATGTATGTAACGACAGACACATTTTATTCTTGAAATTAATGTGCTGTTGTTGTAATCGATCCAGCGGCGCATGAGCTTTCGCCCTTTGGCCCAATGCCATGTAGTGGAATTTGCATGTTTTCACAAGCTGTTCTTTTCCTCCGTACAAGGTGTTCAACTTGTCTGGTCTCGGAGGGAGTAGCGTTCTTCTTGTCTCACTGAGTTCTGGGCACTCAAAGAGATGGTGTTCAACAGTTTCGTAGGGGTAGTTACATAGCTGGCACTCTGGGGAGTGTTGTGGCTGTATTCTGTTTAGGTGTCCATTGAGTGGAGTATGTTGTGTTCTAAGTCTGAAGATGGTGGCCTGGTCCCTTCTTGTTAGATGGTTAATGCTGTCATTAGGATCAGGGCCAGACATATGTCTATAAACCTCTCTTCCAGTGTCTCCCATGGCCCATCTGTTCAACCAAGTCTCTTTGTTTATAGCTCTTATCAGTGTTTTTGCTGTCTGGAGGGTTGTCGCTGTAGGTGGTTGTTCTTGTGTTGCTCCTTTCTTTGCCAATCTGTCAGCTCTGTCATTACCTGGTGTGCCGGAGTGACCTGGAATCCACTGCATCACTATTCTGATGTTGTATGAGGTAATAAGCTGATCAGCATCCAGGATTATCTTGGCTATATCAGTTTCTGCAGCGTTCACTGCCCCCCCAGAGCTTGAAGGGCAGACATTGAATCTGTGAAGATGACAATATTTTGGACCTTTGAAGGGTAAACATCCATTACAGTCTTTAGGTGGTATACTGCTGTTTCCAGTGCAATTATTTCAGCTTCATAGTTTGAACAGAATTCCCCGCATGCATCAAAAATCTCTTCAACAGATCCATCGGGATAACCTATGTAGATTCCGTAACCTGCTTTAATGGTAGCTTTAAATGCTGACCCATCAGTATAGACATGTATCCATTCTTGGGGGTAAGAATCAACGGTCTTTAGTGATGAGTTCATAAGAGCGATTGGGTCGGACTGTTTGGTTTCCTCGCCTACCAATTTAGTTCGGACTTCTGGAGCTTTAAAGCGAGCATGTGGTGGTAGGTTTCTTGCAAAATTCTGAATTCCTTGACGTCTTTAAATTAATGTGCTCATTTCTTCTTCTTGTTCGCGTTCGAAGGATGTAAACTGCGGAGGAAAGTTTTGGTTGTTCATCCACCTTTACACTCTAGCTTTGTTTCGGAACCTTAGTGCTAAGTGCCAAACCGTTTGACAGATCTGACTTATTTATGTGCCGTTAGTTCCTTGCCTCACAAGCAGATGCACTCCGATTTCGAAGGAGGCCCGCAATTAATCGACTCCTACGACATGCTTCTTGGGGAGGCAGTGGGTCTGTTCTTGTTTTCCGCACAACGGGGCCCTGGAACCCACACGGGAACAAGTAATTATCGATGCGTATTTGCATTCAAAACCTTTGGGACGACTGGCGAATCTTTAGCAGCTACGTAACCGCGTCTTCCTGCATATGCACTAAAAAAAAAAAAAATAGTTGGAGGATCCGTCGATTCTTGAGTTCTCTGACGCTTTTACTGCTGCTTGTACTGCTTGGCTAATTTTTCAAAATGTTAAAAAACAAATACAGTGGAACTCCAATATTCATCCACGTCAGTATTCGTCTATTTTTTAAAATTTGTTTTATTTTTTCTCTTTCGTTGACATTTTTATTTGATATTCGCCCCGAAAAGTCAATATTCGTCCCTCCTCTTACATGACCGGTGAGGAAGAACACAGAGAAAATCTCACAACGTAAGAACTACCCAAGCTTCGTAAAGAACAAAAAGCTGAAGCAATAAAAGAAAGTTTAATAAACAAGGGAAAATGAGAAACCGGGCCAGAAGGAGGGCTGGAGAATCTTCTGGAGATGCAGATGAATCACCAGGACGTGATCACCAGAAGTGATACTACCTGATGTCACAATGGAAGGTGACTCGCCTTCCAAACAATAGCCAGTACTTTTGTCATCCAAAAGGTACATTTCTTTTTACATTTTATTTATGTTTTTATGTAGGCTTACAGAAAATTTACGTCGTCGGGACGAACGAACTAACGAACGAACTTTATTTTTTCAAAGGGTTACAAATTAGGTACTCAGGGCTGTCTTACATTCGGCCCTTCCAAACTCTAATCTTTCACACAGCAGTTGTATCTCATCAATAAAGCATGCTATGTTCATGTAATAATATGCATATTATGAATGTCAAGTCAAAAACAAAAGCATGGGTGGTAAAATATGTGCACACGCTCGCGCACACACACCCACATACAAACACAAACCCATTCACTCACTTACACACATAGGCACCCAATACACACATACATAAACATGCATACGAACACGCACACACACACACTTACACACACAGTCACACGCTCTAAAAAACACACACATACAACCCAGACACAAACAGATATACACACAAACACAGACATACACACACGTAGCCGCGAGTACACATAAGTAAATCTTTGTAAGAGTGTAAAGCAATACTAAGTACTGAAGTCAGTGGTTAATATTTATTTGCAATGCATGGGAAATCCCCGAGTGCTGTGATGTCATTTCTTGACTCAACTCAACTCAACTATTTAATTGCAATTATCTTCGAGACGGATTTTCCAGTGAAATTATTTTGTTTGTTGAAAGAATGTATAGGCAAACTTCGGGACGGGGAACTGATTAAACAATTTTTAGTTAATTCCTGTCCCAAAATTCGTTTGATATTCATCCATTTTAATGTAATATTCATTCTCCTCTCAGGAACGGATTGATGATGAAGATTCGAGTTGCACCGGTCGTTGTCCACCCACACACATATACAGAGTAAGTTACTTCGTACATGTATAATGTGTGTGTGAGTGTGTGTGTTTGTGTGTGTGGTGTGTGTGTTTAACCAGGGGACTAGCTCTTTTTAGATTTGCACCATCCTGCGAGGGTTCCGGGACCCCATTTGGAAGGTGGGGAGAGAGTAGACCCACGTTTCCCTAACAAGCACAAAGCGACTAATTAGGGGTGTTTTTATTCGGAATCCAAGTGCATATGCCTGAGAGGCGAGGAACCATAAGTTGACCAACAAAGAAGCCCGATCTTTAAAATGGTTGTGCACACAGAACTCAATTTCCGGAACAAAACCAATGTCCAGAAGTGGACAAACACCCAGAACTTTACATCGGAGTTTAGAGCCGGTGAACGCGAAGAAGAAGATTTGCATCTCACAAATAGCTTCTTGAGTGGAAATAAATGTCAGTGTCACTATTCCTTCTGGAAACATGTCCAAGCCATCTTCTTCCTTTGATAGAGTTTGCCAGTAACGGACATTGTGTTTTCCTCTTCATTTATCATATCTTTGTGATCTTCTTTAACCAAAAATATTCGCAGGATTCTCCTTAGACAATAATTTTGAAAAAAAAAAGTCTCTAGTTCATGTGCAGTTCCTGCTGCCACTGTTTATTTTGTGAGACGTAAACAAACATACAATCTTTATACCGACATTAGGTTATCAATGTCAGACTTGGACATTAACAAAAGAACACGAGAGAAGACTAACCACCTGTGAAATGAGATGTTTGAGAATGGCTGCGAATAAAACCAGAAGAGGTCGAGTGAGAAACGATGTGATTACAAGAACTATTGGAACCATACCCATAGTTAAATTTATTGAGAAGCAAAGAATGAAATGGTTTGGTCACCTAATGAGAATGGAACCAACGATGCCAGCATCAAGAGCATACAACATGAAAATCGAAACACCAAGAGGCAGGGGAAGACCAAGAAGAATATGGATTGAAGGAGTCACGGACAACTTGAGACTTCATAACATCACGGCGTATGAAGCGACTGAGCGCGCCCTGGCTCGGTTGCCGATCATCTGATAGACTGCGACGCCTAGCGGCACAAGCAGATTTTGACAAAAGAAGAAGAAAGAAACAAACATAGTGCACGATGTCGTGACTAATTTTGACGCACACAAATTCTAGCACGCGGGTGGTATTCCAAACAGGTTGTATACCAAGTTGAGCGTATACCAACACGACCGTATACGGAGGCACCAATACATATATCTGTCTGACTGTCTGCTTTTTCATCCCATATTGTTTAAACCTAAATAAACATAACGTTTTACACACACTGACAAGGGACGTTTCCAAAGTACATTCTAACCCAAGTGAGCTGCTACATATTAAAAGCGTAACCGTCTGTGCTGTAATATAAATATCTTTCGAGCAATAAACAACTATTCACAGTACATCATGGAGGTCATGCTCCAATGATTTATCACAACGTATATTCAACGTCTCGGAATGCTGGTGCGATCAATACAACAATAAATAAACACATAAGAGTCATAAAACACCCATAAATAGGAATATTAGAAGAATATTTGCTGAGTGAGGTCATTATTAGTGTATAACCAAAAGTGTACGTCTCTGTAGCTTAGTGATTGTTTAGTGAAATGTTTCCCAATGCAATCGTCGACTTTCAACAGGGTTCCGTTCCCACAATGGTTAGTTGCGTATTCTTTACAGGACGTTTTAAAACCAACCCCAGCAGCCCCTGGCTGTTGTGTGATTTCTCTTGGCAAATTTACGTCCAGTAATTTGCCAGTGCTTTCTGGGCGGTCGGCTTCATGATACCACCGTCGAAACCAACGCAAGGCGCATGGCCCGCAGTCTAGATCGAACCCGGCACCCCAGCATTAGGAAGCGTTCGCATCGACTTAGCCATAGAGCCGATTGTTCCCACAATGAGCGTTTAAAAAAGTTCTCGTTGCTTTCAGACGGTGGTACGAGAGTCGGGGTGGGGGAAGGGGGGGGGGGTGAGGATAGATTGGGACTTCACCATGTGATATACGTATATAAGGCTAGACGTATATTTTTGTAGATCATTGGGCACTTGGTTGTTGATATAGTCAGCATCCTAACCGACAGCCTTTTCTTTCTATGAACTTAAACTAAATTAAAGGCTGAAGCAATAAAAATAATTTTTCTGAAACCTGTACAAGGCTCAAAATAGGAATTTACAAATGACATACAGAGCAATGATAAGCAGCACAGAAAACGAATTAGGAAACTTGTCATTCTGGAGCTCTTTGGATTTCGTAGACAGTACGAAATTACTTAGTCTGAAAAGCATAAGAAGCTTCCAACAAATCTGCCGAACCTTACATTGTAAGAAACAAAAATATTGCACAACGATAACGATACATCCAACACTACATAAATATTATAAACGCCCGTTGACAGAAATATATAATACTGGGTTCTTAATTAATATCCTACCCCCAGATGAAGTCACAGGACAGTACAACATTTTAGAGGGCGGTAAGACGGGGTTTTCCAGCTTTCTAATGCTTTTAACGACCCCAAAACACCTAGAACTGGCCCTTACCCCAAGCCACCTACGTCCCACTAGAGAGTGCAGCCTAGGTTCCACAATTGCATGCAGCCAAGGTCCCATAACTGCATGCAGCCTATCTACCACCTCCTGAAATTTTAGACTATCTTGTGACTTGTGGATTTTCCCTGTTTGTGGTAGGATATTAATATAGCACCTAATACTGAAAAGACATAAATAATGGCAGTGAATGGAGCACCAGTTTAATATAAAATCAATGTTGAATGAGGTAGTATTGGTACCAACACTATGCTATCAATGCCAAAGACAGACAATGTCTTCAGAAAAAAAAAAAAGAAATAAAATAGTCACAACAGAAATGAAGTGTTTACGGACTTTGTGAGGTGTGCCAAGGAAAGATCGACTTAGGAACGAGGATATAAGGAGAAGAGTCGGGCACAGATCTAACAGTGGACTTTATTGGTAGACAAGAGATCAAGTGGTTTGGCCACGTAACAAGATTGGCACCAGACAGGGCACTAGCAGAGAGCAATGTTAAACAGAGACAACGGTAACAGAACCAGAGGTCGACCACGCAGAAATGGACCGCAGAAATATCAGAAACTAAGGATGAAAGACTGGACAGAGAAAAAGAAAACATACTACAGAAAGCAAACAGCACACATTACCAAATGGCGCCACTTTCGAGGCATCAAAATATCATTATTTCTTTTTGTGTGTGTCGTCACACTGAAATTAGGTTGTAGTACAATTACGTGCTTCTATATTTGTTTTGGAGGTATCGGGTAGCTTGAGTGATAGATTTGTCCATCTTTTTGCAGTTTCAGCTACCCCATTTATCCATGTTTTTCTTGGTCACTCTTTTGCCCTCCTCTTATATTTTATGCTGTAAAAAAAAAAACTCCCGTGCATTTAATCAAAATATCAACATGCCAAAACCAGCTGATAAATGCGCTTTTTCTAATTACTTTGTGCTATCAATGCCAGACACGGACAGTTTTTGAACCCCTCCCCCGTCCCCACCCCTCCCCCCCCCCCAAAAAAAAAAAAATAGGCAAAAAAGAAGAGTTCAACGAACTTTGGGCTTTTTGTAAGCAAGCAAGGTTAACTGTGAGATTAATTTACTTGAAGTTTTTGATCATGAATTGTATGAAGTCGGAGTCGTAGTAATGCGGTTTAGGACGTTTGTGGTCTCTCTCTCTCTCGCTCTCTCTCTCTCTCTCTCTCTCTCTCTCTCTCTCTCTCTCTCTCTCTCTCTTTCTTTCACACACACACACACACACTCTCTGTCTTTCACACACACACTCCCTCTCCTGATCTCTCTTTAGGTGAACTTTAAAAAAAATTAAAACGGGATCTTACGAAAACCCAGCAACAAGGAACAAAGACAACTATGCTAGATTTCGGAACCTTCCTAGGGTTGGGGCCATTCCCAGTGAAATTTACACTATAGCGGGAAAGCAAGAGGAGAAAGCAGACTACACTCAAGGGTAAAGGCCAAAGCTGATTTTCTGTGAGGGATACATTGGCGGCAGGTTGTTTTATACATATATTAGTAGTTATTGCTAACATCAGCTCTCTGATAAGTACTTTTCTAATCCTGGTTTTAGCCTTCAGCCTACGAGCATTGTAATGGCTGCAGTCGTATCGAGAATGGATAAACAAACCCCCTTCTGATCTTGAAAGGCATGTTCCAAAAAAAGGTGAGAAGTAGATTCCAAAGAAGATATGAGCAAGTTCACACCTCTGCTTCACTCTATTGTTGATTAAAAACTCCTAAGCTCGGCGCGGATTGGGGGCTAAGCTAGATGGCTAGGACTCACGAGCAGCAGCTAACGCATCTCCTTTAACTTCTTCCAATTTATTTGCTAATGAGTCCCAGCCATATAGTTTAGTTCCCAATCCGCGCCGCGCGTAGCGGCGCGGGGGATACTTGTCGGCGGTGCGGCATAGACGCAGAAACAGGTTCGCAATTAACATATCGCTGAGACCCTATTAGAGCATTTGTTTGATCTCTGCAGGCACTTCGCATTTTACACACGACTGAGACCCTGTTAGGGTATTTCTTGAGCCGCCATAATATGGGAACGAAGTTCGAAGGAGAGTTAACATGGCTTACATAGAGACAGAGCAGGAAAGAAGCTACTCATGTCTTTAAACTCAAAGAGAAACAACTTCATCCTACCTGGTTTTACCCCATATTGCCACGTTTCTCTTCGCAGAACAGCTAACTGCCTGCCTAGAGCGGCACACAAAACACGAATTCCGTTGCTCCAGCGACGCTGCTATATGTCAAGCGGGAGTCGTAGTAATGCAGTCTAGGAAGCTTGCCGTCGCTCTTTCTCTCTGTCTCTCTCTATCTCCCTGTCTGTCTGCCTCTCTCTCTCTCTCTCTCTCTCTCTCTCTCTCTCTCTCTCTCTCTCTCCAAACTTTTAAAAAAAATTGAAACGGGATCTTACAACAACCCAGTCCAAAATAGCAACTAGAAAATGTTATGGAAAGCAAAAGTTCAAAATGATCATATCACCACTTGATTCGTTTATTGTCAAGAATAAGTTAAACAAAAAAAAAAAAAAAAAACTACTGTAACCAATTCGCCTCAAGTTGTGGAAGTGAGTTCGTTATTATTTTGCTCATGTAATTTATTCGTTTGAAGAATGATTTTGTAAAAGATGAGTACATACACGCAACTGTACACAGCAACAAAGTACGATATATTGAAATATTAATATCGCACACCTGGATGAAATAGAAGTAGTGAAATGTTACAAAAATGTACTTTAATCCACTCAGCAAATATCTTTTGTAAATAAGTACAATGTATTTGTTGTTTTCGCTAACTATTATCCCGTTTAGCCCTCAGTGTTTTAAATGAGAAAACAGCGTCATTGTATTTTCAATAATACGAAAAACTCCTCAGGGAAGCATGTACAGTAGGGGTCCACCGATCATCAGTAGAAAGAGGCAATCGACGATTGTTTCGGCCCATTGCCATTCCTATACAATCTCGAAAGGTGGGCCGACCTAGGTCATGACTTCAGGCCTCGATCTTCCCCTGCTGCACTTTACCGGATGTTCTCGGACAGGGACAAGACGGTATGGTGATTTGTAACAGATGTTATGATAATTATTGATACTGTCGCTGCGGTAGCAAATTAGATTTGTCGACTGCCTTACAGCCATGGTGACAAGCTTTCGGTTAGTTCATCGAACAGGTGTTAGACTTGGCGTTTAGACTCTAGCAGTCGACAGAGGGACATTGGCAGGCATTTCGGACACTTTGGCTTTTAAGGGATAAGATGTTGTTTTCCACCAGAGACTCGGACCAGTCTATTGAGACCCATCACCCACGACGTTCGGTCGCGTCCAGAAACAGCTCGAAGCTCTTTCAGCAGCTTCGCCTTGTTGTTAAAGGGACCGTTTGCGCTCGTTTCCTCGCTTTCAGTGTTTACAAATAAAATAAAAGTTAGTTGTGTATTCTTTGCCGTTTTCAACCCATAAGCCGCTGAAAAGTACAGGTGGCCTGCCAAAAATATCTGCCTTATCATGTAACGGGGTAGGGTAGGTAGGTTTTATCTTCTAGGATTGCAGTGTGTAGGATTACCACTTCAAGGATGAGAATCACACCGGTACAAGTGATATTCAATATTTTAAATCGGCATTTTAAAAACGTGAACTGAAAACTTTGATGATTATTTCTCTGAAGATGAGAATCCTCGTAAAGGCAATCTTTTGATTAGTAATCCCTTCTTTGAAGATATAAACCCTAATTAGTAGTCTTTTACGACATGTCTGTTAGGTGCAGTAGGTCTTCACCTCTTCCCCCTCAAATAGGGGGCTGCAAGGTCTTGAGGCATGGTGTCCGCCTCGAGTGCTAGAGGTTCTGGGTTCAATCCCCGTTAAGGGCTGGCATTTTTTTCACGTCGACTTGGACTTTAGTGTTCCCCTGGTCTCTTTGCAGTGAGATCGGACGCCCGTGTGCATTGTTGCGCACGTTAAAAATCCCTTGGCAGCTGGAAATCGGAAAGAGTAGCCTAATGTGCTGAGCTTCTTCGGACTAAGACTTGAATTATAAAAAAGAACTGAGCACTTATGAATTACTATTCGTGTGCCACGATGTTGATCCATTGTTCAAACTTCTCCCCCTCAAGTAAAGTAAAGATCCCTTTTCACGTCACTGGCGCATCGGGCATATGGGAAGAGCACTACATATTTTTTACAGATCAATCGGCACTAGTTTCTCCCCCTCAAATGGGTCTTTAAACCGCACAGGGGACGAATATAATAATTTAGGTAAATATCTGGGTTTAAAAATAAACTCGTAGTTTCTACGTCTTGTGACTATTGGGCAATGGTGATAGTCGCCATTTTTGTTGTGTGTAAATCGGCACTCGTTGATGAAGCCAGTATTACACCGATAAAGGCGTTGGAAATTATCCTTACCTGTTTTTCAAAAATATACCTTATAAAACGATCTGTAGGTGAAGGCAATTCTTCGTTGAACGAAACCGCAGCCATGACAAGCCAAAACAGCCTGCATGCGCAAAACTGTATAAGACATAACTTATTGCCTAAAGGGTGTAATAAAACAGTGAAAGGAATTTAGATTGCGTATGTGCGCGCGTGTGTATGGACTTCTTTTATATATCTTTTTTCTTCAGTGTTTCACGTTTTGTCGTCACAACCACATACAACCACCACCCGCGCCATGATCATCACCATCACCACAAAAACCATTATCATCACCACCATCATTACGATCAGTATTGTCATCACCACTACCACCACCACCATCGTCACCACCATTGCCATCATATGCAGTGCCGACAACTAAAGACATCTATGGTCCACCATCTCTCACGATCACCAGTCTCAGACCATGTTTGCATTTTCGTCCTTCTTACACAACATAGCCAAACGGTTTATATGTTAGATAATTATCACTCTGTTTTCTCACTACTGGAGCCGCAGTACCGTAGCTAGAAGCTCGCCTGTCGCTCGGAAGTCTATGGCACTCCTTCTTGTGCGTTCACCCAAAGACGTAAAGGCGTTGTGCCCATTTACGACGTGGCTGCCAAATTTGCGCCTTTGGGCCGGCACATCCGACTTCTGTAGGTATTTGTTGCCCGGGTCAGCCTTCCCGGGTCTAGGGTTTAAATCCTCATCATGGCAGACCCCCCCCCCCCCACACACACACACACAAAATGGCCTTGGCTCCGAGGTCGACCTAGACTAAAATGGGTAATAGGTAACATCGTGGTGCGTAAAGGCGGCTGGCGTGGTGTTGACCACAACACCAAGCGAGTGCCCATTACTCTACAAAACTGTAAATATATGCATAGGCAGCCGCCGTGGTGTAGCGACTGGACGCTCGCCTGAGGATCGAAAGGTCGTGGGTTTAAATCCGAACGGAGCATGACTTTTCTCCCCTTCAACATTGATCCTAGCTACCAGGTCGACCCAGCCTTAAATGTGTATCAAATAAAGTTCTAGGAAGTAAAGGTGACCGCGTGATGTTAACCACACCATCCACCTGTTGCCGATTGGTCTATCAAATATAGGTCTATCACTATATGCCCAATACACCTGATAGCGTCGAAAATTATCCTTTACTTTTTACTTTATGTATGATAACTTTTTAACGCACCCCCTACCCCCCCCCCCCCCTAATTTGCTCCAATAGTCTGGCTGATATTTAAAAAAAAAAAAAAATGACAAAGTTCAGGAATCACTGTTTTATACAGTCAATTTAATGAAAGATGCGATGAACAGTTCATTATAGAGCGCAATATCTGTTTTACAAAATATACTGAAGACTGCTCACACACAGTCTCAATGTCTGTTTGACTTCCCATTTAGAAGTAAACAGAATACAGCCTTGGAGACAATTAGTGGAACAGTCATAAAAATATATATAAAACGATTTCTTATTCTTCCTCTCCCTCCCTCTCTTTGTGTTTCTAAAAAGACCGTTGGCACGATGTATTGTGGTTTACAGCTAGGCTGTGAAATCTGATGCTTTAGGACCAAAACATGCGATTTCTGTAAACTCTTAGTTGACTTTCTGACTTGATGAAGGTATTAGGTCGATTCTGTCTCTCCTCAAAATGGGACACCAGAACCCATACAAGCAATATGCAAGTTAACTCTTTCAGTCCCAGAAGCTTTTTCTTTTTCTCTGAATTCAATTCAATTCAATTCGTAAGAAACAAAAATTCCAAAACTGTGACCTCTTTCAGCTGCCTGACGGCTTGCTATATCGAAGTCGGTTCAATGGTGGTGTGATTTGTATTTATTCCTTGCGGCGATCATTTTCGCCTGAGTTTTCTTTCATTTGTTGCTTCTTGTTAGCAGCGTGGGCTTGGCGTGCGGCTTGTAGGTTTAGGGAGTGGACATGGCTGTCCTGAGAAGGACAGCCACATGTGCCGGGTGGCCTGGAACGGGATGGGCGGGAGTGGTCAATCTGGTTTACTGGGCTGCGTCGCGTCAGTGAGGTTGGCTAGTTCCACGGAGACTGGGTGTCATGGCGGCTTGGAGGTTTTCGATTGGCTGCTGGCTTCGTCTTGTTTTGGTGGCTTGTCAGTACTTGCGGTTGCGTCGGTTTGGTGTACCCTGACTCCTTTGTTTCCATCTTGCATGGGCCAGCTGTTTTCGGGCTGCTTCTATCTGGTCCTGGAGTCCGTTGATTTTATCAAAGAAGGCTTGCCTTTCCTCAGCGGGCAGCAAGTAAACTTTCTCCAGCTCTGGCTCGTCATACACGATATCGTAGCGTTTTCTATTATCGAGCTCGATCCTGTGTGGGTGGTTCAGTTTGTTAAAGCTTTCTATCATTTTTAGAAGGTCAGCCTCGCTTTCCACCTTTATGGCTACCGCCTCTTTGTCTCCTTCAGGAATAGTGGCCTCATCTGTGGTTGGGGTCGCCTCTGTAGCTTCAGACACGGCTTCTTCAACTGGTTGGACAGTGCCTCCCTCATCGGTTTCTGTTTCTGTACTTTTTTCGGCCCTGCTGATGTTTGGGTTTGCGGCTGGTGCCTTGCTTCTCTCTGCTAGTAAGAGTTCTCGTTCTTGTTTTGCCTCTCGTGTAGCTGCTTCTGCTGTTGTTTTTACTAGCAGGGCGACTTCTCTGTACGCGGACTCTCTGGCTTCGTTAAGTAAGGCCGTCTCTGCCTTTCTTTCTTCTCTCTCGGCTTGTCGGTAGGCTGCCACCTGGTCCTGTTCTGTTTTCAGCTGTGACAGAAGGCCTTGTAGTTTTTTGCTTGCTTCATTTACTTCTGCTAGCAGCTTGGTGTGGTGTGCAGCTTCTGCTATTCTGTCTCGCTTCTGGGATTTGACTTCTTCGAGTGTTTGGGAGATTAGTCCCAGCATCTCGAGTCTTTCAGCGGTGGCCTTCTCTTTGTCTGCTGTCAGCTTCTGGACTGCGGTTTTGAGTGCTCTCATTTCCTGGGTTGTCGCGTTGTTGTTAGCGACTGGAATCACTTTCTCTGGTCTTCTCTCACTACTTGGAATTGCTGCTTGCTGCTTGCACTTTTTTAGGTAGGTGCAGCCCATGTATCTGGCGCTGTGGGGCCCTCCACAGTTTGAACACCTTCTGCTACTGTTAGGCTTTTTAAAGTCCGGGTCCTTCTTGGCAAGTGGGCACTCCTTAAAGTCGTGCGGCTTAGAGCAGTAGCGGCATGCTGGGCTGTTGCGGCAGTGTGCGGCTGTGTGCCACGCCTTGTTACAACATGAGCACTGGATGATGTTGTCGCTGCTGAGGGCTCCAGGCTGCTGTCTTCGTAGGCGGGTGCCGGTAGGTTCCTGCGCCACGACTGGGGCGGCTTCTGGTGCTGGCGCCACGATAGGGGCGGATTCAGTTGGCGTAGGTGTGCGAGGCGCCGCGATAGGGGCGCCTGCCGGTGATGCTGCTGGTATGGCCATCCTCTTTCTTGGTGTGGGTGCGGCTGCTTGTTGTTTTTCCATGATAGGAAAATCAAAGATGGGCAATTGCGGTCTGTAGCGAAAGCTAGGTCCCTTCGGAGTAGGCAAGGCTTGTTAGAGTATCCTAAAAAAGGATACCCAAGCGTGCTTCCTCCTTAGTTCTCTAGACAATCGTGCAAAAAACTGGCTGGTATGACTGGCTCGTCAACAATGCTGTGCTCTCGGGCCGCTAATAACCCACCCGCAGACGAATAACGATAGCGTAGTCGAGCCAAAACTCAGCCGAATATCAAGCGAGTTCTGACCAGTATCTAGCTATCGATAATCTGGCTACGAATGGATAGTTAGCAAGCTAACGAGAGACACACGTGGCTGTATCGGGCGGTAGATCGAGCGAGCGAGCGAGAGAGACCTGTTTGCGACTGGGCTGTCTGCGCTGGAATGATGGAGAGAAAAAAATATTCGAGCCTGCCAGGAGTCGAACCTGGAATCTTCTGATCCGTAGTCAGACGTGTTATCCATTGCGCCACAGGCCCTATGCTCTGCTTCTTTATTGGCCTTTTAAAGGGAGGTTGGCATGTTGTGTTGCGCTTTACAGCTAGGCTGTGCTATCTCCTCCTTTTAGCCTAAAATATGCCACTTCAAGAAATCCTTAGTAAATTGTAGCACTCTGTTGCTGTGGTAATGGTGGTTAGTCGACTTTTAGGACATATTTGTTTAAGGGCGGTATGTCTATTATTTTTGTAAACCCAAAATGGAGCCACAAAAACCCACATGGGAAAACTATCTTAAAGATTTATTGCCTAAACTATCAAAAATGTGGGTACCGGAACCTTTTTTAACCACTTTATGATCAGTACCAACAACTGTTTTTTTCTGGGTAGAGATCATTATATGTTATTCATTATTTAGGCCTAAGAGTTAGGTTTTTGACACACTAACAATAAACAAGCAAAGACGAGGCGTTCCAGAAAAAAATGTCTTTGTATTATAATATGGCACCAGAGAAGTCTGTCTTTACATACAGTTTACAATGACACAACAATAGCAAGAAAATATACCTTGTTTCATTGTGGTAAATCAACAGGCTCATGAAGAAGTGTAGTTATATGTATGTTACATGTTTACAGATGTAAATACTTTTTTTTACACCAGGTCAAGTAATTAGCTTCCTTCATCTGAATAGAGGAATAAATATTTAGATACGTCCAGTAATGAGAACAATGTCCAAATGTTACACCCAGTTATGGGCATACATGTTTTATGTTTCCAAATATGGGTCATTTATATATATATATATATTCTCAGCTTGTTATATCAAACTATTGATATACATACTTAGCTTACGTTCAGGTATGGATATGTGTTCTCGGGTTGGTATGTCAAATTGTGGATATAAATAATCTGAATGTCATGTAGTATTTGTTTTGGGTACCTCTCTACACTATGCAGGTAGGCTGTAGTCTTTAGTAAAACAATGTGCTGAGGCCCCAGTCTCTTCTACGATGTGATTCGAGTGCCACTTTAGAAAAGTCACAAGGATGGTGTTTTACTAAACTGCTTGCCATAGAAATCAATCTCTGGTAAGTCATTTATCCAACCTTAGTCGAATTACTGACATATACATGTACATACTGTTTGCAAAAATCCAATATTGGATGTGTCAAATTACTGACAAACATGCTATGCTTATCAAGTCCAGTTATAGATGTACATTTGTTGTTGTTGTCATTGTTTCATCTCTCCAAACAACAGTATTTCACTGTGCTATAAGGATGCATGGAAATCACAGCCCATGGCGATACTAGTTGCCAGGGATGAAGGTCCTCTTCTTCAGAGCACAAATCATTAGCTGTATTACAGAGATCATGTGTTGCCGATGCAGACAAATTCCCTTAGCCTGCTTTGTTAACCTGAAAGGAAAGGTAACATCAATGCTTCAGTTGTACAGATTTAAACTGTTTTATTGAATTATGATCATTAATAGTCAGCCCTGTACACTGGATTACAGAAATAGATTATCAGATTTCAGCTTTCCCTGTGTGGGTTCCAGGGCCCCATCGTAGGGAAAACAAGAATAGACCCACTGCCTACCCAAAAGCATGTTGTAAGAGTCGACTGATTGGGAGCTTCCTTCGAAGTCAGAGTGCATCTGCCTGAGAGGCAAGGAACCAAATATCTGCATACAGATTAGTCAGATCTGTCAAATGGGTGCACATGCAACACAGGTTCTGGAACAGGACTGCAGTCCAGAAGTGGATGAACAACCAGAACTTTCTGCCAGAATTTACAGCCGGTGAACGCGAAGAAGAATTTCAGCTTCACATGACGTACATCTTCAAAAGGTAAATAACCAGTCATTCTATTACCACCTATGCTCAGCTTGTTTAGTTCACTTGTGTAAAAAGGGTCCACAAAATGACTTTGGCTCCCTGGTCTCCATTGGTGATCCTCATCCGCATAGTGGCACTTTGTGTCATTGGGTGTTTATCGCCTGTGTGATGTCCTTGTGGGGTATAAAATCTACTCTACTCTATTCCAGTATGTGTCCATCAGTGCATAAAAACATGAATAAGTACAGCTGGAGTAATGCTTGTAATAGTATAGGAGTTATGTTTATTTGTTTATTCTTCTTATGTCCTAAGTCTGGAAACTTATGGGTCACCCTGTATTGTTATCAAGCTTTCTCAGTGTGTGTCCTAACCAACATTTTGCTCACCTCTTGATTCACTAGTCACTCTGGGCTGTGTTTTAAGCTGATAATTTCTGCATGGCTGGCAAATGATGTTTTGTATATCCAAATAGCCCTCATCTAACACACACACACACACAAAAAAAAGATAATAGATAAAAAAAGGTTCCAAACCCATGTTTTTTTTTTTTAAGTATCCAGAAACCATGAGTTGTAAACCCTTTGGCTCGGTACTAAGGATATCGCAAACCTTCAGCCTTGATTCCATTATAGGTACCATTAATCTGGGAGAAATGTGGCTTTTCTGCCTACCCCCAGGAGTGAACCCGGACCACAAGGAGTTCGTCACCCGGCCGCCGCGAAAGTCAGGTTTAACCAACTTCGCTAGAGAGCCGGGCAAACCCATAGTTTAGACTACTGCTGCAGCTGTGAAGAACAGTTACAAATGGAAATGCAATAAATACAAGTTTAGAAAATGCAAACAAAAAGAACATACAATAACTATGGTGATAATAAAACAATGATTAAAAATAATATTAAGAATAACAAGAATATTAATAATACTTATAATTATTATCAGTCCTTCTGAGGTTTCTGACTAAAGACTGATTGTTTGCTTTAAGCAAGAAAGCTAATATTCTAACCAAGTATGGCCTTTGCTGTTTTCATCTCTCATTCAACTTGAAGCCACACAAAAAGATGGCTGAACATTATGGAACTGGAAACCACAGTGGTATGCAACAAAACACTAACAATTTTCAAAAGGGTTCCACAACAATAAAAAGGAACAAGCTAAGAACAAGTAAGAAGTGAGTGATGCACTAACTCTCTATTCAGCTGAGATATCAACTGTTTGAAGTTATTGCTATTGGGTTATAACGGAAAACAAATGAACATAAACAGTGCCGCATAAATTAAAAAACAACAATAAATACATAAAGGATTTATCCATTCTTTTTTTAAAACAAATATATGTATATCTTTGTTTTATTCCCTAAGATGCACTTTATCAATTTCCTGTCTTTCTGAATTACTTCCCTTTCCACCTCGCTTTCGCTTTCAGACTTCCTGTATTAACTTGCCATTAATGAGTTCTTTAATGCCAGGATTAGCTGTTTTGTGTTGTGCTTACATGTAACATTTTAGTTGTCAGATAAGTCTGTCATGCTCTTTAAATTTTGTTTCCTGTCTTTTTTGCCCCCTGTCAGTTGCTAAAGACTTTCACTGAATCATTCACTTTTGTATGCTTCTCATTTTGCTAAGCTTAAGGCAACGTTGTATTTTCTTTTCTTTTTGGTGTGTCTTGTTCGTGAACATTGTGACTCATCAAGTTATTAATTATACGGAAAAAGAAGATTATTTTCTGATCATAACAGAACAATGATAAGAACACCATGGACAGACTAAAAGAGAAACAAAGATCTCTTGAAATAAATGAGCTTATAAAGAGAACTGATTAGCTGCAGCCGAAGAGGAGAATCCACATTCTTTGGGCATGCTATGAGAACAGGAAAACTGAAGTAAGTTGTGACAACAGGAAAGTCGGACGGGAAAAGAGGTGGGAGACCAATAAAAGTGTTAAAAAATTCACCATCATGAAGTGTAGGAATTCAAGTAACAGAAATTATTTACAGCACATGTGGCAGTTAGGATGAACTCTGCCACAAGGTAAGGGCTATAAGATGAAGGTAACAGTCATTTTTCAAATCAGACCTCATCCACATAATGTGGCATACCATTCCTGGGAGGTGTGGCCATTATGAATACTCCTAATATTTTATTTTCTGACTAAAGGGGTATCTAGGGGTTTTCCCTATTGGCTTGCCACCCTGAATGCGGTTACTGCAATATCAGGTAGCATGCTGGAGGGGAAAACACAGAAGGGTTTACCCATTCAGATTTTTTTTTTAAAATGAATGCCACTTAGAAATACCCTCATCCCTGTCGTCCTGAGAAGCCACACAAACGACCGCTTCTGGTGTGGTCCAATCCCCTGCAAATGTCACTTAACTGACTTTTCTTGGTTACCTGTTTACCTGAGGTACAGTTAATGCTATTGGCTGTGTTTGTATCTGCACAGCATTTAGGAGGTCAGGATATGAATATATAATTACTAAGAATAGCATTGGGGGGGGGGGAAGAAGGGGGTTAAGTTTCTTATAAATCAAAAAACTTTTCCTTGTTGACATAGCCTGTGATGGAGGTCATAGCATGAGTAGCAACATTCATTTTTCATTTTAGCATCCCCCTCCCCAAGGCAATGTATTCCATTTAGTACTTCACTTTGCTCTTCTTCTTTTTTGCCTTCACCAGCTGTAAACTCTGGCAGAAAGTTCTGGTTGTTCGTCCGCTCCTGGACTGCAGTCCTGTTCCAGAACCTGAGTGTTGCGTGTGCATCCATTTGACAGATCTGACACATTTGTGTGCAGACTGTTGGTTTCTTGCCTCTCAGGCAGATGCACTCTGACTTCGAAGAAAGCTTCCAATTAGTCGACTCTTACGACATGCTTCTGGGCAGGCAGTGGGTCTATTCTTGTTTTCCCTATAATAGGGCCCCGGAACCCACACGGGGGACTCTGCTCTTAATAATTGATTACTCTCTTTATCTTGGGAGCTCCGAGATTTCATAAGGAAATCCTAGGGAGTTCCCCAGAATGTCTTATATTATAGGTGGGTTAGGATGAGTGTTAGTTGGTGTTCATTTAACACTAACTCTAAAACTCCAATACATTAAGGTGTCATGTGTTGGTTGTTGTCAGTGTTTTCATCATTTAATGCACCATCATTTGGTGTTACTTTCATTCCTTCACCGCGCTATCACTGTGCCCTATTTGGAAGCAGAGTTCTTATTTTGTGACATCGCCTTCAATTTCCGTGACCTATCAGCATTGCTGCATTTAACCCTAACCCACCATTAAACCTACATGGAAACTGTCAGTGCTTTTCAGGGCACTCCCCCAGGGCCACCCAAAGATGGCTGTTTTCAGGGCCCACCCCACAATATCCCAAATCAACATCCTAGTCCCTAATAAGAAGAAACTAGCCCTAACCCTATATTCCCCCCCCCCCCCCCCAACCCTCCCTTCTCCCCAAGATATGACTTCCCGGGGAACTTCATAGGAATTCCCTACGCAATCTCGGTGCCCTCGAGATGAGGTGAAATAAAAGAATAGTACCCACATGGGACATTCTCATTTGTTCTCTATCCCCTAAATCAGCAGTCAACGAAGATTTCCCATATTGCTGGTGCCAGCTGCACCTGACTGAAACTTTGCTTGTTCACCTGCAGTTAGACAGTTGTCCAGACCCTCTGTTTACTTACCAGCTCAACCATTCTCTCCAGACACAGATGGACTATAAACAAGTGATAATATAATACAATCATGACTAACATGACTAACAACCACTACTTCGAAATGCTTATCTCAACAGTAAATACAAGAGCCAACCCATGTACATGAGTGTAATTAAATCAACATTATAACACAAATATCCAACAATTTTTTTGGGTAACAGATCAAAAGAACAAAATAACATATTTACAAGTATTACATTCAACATAACAACATTTTTGAGTAAATGTAACAAAAACTTTAATTAATTCTGTTCCTCATGGGATAGGGTTTAGACATATTGTACAATTTGGTGTTTCTAGTTCTGGTGTTATGTTATGTCTGTCTGTCTGTCTGTCTGTCTGTCTGTCTGTCTGTCTGTCTGTCTGTCTGTCTGTCTGTCTGTCTGTCTGTATGTATGTATGTATGTATGTATTATGTATGTATTTATATATATGTATTATGTATGTATGTATGTATGTATGTATGTATGTATGTATGTATGTATGTATGTATGTATGTATGTATGTATGTATGTATGTATGTACGTATGTATGTACGTATGTATGTATGTATGTATGTATGTATGTATGTATGTATGTATGTATGTATGTATGTATGTATGTATGTATGTATGTATGTATGTATGTATGTATGTATGTATGTATGTATGTATGTATGTATGTATGTATGTATGTATGTATGTATGTATGTATGTATGTATGTATGTATGTATGTATGTATGTATGTATGTATGTATGTATGTATGTATGTATGTATGTATGTATGTATGTATGTATGTATGTATGTATGTATGTATGTATGTACGTTTGTATGAATGTAAGTATGAATGTACATATGTATGAATGTATGTACGTATGTATGTATGTATGTATGTTTTTTTAGGGGGATCTCTTTTCACGCCATAGGCGCATCAGGCATTAGGGAAGAGCACCCATATTTTGACAGACCAATCAGCACTAGGTGGGTAATGTGATTATGTATTGCTGCATTTTCATATCACCCAATTCTATTTTTAGTTATCGCTGGTTATAAAGGCTTTGATGAATGAGCTTAATGAGGTCGGTCTATATTTTCAGGTGGCTGACCTGCCCTCTGGTCTTCTCGCATTTTGTCATAACTCTTTTAGAATAAGTAACAGTATTTGAGGCCATTTAAAAAAAATATCTGCTATGGAAAATCATCATGCACATAAATGAGAAAACACTCATGTCTACAAAGTGTTAAATGTAAAATTGCATTACACAACCAATGATACAAAACAATTTTCACAAAACAAAATATCTAAGAGCCAAATAACATGAAATATTAAACAACACCATAAAAACCACTGTTAACAAATAGATTTGCTTGACAAAATAATGATACAGTTTTTCTCTTCAAATGACTTGCCATCTAACATATCGCCTATATGACGGTTCAGTTTTCATGGCGAGCATTGTATTTCAATTCATAAGCAGCAATTTTTTCATGACTTGTCATAAGAACGTTAAGTTTCTCAACCTTCTGTTTACAAGTCATTATTGTGTTTTCCCAGTTTCTCTCTCTCCTTTTATTTTAACATAGCGACATAATGTTGAAGATTTCTTTAATATTGGAAATGAGTTCTTTTGCAGTTAAGCCCCTTTTAAATCATAACTTTTTTCAGTAATTATGGTATTTATACATTCATCTGTTACTGCTGGTTTCTTTCTGTCTTTCCAGATGACAGTGTTTTGTGGTGCTACAAGGAAACACCCTTCTCTCTATAGCGCTAGGCCTGGGCAGTACTGCAGAGACCATTTGTAACTCATGCATCACGATCCCTCTCTCAGCTGGTCTTGTTTAACTGAAAAGGAGAGGTAACACCATTCATTTGAAACAAAACACGATGCGGAAGCTGCTAGATCAGAAGAGCAGTGCTCTGTCTGTCCATCTGCTAGAGAATATTCATTCATAAAGTAGTATTATGTACATGATGTCTGCTCTGTGGCTAAGTCGATGCGAACCCTTCGTAATGCCGGGATGCTGGATTCGATCCCAGGTGCGGGCCATGCACCTTGCGTTGATTTCGACAGTGGTATCAAGAAAGCTGACCGTCCAGAAAGCAATGACAAACTACTGGACGTAAATTTGCCTAGAAAAACCACACAACAGTTAGGGGCTGTTGGGGTTGGTTCTGCAACGTCCTGTAAAAGGATACGCAAACTAACCTATTATGTACATGACAGAGGTGTATAATAATCAATGGCTTTACCCGGCTGTTCATGTATCAACCACACTTGCGATATACTTGTTTTACAATATCATATGGTCATCATACTTCAACGGTAGAAACATTCTTTTAGAAACACCAGCACTGATACAAGATACAGATACTGCTGTTTTCATTGTTTCATTTTTGTGGAGTTGAAATAAAGTTTGTACAGTTTGCAGACCAAATAATTCCACTACTGCTTTTCAATCACTTTGAAGTTTGAAAAGCTTACTTTTGCATTTGCAGCTTAGTTCCAGTCAGATCACACGTCTTGCGTGTTGCCTTTTTGCCTTGTCAGTTGAATTTATAAGTGATTTGTCTCTGTGCGAGAATGTCTGTGACTTGATTTCTGACAAATGAATTATTATCAGAGAACGATTATACCGACTTGCTTGACAAGTGAAGTTTTCCTGAATGTTTTGTAAAAGATTGCCTCAAGGAACAATAACCACAATGAAAATCACAAGCTCAACACTTTCCAAGAAGCAAAATACACTGTGGAATTGGCACTGGAGAAGCTGATTTCTTTAGTGTGCTCTGACCAAATGTGAAATAAAATTAGAGAACATGGATGGGAAGAGCTAATCATATAGTGCGCTTGGCTTGAGACCGAAAGAGTTTAAAACTGTTCAGTTTCTGAGCAAATGACAGGGAAACCGCTCTTCATGTCATCTCAACAGACACACACCAAAAGCTCTGTCTTACTATCCAGCACACATGAAGAGGAGAAGCAGCCTCTACAACCATATTCCATTATGAATACTTCTTGCTGCAATGTACATAGCGCTAAAGCCAGTGATGCGTGTCTATTGAGCCAGCATATTTTTATCCACTGCTTTCTATTACAGTTCTGAATTGTATGTCCACTCCGCAGCTTTGTACTTTCATGTAATTAAAGATTTCTGTAGAGGAGATGAAGGTGGTGATTTTGGCTGGTTTGGCTGATCATCCCGCTGCTGAGAATGAGCCTGTGCAGGGCTTGTTGAGATAACATCATCAGGGAGTTTATTTTCAGCCTTCAGTTTTTTCCACATAGCTGCACCTAAAGCTTTCGCAAAGTGAGCATCCACAGAGCCAGGCAGAGAATCAAAAGATGGTGGTTCTGATCTTGCTTTGATTTCGGTCCACATCTGATCCCCAAGAGCTCGAGCAAAATGGTCATCGACTGAACCTAGAGGTAAAAAAATAAGAATATAATTTAATTAGGCAAGTAGGCATTTTTTCTTTCCTTCCAACAATCATAATCATAGGACTTTCTACCAATATGGCAGATATTCATGCCTACTGTTTAAGCTATGGCAGTTTTTGCTACTGGTAATAGTTATCGGTGCATTTTTCTCCATTTGTAAACTGAAAAAATATAGTTCTGTCTTTTAGCAATAAACGCAGTGTATGGCACGACAACGTGAGCCGCAGGCTTCATTTGGAATACTTTCCTACTGTGTAAAATGTAGTTTCTACTGTTAAATGCAGATTCAGAAATGGCGAGTGGCCTGTTTTAAGAGAATTGGTGGTGGTGCCTTATGTGATTATTTGCATCTGCAGCTACTGATCTGTTGTAACTGCTGCTTCCATCGATGGTGAACTGCAATTACAGTGTCAAGACTGTTTGTGTTGGCACTTCTGAGTGCTGCCTTGTGTATTTAATGCATGTGCCTGCTACTGAATTAGCTGAGACTGCAGTCTGTGTAAATTTGTTTCCCAACAAGGGACGGTGCTAGACATTCTGTCTGGTTTTCTTTGGCACAGGAACAAAGCAGCTTTGGGGTGACATGTTTGCCTTGAAGTTGGAACAGCAATTACCTGATGACCTGAAACTAAATCATAATATACCCTCTTCTTCTTTGATCTGTATACCCCAGAGGGTGCTGAGCCACACATGGTATTGTATCGGTGCAAGTTAAGACCTGTCTACGGCTCTTCATGGTCATCCTGGAAACAGGTTTCCATCCAGAAACCTGGCCAATGTAGGTAGGATCAACATTTCTTCAAAGTCAGAGTATATGCCTGAGCGGGAACCAACAGTCTGCACATAAATAAGCCAGATCTGTAAAATGGATATGCATACAACTCTTAAGTCCCAGAACAAGACTAAATTCTAGAAGTGAATGAATAAACAAGACTTTCTGCCTTAGTTTACAGCCTAAGAACATGAAGAAGAAAATATTCCTCAATGAAAGAGTTGCCCTCAATCAACATAATTAATTCCTGACCTTAGTCATTGCATGCAGCTCGCTCAGCATCTTTCCATCTTATACATCTGGGCCTATTATCTCCTCCACATGTTCCTTTGTCTCCTTTTATTTCTCTGGACCCTGTGATTTCCAGTGTGAGAACGTTCTAATTATCAACAGGTTTTTCAAATGTATGTCCTAATCAATACCAGCAGGTAGATGTTGGAGTTAAGTTGTAGCCGCAGAAATGAGTTGTTTGCAATACCAACAATACTAGTAGTGATAGTAATAGCAGTGATGGTGATGACAGTAGATGTAACAGCAGAGGTAGTTGTAAAAGTTAGTAGAAATATTCTTCCTTTTTTTGCCCTTTATCCCCCAGGGGAGCAAAGGCCTTTAACTAACTACTGTCTACCCTTTGTCCTCATATGCAGCTCCTCCCATGTTCCCTACTTTTTTAAAACTTCACTCCTTAATTCCCTTTTCCATGTGGTTATTATTTTTTTGGGGGTGAGTGTCTGCAATTATTCATCTGACCCTGTGAGTTCCAGTAAAAAAAAAAACAATGTAGTTGTAGTATTATCAGGTTTTGTGTGGGTCTATCCAACACCAGCATCTTTTCCTCACCTCTTGATTCACTGCCATTTGTTTAGTTCTATTCCAAAGCTGAAAACAGATAACTCTGTCATACCATTTCATTTGGTAACATTATTATTAATATTATTCTCTGTTGCTGTGGTAGTGGTAATGGTGGTAGTAAAAGTGGTAGCATTCTGTTGCTGTGGTAGTAAAAGTGGAAGCACTCTGTTGCTGTGGTAGTGGCAATGGTGGTAGTAAAAGTGGAAGCACTCTGTTTCTGTGGTAGTGGTAATAGTGGTAGTAAAAGTGGAAGCACTCTGTTGCTGTGGTAGTGGTAATGGTGGTAGTAAAAGTGGAAGCACTCTGTTGCTGTGGTAGTGGTAATGGTTGTAGTAAAAGTGGTAGCACTTTGTTGCTGTGGTAGGGGTAATGGTGGTGGTAAAAGTGGTAGCATTCTGCAAACTTACATATCTTTTCAGAAACATGCACAGCCACTTTCTTTGGTGGTGAAGGTTCATGATAGGACTTGCCAAGTGAGCGACGGAAGTGTTCCTCGATTGCCTCATCTGAAACTGTAATGTGGTAAACATATACATAGAGTAACAGGAAGACATATACATACAGTAACAGGAAGACATATTCATACAGTAACATGAAGACATGCTTTGAAGCTATCATGAACAGATAACAATAACTAAAGTAAACTCATGGAGCCGAGGCAATTCAGTGGCCAGATACTAGACCGCTGGCCTGAAGGTCTTGAGGTGGATGTATCTTGGCGAACTGGAACGCCAGTGTGACATCACTGTTAATTGCAAATTGATTGTCCCATTTATGCAGGGTGGCAATCTATTGTCACACTTTTGCATTATTATCATCTATTGTCAGATCCTTTCCTTCATGACTGCAATTTTTCTCTCACATCCCAGCATGATTACAATTTGTTCTCACATCCCAATATGATTACAATCTACTGTCACATCCCTGCACGACTGCAATCTACTGTCACATCTCTGTATGACTGCAATCTACTGTCACATCTCTGTATGACTGCAATCTACTGTCACATCCCAGCATGATTACAATCTACTGTCACATCCCAGCATGATTACAATCTACTGTCACATCCCAGCATGATTTCAATCTACTGTCACATCCCAGCATGATTACAATCTACTGTCACATCCCTGCACGACTGCAATCTACTGTCACATCCCTGCACGACTGCAATCTACTGTCACATCCCTGCACGACTGCAATCTACTGTCACATCCCTGCACGACTGCAATCTACTGTCACATCTCTGCATGATAGTAATTTACTGTCACATCCCTGTATGACTGCAATCTACTGTCACATCCCTGCATGACTGCAATCTATTCTCACATACCTGTATGATTACATCTACTTTATTTTGTCAGAACTCTGCAGGACGACAGTCTACTGACAATCATTTTATGATTCTGATATTTCTAAATTATTCCATGTCTATGCTACCAGTGTCAGACCTAGTTACTCGCAACAAAGCAGAAAATAAAATTAGTATCCATGACAATAAGATGTCTGGGAAAGGCTGCAGAAGTGACCAGAAGAGATAAAATCAGGAATGAGGTCATAAGAGAAAAAAAAAAAATCAACACATAACCTATTTTAAATTGCATTCAAAGACAGCAAATCAAATGGTTTTTCCAGGTACAGAGAATGCTTTGTGGCGTCCTGTGATACAAAACATAAATTTAAAAAAAAAGGAGAAGGACGTAGCGCACGCGGTAGATCATAAAACAAAACGGAATGATAACATCAGAGGAACTCTACAACAACACGATGTGTGTGTCAATTTATTATCAAGGCAGCCGGAAGAACAAGAGACAGAACCTTTAGTTAGTTAGTTAGTTGGGTTATCATCATTGCACTCCGGACATGTCCATAGGTGCTCAGATCCTCCCCTCAGTATAATCCCCAACGTCTGATGGCTAATAGTACCAGTTCTATGTTGATTAACAAGTCTTATGGCGTGTCTGGTGTGCGTCTCGTTTTTTTGCTGTGCCGATCTTAATTCCCAAGTCTGCCATTCTGGCGAGTGATGTGGATTCACTGCCATCAAAGTCCTCTATTCTTCCCATTTCTCTGAGGGCATTGATAATATCAGCATGATCCATAGGCTGACCGTCGGTAGTGATAGCGAATCTAGCCAACCTGTCAGCTCTTTCATTCCCATCGACGCCTGCGTTTCCCGGAACAAAAATAAAGGTGACTCCACGCACAGTGGACTTCTGTAATGATTCAAGCCATTGTCTTTGCACTGAACCTGCCTGAACCCTCCGGATCATACTCATTGAATCACTGACTATACATACGCGGGTGTATTTTTGTGTTTCGAGCCAGGCAAACGCTTGCGTCACTGCCATCACCTCCATCGTCATGCTGCTGGTTGTCATGGAGAAGGCGCCGTTGGCTTCTTTGACTGTTCTGCCCGCTGAGCGTGCTGTAAATGCCCATGCGCTTCTTTTTTTGGCGTATAACGGATCCGTCTGTATAGATTAGTGCATCTGCTTCGTCTGAATTTTCACTGATGAGAGCGTTGACCTCTGCATTGACAGCAACAGGATTCTCTTCTCTACATCGCCTGTTGAGTGTGACAATACAGGAAAATGTACAAATAAACGCCTGAGGCACAGGTATCCAATCTGCACCAGGTATGATGTCGGTTAGGTTGCATATTTGCCTAATAACATCTTCTGCCCGACCTAGCCACGATTTTCCCCTCTTCAGTCTGTCACCCTTTTCACTAAAAACTGCTTGATGCAGTGAGTGTTTCTTATCAGCACATATTTTAAGGTATGCCCGAGCCCTCCACATCCTGATCCTTTGGTTCATTGTTGGAAAGTCAAGTAGATACCTCATTGCTCCACAGGATGTGTCTCTTGTACATCCCAAAATAATGCGCATTGCTTCATTTTGCACCTTTTCGAGTCGTTCAATCTGGGTAGCACTGACAGTGAAAATGGCCAGAGAGTATTCAATGGGGGAAAGGACCAGACCGTAGAATAGAAGTATTAGTAGTCTTTGCTCGATATTGGAAACAGCCATAATCCTCATTGCAGATAGACCTTTGCGTGCTTTTGTTATCACATGGTCAACGTGTTCCCTGAATGACAAGCTGCGATCGAACCTCACCCCGAGAAACGTCATAACGTTGGTTCTGATCAATACATTATCACGCATTTTCACTTCTGGTAAGTCGGACTTGACAATGTGATTGTTCAAAGAGAACCATGACACTGATGCCTTCGAAGGATTGACATAGGCATTGGAACCATCACACCAGGCGGCAATTCGATCGAGTTCTTTGTGCATTGTGCTGGTGATCTCCAGTCTATCACGCTCTCTTCGATAAATCAAAATGTCATCAGCATATGACAAAGTCCTTCCCTTTCCATTCAACTGCTGCTCAGTGATCATCACCGTATAAACGTTGAATAAGACTGGTGATAGCGGTGATCCTTGTGGCAAGCCTGGACATATCGTTTGCGGTTCTGAGGACCAGCTACCGCATCTGAGTACAGAACCTTTTATGTTCCTCGATGCCTGAAGCGGTAAAAGAGAGTCGACTAACTTAAAATCAGTACCAGATAATGTCCTGGTAAGTCAACGCGGCTGGTCTGATATTGACCATATCACCCAGTGAATACCGCGACTGGTCTAAAAATAATCTGTCTTGCCCTGTATGCCGATGCGCCACTAGTATGGAAAAAAGGATACTTTACCTTTTTACATTTAACATGTTAAACCTCTAGGTATAACATGAATTTCCTTGTTCTGTTTTACTTTGTTTATTGTCTGCTGCTCTAATTCCCACGAGGTAAGATAAATTAGAAGTGACATGTCAACTTTTATCAAAGCTCGACGTATGGCATGCAAACTTCTATCAAAGCTCGAAGTTTCTTATGTCAGTTAATGAAGTGCTAGTTTGTTTACCTTTAGCTTTAGATTCTTGGTTCGGGCAGTTTTTGTCCAACAAAAACATGGCTTTTGTTGCTTCTTCCGACACCAGACCCCCTTTGGATGGTTCAGAAGGTTCTGCTGCCTGTGTAGAGTTCAGACTGGAACCTGCGACTGGACGCGTCTGGGGGAGTGAGGATAATGCTGGAGGTGTGTTTGAAAGAGACAAATTCAGGGGGGTATGCTGTTCGTCGAGGTGCCCCCTTGTGGGGTACTGTGGAGGTGGGGGTGGGCTGCAGCCGTGGGCGGCGCTGGGGTACGGAGGAAGAGCTTGGAGAGTAGGGGGTGAAGATCCCTTTCGTATCTGTGTCAGAGCTGGTGGAGGTAATGTGGGTGTGGCTGGTGGCGATGGAGAGTTGTGTGCCAAGGCGGGCTTGGATGGCGCTTGAGGAGGAGTCAGAAGGGCAGTGGTGTGGAAGGAAGAAGGATGAGGAGGGAGTACGGGGCCTGACGGCGTGTGCGATGAGGCCACCGATAGCGGACTGTGGTATGATGAGGTTGCGTGCGAGTACTGGACGAAGGATGGGGGCAGTGGTGGTGGTAAATGACTGGGGTAGCCGTGTCCATGGCTGGAGTTGGTTAGTAACTTGTCAGAAGTTACAGTATCGTGAGCCGTGTAGTAAGGTGGAGGGGGCTGATTCTCACAGTTGAAACTTGAAAACTGCCTGCAATAATAAAAGAAAGAAAACAAATAATAACTTTTGTTTGTTATTCCTAGTCAGGTAGTAAGTAAAGGACCCTTTTCCACATCTTAGGGCGTGCTGGGCATGTAAGGCTAGATCTATATTTTATAGAGCATTAGGCTCTTGGTGGGTGATGTGGTCAGCATCACATCGGCTGCCTTTACTTCCCAGGACTTTACCTGGTACCCATTTAAGGCTGGGTCGACCTAGGAACCTAGGTCATTTCTGATAAAAGTCCGGCTCCCGCTGGACCTGAACCCAGGCCACGACCCTCCTATCTGCAGGCGAGCGTCTTGTCGCTTCAATACGGTGGCTTCCGGTCAGTTAGGCCTTCCTGTAAGACGTTAAGTCCGCAATATTTGTTACTGAACGTACAACATGACTTTGAACGGGTCTGTCTGACTATTTTCTTTTTCGGGCATTATTCCGAATACCGGTCCCAAAGGGTGTCACGGGAATGTGAACAATGGATCAAAAACTATTCCTCCCCACGGCGTTTTAATGGATCAATAACTACTCGTCCCCACGGCGCTTAAACAGTGGATCGAAATATATTCCTCCCCACGTCTCTTAGCTTAACGTCTAAACATTGCTATCCATCGAGCAATTACGGCAGAAGTGGAAACATGATGATGACCTAAATGTTTTTACTACATCACCTCTTGAGGCTCTCACAGGGATGATTTTCGCAGTGAATAATTTGGGACCGGTATTCGAAAGAGTACCGCTTTCCGGGTTCTTACCTGAACCTCTCTGATCGCCCTGGAAATTTCTAGATTTGTATCCTGGATGACAGACCGACATACCAAATTTAAGATAACCGGTTCAACTTGTAAAGACGTTATAATTAGAGCTACATCAGCCTGGTGTGTAGCCTGTGGTGCTGTGCAGGCGAGAATCTTCTTCTTTCTTTCTAGCGTTCATCGAATGTAAACTCGGGCGGGAAGATCTGGTCGTTTCGTCCACTGCTACTTTAGTCGTGTTCCATAACCTGAATTTTGCATGCTCATTCGTTTGACAGATCTGGCTTACTTATGCAGACTGTTGGTTCCTCGCTTCTCCGATGACTTCGGAGGTAGTTTTCTCCTTAATTAGTCGCCATTTACGATGTGCTTTTTAGGGAGGCAGTTAATCTATTCACCCCCCCCCCAACCCCCCTCCCCCCAAATAAGATGAATGAATAGCAACTGCACTTGGAGTGGTTCAAATAACAAAACTATAGGAGAAAACGATTTAAAAAAGGAAAACTGAATACAACGAGGGAATGAACTGAATGGAAATAAGGGCTAAAGAAAATATATCATGTATAAACATATATTCCAAACGACTTCCCTTAATGAATATATGATCCATGACACCAAGCCTATGACAATAAAAAAAAAATGCTCGAAGTAGATGGCTGTACAGAACTACAGGGAAAGATTCAACAGTACATCACATGAACGGGGGTTAGCCTTTGAAGTGTTCATATATCTTGAGACAGAATAATGGTATCCCAGATCACATTAAATATCTGCAAAGATATACTACACAATAAAAATAATTACTATAATTGTGTGTTGAAATACACTGACCTTGTAATCATTACCACTACAATCTTATACAATGATAAACAGGTTATGCAAATTTGAAAAACCAAACATAACTGATAGGCATACATATCATTATCCACATTAAAAAAAAAAAAAAACTTAAAAAAAAAAAACTTAATATAACCCCAATAGTTTAACAGGGTATTGTTGTTTAAATTGCCACTGCCATCAGGTAAAAATGAAACAGTAAATGCACGGATACCTTGGATAGCCAAAAAAGAGCAACCAAGAGGTTTCGAAAAAAGGCGGAAGCCCGTAGACAACTTATCACAGACATCAGAAGGAGACAGTCATCATTTTGGGCCATGTTTTGAGAAGAGGACAAAGTGAACATGCTGTGACCACTGGAAAGATCTGTGGAAGACAACGAGAGAAGATTTTTGACAGTCTAGTTCCATGGCATAGAGGTGTGTCAGCACACGAACTGATACATGCTGCAGGAGATCGCGGATTGTGGAGAGGCATGATCGCACACTCCAGACGGCAAGGCACCAGATCATAATGATGAAATGCACAGAAGTTGTTTAGTACTGAGAGTAAAAGATGTAAATGTAATATTAATTAATCAGGGGTGCCAAAACTAGCAGATCTCTTTAAGCTTATGCCCAGGAAATCCCGTTAAGTGGAAAGTGACTACACTCGGTAAACGGAGGATTAAGCAAACAGTTACAGTAGCATTTACGTTCTGGGTGGAAACTCAATATACCAGATGCGTGTTTTTTCCCCACTTAATTAAAAAAAAAAAAAAACGGATTTGCTTTCTTAAACAGCATTTAATGTTTATGGTTAAGCATCAGCAAGGAAATCACAGTTAACATACTGAGAGCATCTATCTTCCCTGCATCAACATACGGATCTCCCAGTTCTCAAGGAAGAAAATTGGGGCTTCTGAGCTGTAATGCTAAAGAAGGATTCTCAAATGCCATAGACACAGCCAGCTCGAAGACCTTTCAGCCGTTTCGTCCAGTTGTTTTTGTGCTCGTTTACGATCTTTTCATCTCAAGCCCAGTTGCTTTAGTACACTGTATGTGGAGGTGAAGATCAGCCCTCTTGCACCAACCTCTACGGCGAAGATTTTTACTGTGTACGCCTCATCTTTCCTTTGACTGGCCATCAGACAACCGAACTTTTCGAGCTTGTACATGTGATTTTCCTCCATCCGCGACTCGCACGGCGCGGTCAGCTCTGTCAGGATGAGCTGGCGTTTTCCCGCAAAGTACAGAACCATGTGTGGTCTTAGGTCGGTCTTTGAGATTGATTCTAGGTACTTTTCGAAACCATGCAGGTCTTCTTCTTCTTCTTCTTCACTTCCTCTTGTACCGCTGTGGGTGTCGAGGGAGATATAAGGTTCTGTTTCTAGCTCTTTTGGCTGCCTCGACCATAGGCATATCGTCCTGTTGTAGAGTTTCTCTGATGTTATCCTTCCATATTGTTCTTGGTCTACCCCGTGCTCTACGTCCTTCTTCTCTTTCCATGTATGCTTTGTATGGAATGGTGTCACAAGGCATTCTCTCTAAGTGGGCAAACCATTTCACTTGCTGTCATTGTATGTAATCCAGAATTGGCTCTGTGTCGACTTGTTCTCTTATGATCTCATTCCTGATCTTATCTCTTATGGTCACTCCTACAGCCCTTCTCAGACATCTCATTTCCGTGGTTACTAATTTTCTTTTATGGTTTGTTGTGAGTGACCATGTCTGGCACTGGTAGCACAGAGTTGGTTTAAATATGCTTTGAATAAGATGTCTCTTTGTGCTGATTGGGATTGTCTTATGCTGTAAGAGGGGGGGGGGGGGGGGGGGGGGGGCTAGCTGTCCCAATACTTGGTTTGCTTTACTGCATCTAATGGCAATTTCTTTATCCAATTTCCCATCTTCGGTAAATGTAGTTCCCAGATATTTAAACTCAGATGCATGTTTAATGCCTTTGTATTCTATTGCTATGTTTAGATCTGTCTTCTTTTTTCCTATTGACATTACTTCTGTCTTTTCAGTGTTGATTCTCATATTATTTGTTTTACATTCTTCATTCATGGATGTTAGATGTTGTTGCAATTTCATGGCTGTATCTGCTATCAAGGCCTGGTCATCTGCAAAGAGTAATTCGTTGATCTTACTAAGATCTTCATTCATGGGCTTGGCATTCTTGCATATACTGTCGATGTAGGTGATAAACAGCAGTGGTGATATAAGACACACCCCTGTCTTACTCCAGATGTCACTGTGAAAGGATGAGATGTTCCCTGATTTATTCTAACTACACTTCTACAATCCCTGTATAAACTTTTGCACACTTCGATGAGGTGTTCGCTTACTCCATATCTTGCCATTATTTTCCATAATAATTGTCTGTCGACTCTGTCAAATGCCTTCTCCTGGTCTACGAATGCCACAAATAAGTTCTTATTGTATTCAATGTTCTTTTCTATTAACTGTTTAAGTGTGAAGATTGCATCTGTGCAGCTCCTAAATCCCATCTGTTCTTCTGCCAGCTGTGGTTCTGTCACTGGTCTCAGTCTTGTTTCTATTATCTTGGCATACATTTTGCCAACATGGCCTAAAAGAGAGATGCCTCGATATTGACCGCATTCTCGTTTGCTTCCTTTGTTCTTCCACAATGGTATAACTATTGCATGTTGCCAATCAATAGGGACCGTTTGTTGTACCCAGGCTGCATTGAATATTCTGTGAAGCCATCTGATGCTGCTTTCACCTGCTGCTCGAATTATTTATGTTGGTGATCTATCAGCTCCTGGTGCTTTATATTTCCTTTATATTTGGGAGACTGTTTAATGACTTTTTCTATTTCATCCATTAGTATGTGTGGTTCTAACACTGTTGCTCTGTGCTCTTCAGTTGTTCTTTCCTGATGATCTCCTAGAGGATTAAAGAGCTCATTGAAGTATTCCCTCCATATTTCTGCTATCTCGGGTGGATCTATCAATGGCCTTCCTGTCTTATCATTAATTATTTCAGTGGGGTTATAGCTCTCATCTCTTCTCGCATATTTTTAACTACTTTGAACAATTTTCTGCTGGCTGTTTTCTCATTTTCTGCTAGTGACTCACCGAAACGTTCCCTGGATGCTTGTTTTGCAGGTCAACCATCAGTAACCAGTCCCTCGCATAGCCAAGTATTGAGGGAGCGTATGCGACCTTGTTGACTTTACCTTAGAGATCTGCCAAGCCTTAAGAAAGCGCATGGCGCATGGGGTGGGGTGGGGGAGGGGGGGGGGGGTCCACAATGTCCGCTAACTCTTTCAAGACTTTATTGTGGTGCCATGTATACCGTCCCTTGTCTAGGGCTTTACTGCACACGGACAATATGTGCTCTTGACCAACACTATGGTAATAGACCTAACATTAAAAAGTTAACTCAGCGCTCGATAAGTGATGTCATCCAGGGAAGCCGGGACACGACGGTTTAGGTTTCTCTAGACTTCCCATAATGTAAAAATCACATTAAGACTGGGGCTCTTAGTGTGGGTGAATAGACCTAACAAGCATGTCGTAAGAGTAGACTAACTGGGAATTTCCTTCAACGCCCGAGAGTCAAGGAATCGACAATCTGCATACAAGTAAATCATATCTGTAAAACGCATGTGCACGCAACACTCAGGTTCTGGAGCTAGACTAATGTCCACATGTGGACAAACAATCAAAAGATTCCGCCGGAGTTAACAGCCAGTGAACGCGAAGAAGATGAAGAAGAAGAAGAAGAAGGAGGAGAAGAAGAAGAAGAAGAAGAAGAAGAAGAAGAAGAAGAAGAAGAAGAAGAAGAAGAAGAAGAAGAAGAAGAAGAAGAAGAAGAAGAAGAAGAAGAAGAAGAAGAAGATTAGGGTTGGGGTGGTGGATGGGAGAGGGTGTGTTGGTAGAAAATGTGTAAACTATCGATGGATCAGTCGCTCTTTTCTGCTACCTAAAGGCTTATCATACCATCCGGAAGTCAAAGATCTCAATATGGACGGCGGAACAACAAGGTAGACCCCCAGATACCCCGTTCAACTTCCAAAGGAGTTATAATTAGGAACCCACACGAAGAGCCCTCAGTAGATACAAATAAAAATATTTCCACATCCTCCTATATTATTCGATCTCTTATATTCTTCCGCTGCTATCTCCTCGCACTTGAAAAAAAAAAAAAAATCTCTCACAGACTTCACCCTTCCTGCATGTTTTCCCTTGCAACGTAATAACATTAGCTCTAGTTTTTCTGTTAATTTTTTTCATCGCAAGTTATCTTTTTTCTGTTTGTTTTCTTCTTATTTTTCATTTATCGCACGCTGTCTGCCAGCCACTCCTTTCGTTTATTTCCTCCTCATCTTCCTCCGCCTGTTGGGGGGGGGGGGGGGGGGGGGGAAGGGGGATGGGGGAGAGAGGTCCCATTTCCTTCAATTTACCTTGCCTGTGTTCGTTACAATGAATGCATTTATTGTGTAGTTCTTTTCTAACAATAGAGTCTACAGCCTGTGAGCACTAAGAGGAATAAAAAGATGCCAACAGGAGATTGCTCAGAGAATCTGCTCTGTAAGTCGCCGCGGTGTCAACCTTCAGGGAACGGTCTGAAGTGGACATACAGCCGTTGAGTCAGTTCAACTACAATATGTGGATCTTACGTTTAATAATTTGTCGTGTCCCATTTATTTGTTACTGTTGCCACCTTTCCGTCTTTCGTCTTGAGTGAGTGAAGTTTAGAACTTGGTCAAGCTTTTCTTTTTTTTTTTTTTCTTAAAAGGACTCGGACTCGGAGTGAAGTTTACCCAACTAGAAATGAATGAATGAATCAAGAACTTACATCACCGCACACGGGACATTCGCACACGTGCTCCGTCTCCTTACTCAGCAGCCAGCCATCAGTGGACATGCTAACATTACCAGTTGCAATCTGATTAAATGTCCGCCTATTTTCCCTCAGTGTTTAATACCCCCCCCCCCTCCCCAGACCGACCCTCTACCCCCCCTCCCCCCTCTTTCTTTTTTAAAAACAAGTCTTTCAATGAACATATTCTCTGTATGTTCGATTGCACTATCCAGTTGAACTTAGAGAGCATTCACCGCGTCTGCTTTATCATAAAATAACTCACCAAACCAACCGGAGGAGGAGTAGCAGCCAATCTATTAGCCGGCTCATTACCTTGCACACCCGAAAAACCCGGACGTAAATGACCGCACACTGAAAATTCTGCTGACGGAGGTGCAGTTATCTACACTGACGGATCAGTCGTTCGACACGTACAAAATTCATGGTCTTTCGCTGTTCTAGTTCAAGGAAAAACTGTAAAAGACGACAGCGGGGCTTTTGCCTCGAGTACAAGTAGTTAGACTATGGAGGTGATGGCGGTAACAAAAGCAATAATGTGGCCAGCGACAGAGTATTTCCTCATGCGTGCTTTCTAAGAGATTCCGTGAGCATGCTTAAGAAGATAGATACAGGATGGATTCGAAGAAAATGGTTGGAGTTGTCTGAACCGAATAAGTTTCATTTGTGTGCCAGTAACTCTGGGGTAAGAGGGAATGAATAAGCGGATTAGCTTGCTGGCAGCGCCGCGGTAGGTACGAGAAAATCAATGGACCGAGCCGACATTCTTAATGCTCTCAAGAAGGCATGGTGAGAAGATGATTCGGGAGACCTTGAATCGGTAACGCCCAAAAGACTACAAGAACTGCAGGTCAAAAGAGGTGTCGCCAAACATAAACACTATATAGGTAGCCAAAGAAGAATAGTCAACAACATAGAACTGGTGTTATCAGTCGCCACAAACTGAAGGATATACTAAAGATGGGATCCGAACGCTTATGGACTTGCGTCCAATGTGCAGTGAGGATAATCTTTCGATTAACTAACATAAACTGAGCGATGACACCCCCCCCCCCAACCCCAGCTTCTCCCGTTCAACTTATGGTTAAATTAGGCCCCAACTACATGAAGCTTCTCGTCTATGGATCGGAAAGTCGTGGGTTCGGGTCCCGACGAAGCCGACTTTCAAAAATGACCTTGGCTACCAGCCTTAAGTGGGTACAAGGGGAAAGTCCTGTGAATTAAAGGAGGCCGGTGTAATACTGACCACATCGCCCACCAAGTGTCGATTGGTGTATAAAATATAGGTCTAGCCCTATCTGCCCAATGCGCCTAAAGGCGTTGAAAAAAGGCCCTTTACTAATACCTGAAGCCCAGACAGTGTAGGGAACATAAACATCACAATTTCGTCTTTCGAGAGGACAGTATTATACTGTGCTAAAGAGGCCTCATCTCCGCACTACGCAGCCTAGACCAGTGGTCAGCCAATCGCATGCGGCTCTTTAACGACCTGAGTGCGGCTCCGTCATTCGGCCACAAATCGGTTTTGACTCTTAAAAAAAATAATTTATTTTTCTGCTGCTGATTTGTGGCTCTTCTGACTAGCTAAAGAGTTTGCCGATCACTGGCCTAGGCAGTAATGCAGAGACCATAAATTTCCCACGATCTACACCCCTTGGCTGGGTTTACATTGTTAACTCCAAAGGAAAGGTAACACCAATGTTTATAGGGGAAAAGCTGCCGGATCGGAGGTACTGTCCCTTACACTACTATACATGTTCCAATGATTGGTTTAGCCATTAAAATATCTTAACCCATTTCGACACATGTTTGTTGCCATAAAAATAATTTAAACATAAGAATTAAAAGCATCGGCCTGCTGGGGCCTCCCACTCCCCTTTCTAGCGTTAAACATGGAAGTCTCATACGCTGCTATTAAAAATATCTGAATCTGGATGGCAAACCAAGAGGGCAAATCTAAGATACCCCGTTCAATCTCTAAAGAAGTTATAATTGGCAGCCCATTCCGCTAAGGACTTATTGTGATGACCACATCAAGGACAGATCATTGGCGATCGGGTCGCCTATTCGCTCGCCGGTAGACGACTTAGTCGCCGGTCGGTGCAAACTTGGGTCTGTCTCTATTGATTGCATCAACACTGTAGGATTGCTTTTCAGTGCTCCTGGTGGCGTGCTATGCTAAGCCAGTTTTTTAACGCACATAACCTAATCGCAATAATAACCTAAAGCTCCCCTCCCCCTTTAAAAATTAACTCACACACACACACAAATCATTTACCATATCGAAAGTAGTCAATCCAAATAGATCGGGCAAGCAGTTACACTAGCATAATAAAAGAACGACTGGAACAATTCTCATGGTTACATTTATTGAGAAACAAAGATTGAAATGGTTCGACCGAGTAGGGCAGCAACAGCTTGCATTGAAATGGTTCGACCGAGTAGGGCAGCAACAGCGTGCATTGAAATGGTTCGACCGAGTAGGGCAGCAACAGCGTGCATTGAAATGGTTCGACCGAGTAGGGCAGCAACAGCGTGCATTGAAATGGTTCGAACGAGTAGGGCAGCAACAGCGTGCATTGAAATGGTTCGACCGAGTAGGGCAGCAACAGCGTGCATTGAAATGGTTCGACCGAGTAGGGCAGCAACAGCGTGCATTGAAATGGTTCGACCGAGTAGGGCAGCAACAGCGTGCATTGAAATGGTTCGACCGAGTAGGGCAGCAACAGCGTGCATTGAAATGGTTCGACCGAGTAGGGCAGCAACAGTGTGCATTGAAATGGTTCGACCGAGTAGGGCAGCAACAGTGTGCATTGAAATGGTTCGACCGAGTAGGGCAGCAACAGTGTGCATTGAAATGAAAACAAAAAGAGGCATAATAAGACCCAGATGAAGATGGACTGAAGGAGCCACTGCCAGTCAAAGACACGATAACACAGCAGCGTACCTAGCAACCGAGCGCTCGCAACCGAGGCAAAAAGTGTGTCCTACTTATCTCTTCTAACAAACCCACCCATAAAGACAGGAGGGAGGATGAAGGCAAAGCAGAAGACAAAGAGAGAGAGAGAGAGAGAGAGAGAGAGAGAGAGAGAGCGAGAGAGAGAGAGATACAGAGAGAGAGAGTGCAACGAGAAAGAGAGAGTGAGAGAGAGACTATAAACAATTCACACACACCTTGCGCACAAGAAACCACTGACAATATGAATGAGATGAACAGACCAAATATGAACATTTTTATTTATAGACATGTCGAAAGACCCAAATAAACTATGCCAGCAAATGAAGAAGATGCAGCAAACGAACAGCAACATCACCGGGGGAAAAAAAACAAGATAGCGAAAGAAGATCTTGTTAATAAAAAAAAAAGTTATCACCCCGGAATAGTTAGTCTGGTAAACGAACCAAGAAAATTACTTTGCCATGTTGAAACCGCCCTAAATCGGCAAGGAAAACCCAGGAGGAAAATAACCCAGCTTAAAATTATCCCTAAAAATATGTGAGACACGAACGCGTTGAGGAAGTGACTTTTTTTTTTTCATTCTAGTAATTTATGAATTCATTAAATTTATACGGTTGTATATAGTTTTTTGAATCTGTATAAACACACGCTAGCGAGTTCTTTAAAACAAAAAAACTTATCGGATGTAAAGATTACAAGTCCTTATCAGATAAATGAAATTTGGTTTCATTTCACATTTATAAAAAAAAAAAAAAAAAAAATAAATCTACAAGAAACTAACCCTCTGCGTGGGATGAAGTTTTGTTTTTATTTTAAAGTATAAATAATAAAAAAAAAAATTATTTTTAAAAATCCAGACTGAGGGGGTGTTGGGAATCAGTAAATTTAATTTTTTTTTTTTTAAACACACACTGCGGGTAATTTTGTAAGACAGAGAAGTCAATTTTAAAATGTATAAGAAATGCTGACTACTCCTGAAAAAAAAAAGTCAGAATACATAAATCTACTTACTTTTGACTGTTTGCAATTTTACTAAGCCAATTTTACGTTCAGCAGTTCGCCACTGATTTTCGAAACGTTTCGAACTGCTTCCATCATCGAAATCGACGAAAAACAGTCTTCAGCCACCCTGCCTGCATCTAAACCTAATCCAGTCTGTCGGATTCGTGAAACTGCTATCATAACCATTAGACTCTTATTTCTACCTGAAGTCTCTCTCTCTCTCTCTCTCTCTCTCTCTCTCTCTCTCTCTCTCTCTCTCCCTCTCTCTCTGGCTTGGCTTGGCTTTTTTACCCCACCAGGACATCACACAAGCGATAAACACCCGATGACACAAAGTGCCACCATGCGGATGAGGATCACCGTGGAGAGGTCCCAGAAACCGCGTTCAGACATTTGGCCATAATGATGACCTGCCTATATTGCGGCCCCTGGCAAAAGCCAGAGTGGGGCTTCAAATAACAAAAAATAACGTCCTAAGAAGGACGTAATTAATTAGTCAACCCTCTCTCTCTCTCTCTCACATGAATATATACAGTAGTTTCATTGCTGACACTGCTGGAAGGGTGCTAAGTGTAAGTTGTCTGCCAGTGTTCCTCTGCCACCTGCTAACAAAAGTCTTACATGTGTCCGGTATACCAAACGTAAGCTTGTCGCTCAGTCGTCCAGGTATGCAGACTGCTCTAATTATGCTACCGCGACGACTTCTTATCTCACAGTACCTTCTGCAAAATCACTGAGTCGTCTTGTCCCTATTCGAACAACATCTGGTAATTTCGTGCAGCAGGGAAACCAACCATGAGCTTCATGAACTCAGGTGGACCCACTCTCTGAAAACGTCTAGGAGCTCGTGGGCCGAAACATTAGTCGACGAGAGATTACTTCTACTGACGATTGGTAGATCCCTGCTGTACTTGGTCCCCTGTGGAGTTTACTCCTATTGTACGTGGCTAGCCCACACGACAACCAGGAAAGGCTGGTGACGCTCGGGAAAGACCTTGTGACACCTATGGAAAGACTGGCACCCCGGTATCGCTGGGGGGATAAACTGACATCTGGAGACAGATGTTGACTGTGGACCGGGTTGATCACCCTTAACACAGTATAATGCCTCTGATTTCGCGAACCAATATAGAAATATGTCCCTAGGGCCCTTCGAAAGAGGGGGAGAATGAAGGGCCCAATCAAACTGATACAAACGGTGACGACAATGCTAGCCCACGTACTCAGATTTTTGCCCAACGTCCGGGCTGGCTTTGTACATGTGGGAAGAGCTTCACGGGGTTGCATGGTCTTAGAACGCATGCCGGAAGGATGAAATGCGAGGGTGCTCCACGCAGTAAACGCCGTCGCAAAACTACTACTCCTGTGGTAGTTTCTGAGTCGTTAGGGAACGACGGGCAGGGTGTTCCCCACTCGGCCGGAGAGGCCCATGACGTCGACTGCGGAAGCGCACTTTTGATGATTCCCGAGGAAGTGCGTTCCAAGATCCGGTTTCCACCTGCGAGCGAAAAGGTGGTGTGGTGCAAGTTAGAGGGTACATTATGTGAGATACTTAAACATGATTTAAAAAAGAAGTCGTTAGGCGACAAGCTTACAAAATTTGGTGATGTAATATATGAACACTGCTCCCGTGAGTTCGGGACAGTGGAAAAGGCACAGCCGGGTGCCAAGCAGAATACTAGCAGGAGACAGAGGGACATTCTGAAGTGTCGGGCAGACAAGAATGCCCTCAGAAAACGGTTCAAAGCCGCTAAAGGTAGCGAACGGGAAGGGCTGCATGAAGTTTGGGTGCATTTAAAGAACAAACACAGAGCCCTCTGTCGCGCTGAGCGTTTCTGTAATAACAGGAGAAAACCCAAAAAGGGAGCGAGAGAAATTCTTTAGGGACCCGTTCCAGTTTGCCCGAGGTCTATTCGGGCAACCGAAGTCTGGTTGTAAGTGAAGAGGAGCTTGAGTCACATCTACGCAAGATGTACTCTGACAAAAAGCGGAATGAGCCTCTCGATAACAATCCAGAGATCCTTAGCGGCCTCATGCAGCTGAGTTGCCGAAGGTATCATTTAAACTGATACCTCCCCTTTGGTCTGAGGTTGAGGAAATTGTGAAACGAGCCAGCGGCAAGTCTGCTCCAGGTCCGAATGGTGTTCCGTACGTACTTTACAAGCATTGTCCGAAAATCCTACGAATGCTTAACGGCTTGTTGAGACAAGCGTGGAGCCGAAAACACATATGTCCAGAGTGGCAAAAGGCGAATGGGGTCTACATTCCCAAAGAGCAAGACTCGAAGTGTCTTTCCCAATTCAGGCCCATCTCGCTGTTGAACGTTGAGGGAAAAATATTCTTCTCGGTTATGGCTCGCCGGCTCACACAGTATCTGATGGCGAACAAGTACATCGATACGAGTGTTCAAAAGGGTGGTATCCCGGGCGTTCCTAAGTGCCTTGAACACGCGACCGTGATTTGGGAGTCTATCCAGAGAGCCAAGCATGAGAGAACTCAATTGCACGTGATATGGTTGGACTTAGCCAACGCCTACGGGGCAGTCCCCCATAGGCTGCTGTTGCAGGCCCTTCGCATGTTTCACGTACCGGCACAGATCAACGAAATGATCGAGCAATATTTATCCAAGTTCGCTTTGCGCTTCTCTACCTCGACGTTTACCACGAGGTGGACTGAGCTACAAATTGGGATAGCTATGGGCTGTACGATCTCACCAAAACTGGTCGTCATGGCCATGCAGATCATGTTAGACGGGGCGGCCGGCTACGGACAGGGCCTTCAAATAGGGGATCACAGGATGCCTCCACTACGTGCCTTTATGGATGACACGACTATTATAACGGGCAGCGAGGAGTCTGCCCGCACGATCCTGAAACGTTTGGACGCGGTGGTCTAATGGAGAGGTATGCAGTTCAAACCGCAGAAGTCGAGGAGTCTGTCAATCCTTAAGGGTCGGGTGGCGGCAACCAGTTTTACGGTGGCAAGGAAAAAGATCTCCACGGTTCTGGGGAACCGGTGAAAAGCCTTGGTCGCGTTTACGATTCGAAGTTATCAGATAGCGTAGGTCCGGCGAATACACGAGTCACTGGCTACAGACCTGCTCGCGATCGAGCGTAGTAGGCTGATCGGGAAGTTCAAGGTCTGGTGTCTCCAATTCATGTTGATTCCAAAGCTCCTCTGGCTGCTGTTAGTCTACGAAGTGACGATGACTGCAGTGGAGACGATGGAGAGAAAATCAACACAGCCTTAAGAAAGTGGATTGGTGCACCGCCTTGTCTGACTGACGTGGCTCTGTATTGTAAGCAGGCTAAGCTGGTACTCCCGTTCAAATCGATAACCGAAGAGTTTGAAGTCGGCAAAGTAAGACTCGCCATGCTCTTGCGCGAGTCTTCAGACCCAAATGTCATCGCTGTCCAGCCCGCTCTAAAGACTGGTCAGAAGTGGGGAGTCCTCGATGCGATAGAATCTGCCCAGAATGCACTAAAACTGAAGGAGATAATGGGATACACTCAAACCGACCGTCGAGGCCTAGGTCACGGGAAGGTCAATTGGTGGTCCGAAGCCACAGCCAAAGAACGCCGAGACATAGTGATACAACAAGTTAGGGACAACGAAAACGAAGTTCGGGTCCAGAAAGTAGCCCAACAGTCGCAGCAGGGCCATTGGGTCAGCCTCGAGAGCGCATTGCCAAGAGTACTCACATGGGGTGAGATCTGGAAAATGACCCAGCTGCGACTGAGCTTTATCGTTCGTTCGGCGTACGATGTATTACCGTCCGGTGTTAACATGGTTAAGTGGTCTGCGACTAACGATCCGACTTGCCCGCTGTGTAAAGCGAAACAGACGCTAGAACATGTTCTGTCAGCATGCAGGAAAGCCCTAGGTCAAGGCCGATACACCTGGCGCCACATCAAAGTGCTAAAAGAGCTGGCAGCTGTTGTGGACCAGGCTAGGACGAGGGCTAACGCTAGAGCCAGTCCTACCATCGTCCACATACGCTTCCTCAAGGCAGGGCAGATTCCAAAAGGTAAGATCAACCAAGGCGCATTCGCTCCATCTATGTTAGACCCTGCGAGGGACTGGTTACTGGCGGTTGATCTGCCAGGCCATGAAAGGTACCATGAGTCAATCAGGAAGACCGGCCTGCGACCTGACATAGTTCTCCACTCTGCGGAGAAACGGCAGCTCATCCTGATTGAGCTGACCGTCCCGTATGAGTCGCGTATGGATGAAAATCACATGTATAAGCTCGAGAAATACTGTGATTTAGCAGCCGGTCTGAGGAGAGACGAGGCGTACACAGTACGTGTCTTTGAGAGGTCTCGTCTCCACTTCACTCTACAATGTGATTAAAGAACTAGGATTGCGCGGTAATGAACGGCAACGGATACTTAAACGGTTGGGCAAGGTTGCTGAGAGGGCATGGAGCTGGCTCTGGACGCAACGGAACAACGTAGGGGACGGGCTTCGATGAGCTGGTCCGGGTGTCTAGTGGAAAAGAGTTTCTCATCCCTTAAAAGTCCATCGTTTCCGAATTGTCTGCCAGTGTTCCTCTGCCACCTGCTAACAAAAGTCTTACATGTGTCCGGCATACCAATCGTAAGCTTGTCGCTCGGTCGTCCAGGTATGCAGACTGCTCTAATTATGCTACCGCGACGACTTCTTATCTCACAGTACCTTCTGCAAAATCACTGAGTCGAGTTGACCCTATTCGAACAACATCTGGTAATTTCGTGCAGCAGGGAAACCAACCCTGAGCTTTATGAACTCAGGTGGGCCCACTCTCTGAAAACGTATAGGAGCTCGTGGGCCGAAACGTTTGCCGACGAGAGATTACTTCTACTGACGATTGGTAGATCCCTGCTGTACTTTCTCCCCTGTGGAGTTTATTCCTACTCTTCATGCTAGCCTTATCTGTACACATACTGCTGGTTTCTTAGCTCGCAGACAGATGCACTCCAATTCTCATTAGTCGACTCTTACGACAAGCTTGTTAGGGAGGCAGCGGTTCTATTCTTTTTTTTTTTTTTAAATCTCTCTCCCTATAACGGCGCCCCGGAACCCACACGGGGGTATGTGAACGCAAAAGTCAGGTTCTTCCTCTCCCTTTTCTTCTTCCTCTCCATTTTCGTCTTCTTCTCTTTCTTCTTCTTCTTCTTCTTCTTCTTCTTCTTCTTCTTCTTCTTCTTCTTCTTCTTCTTCTTCTTCTTCTTCTTCTTCTTCTTCTTCTTCTTCTTCTTCTTCTTCTTCTTCTTCTTCCTCTCCCTTTTCTTCTGCCTCTTCTTCTTCTTCTTCTTCTTCTTCTTCTTCTTTTTCTTCTTCTTCTTCTTCTTTTTCTTCTTCTTCTTCTTCCTCTTCTTTTTCTTCTTCTTCTTCTTTTTCTTCTTCTTCTTCTTCTTCTTCTTCTTCTTCTTCTTCTTCTTCTTCTTCTTCTTCTTCTTCTTCTTCTTCTTCTTCTTCTTATTATTATTATTATTATCTGCTAGCTTCACTTGCACTTGTTTCGTGTTCGGTTAGCTGTCACACACACACACACACACACACACACACACACACACACACACAATGTAGGCAGCCGTGCTAACAACCATTCTTTACAGGGGAGACAACACCTGGCTGAACAGCAGTCAGCTATGAACGAATTGCCTTTAAAAAAAAAACATACGGACACAAAACACACTACAGTTTGTCCCCTCTCTGGCGTAAGTTCTTATCTATGTAAACACACCATGTTGATTTCAAAGCCCCTGCCTCTCCTGCCCAAGGCGCACCACCCAGGCACACAGACACTGGCACACATCTCTGACTGAACTGACAATAAGAAGGCGGTTTCCTGTCGAGCATATCTGAGGCATGAGTCATCCGTGGACCTGTTCCAAATGTGCACCAACCTTCGCCAGAAGGGCTGCGCTGTTTGCTTCCCAGCCAGAGAAAGATCCATCGGTGAATACCGTGAGTATGGCACGATGACCTTCCGTGTTTCTCTCACTTGCTCGCTCTCTCTCTGTCCCCCCTCCCCCTATCTCTCTCTGTTTCTGTCGTTCTCTTTTCGTAGGTACAGGTCTCAAATCAGCTGGGGTTATATTCAAGTACATATTAACACAGCCGTACGCGCAAACACATCTTTAAACAGACATGGAAACGCGCACACACACACACACACAAAAGAACACATATACGTGTGTATGTGTGTATTTAAGTATGTTTGTATGTATGTATGTATGTATGTATGTATGTATGTATGTATGTATGTATGTATGTATGTATGCATGCATGCATGCATGCATGCATGCATGCATGCATGTATGTATGTATGTATGTATGTATGTATGTATGTATGTATGTATGTATGTATGTATGTATGTATGTATGTATGTATGTATGTATGTATGTATGTATGTATGTATGTATGTATGTATGTATGTATGTATGTATGTATGTATGTATGTATGTATGTATTACCAGGGTGTGGCTTCAAAATAACGAAAAATTGCATCCCACAAGGAGATGAACTAGTTGCAATAATGAAAAAGAGAGCCCTGACTGACCCTTGACTGTCTACCCCACCAGGACATCACACAAGCGATAAACACCCGATGACACAAAGTGCCACCATGTGGATGAGGATAACCGTGGAGAGGTCCCAGAAACCGCTTTCAGCCTTTAGTCCATATTTATGGCCAGGCTATATTGCGGCCCCTGGCAAGAGTTAGAGTAGGGCTTCAAATAACGAAAAATTTCATCCTGAAATGGACGGAAAGTTATTAAATTAAATTTAAAAAAATGAGGTTTATTCTGTGTGTTTTTCATTGGCACAGAAGCGGAGCAACTATGGGGTGACAAGTTTGCAATAAAACTGAAAGTAAGATCACCAGATTACCAGATACTGTCTTATAACGTATCAAAACTGTTGGTAAGGATGTCAAGTGCGTTACGCACGTGACATCACGGTGTAGACAAATACGGCGACATTATGAAAACATTTAAAAGGCGTTCGCCCCACCTTTGACATAGACACTATCCAGTATGGGGGATAATTATAATTCCATGTTTTTCTTAATCAAAGAGCGATAACCCTTGCCATGCTGCGTGCTTACGCAAGTTTTCTCCGTTTTCTGTGCACAGTTATCTCTCCCTGCCCATTAGGAATCAAGCACGTTTTTTTTAAACCATGCTGACCTTTTTCACAGATTTCTCCCTCCATTAACCACTTAAATTTCTCCCCCCCCCCCCCACATCTCCCCAAAGGATACGAAGCAATGTTACCAGGTAAAACGCATCGTAAGATCACCACCGCCTAATCTCCACCTTGAAATATAAATTTCATTGGCAATTCCATTTACAACGACTATTTACGAGGTCTCACACATACAGACGCCCTCTCCTATTTTCTAAGTTTTTGTACAATCATTTACGCACATGAGAACACTACTAAATTATCATCACATATAACGAAAGCATGCAACCAGCGAAGGCTATTATAAGCACGCTTGTCTGTCACAACGTTGTCTTCTTCTCCTTCTTTTTCTTCTTCCTCCTTGTCATCATCATCATCATCATCTTGTTCTCCTTCTTTGTTCACTGGATGTAAACTCAGGCGGAAGGTCCTGTTTGTTCGTCCATCTGACCATGACCTGAGTTTTGCTTGCACGGCAGTTTTACCGACTTATTTGTGTGCATTTGGTTGTTCCTCGTCGTTCGGACAGATGCACTCCTGTTTCGAAGGAAGCCCCAAGTTAGTGAACTCCTACGCCATGCTTGTTGGAAAAACAGTAGGTCTATTCCACGACGTAGGCTGTGATCTATTCTTATTTCCCCCACAATGGCGCCTCGGAAGAACGTTGTAAAAAGAGAGAATCCTCCCTATATGGCTTTGGTGGCCTCGGTAGGAAAGAGGGCTGGGGGGGGGGGGGGGGGGGGGGGGAGGGGGTTGTGGGACACATCGTCTCTCCCCTGATAAACATTTTTTTAAGGGCGACTAATTATAAGTTTGCTTAAATTGGATATGCTGGACTGAAAAGAGCAAATATCGCAGCCTATCTGTAAACCACAACCCAACGTCACGAGGAAAAGTCCTACAAGCCTGTACACGTATTTGTTCTACTTTCTTTGAACCATAGATATTTTTTTTTTTTCAATAGACTAAACTTGGATTTTTACTTCTAGCATCAAACCACTTATTTGTGGAGCAAAAATATTCAAAATGTTTAAAACATTACGAATACTCTTCAACCATTCATTCATTATCATCATTTTCATTTCTGTCGTTCAGCGTCGTGTGAAGAAACAGTTTGTGACCCATTGTTTGATGGGTAGCAATGGCTACTGTCACTCCGTGTCGTTGTAGCTCTTTAATGTCATCAATCCATGTTCTTCTGGGGCGGCCTCTTGCTTTCCCTTCAGATATTTTCATGTGTAGGGCCTGCGTTCTGGTTGCTTAAACTGGGCCTAAAATATACCGTTTACTGGTCTTTCGGACTGTGGTATTAGCATCTTGCTAAAGAAGACATTTAATATCCTTAAAGACATTTGTAGGTGTACTGCAGTCAACTTTTAGTGTGAAGACGGTATACAGTTATTTTCCAATGCAGTACTTAAGGTCTTTATTCCTACTATAGAATCATTATTCTTGAGTTCTTAGGAAAAAACTCAGAAAAATTCCAGTGAGGAAAAACGCAGGCATTGAATGGGAAGATTTGTTTAAAGGGAGTGGATGTGATCAGTTGCAGGGTGTGGTAAAGTATATCACTTGATGCCAGCTGGTTGACAGCCTACGATCAATTCAGGAATAAAGGGGTAAGGGGGGGGGGAGGAAAAGAAGAAGAAGAAGAAGAAGAAGAAGAAGAAGAAGAAGAAGAAAGAAGAAGAAAGAAGAAGAAGAAGAAGAAGAAGAAGAAAGAAGAAGAAGAAGAAGAAGAAGAAGAAGAAGAAGAAGAAGAAGAAGAAGAAGAAGAAGAAGAAGAAGAAGAAGAAGAAGAAGAAGAAGAAGAAGAAGAAGAAGAAGAAGAAGAAGAAGAAGAAGAAGAAGAAGAAGAAGAAGAAGGAGGAGGAGGAGGAGGAGGAGGAGGAGGAGGAGAAGAAGAAGAAGAAGAAGAAGAAGAAGAAGAAGAAGAAGAAGAAGAAGAAGAAGAAGAAGAAGAAGAAGAAGAAGAAGAAGAAGAAGAAGAAGAAGAAAAAAAAAGAAGAAGAAGAAGAAGAAGAAGAAGAAGAGGAAGAAGAAAAAGGAGAAGAAGAAGAAATAATAATTCACCGCTCACCCTCATAGATCTCTGAGGGCGTTGCAGACTCAACTTACTCGTGCACCCTGGTTGTGCAATATTTGCGGCGCTTGTACGTCACGTTACCTACCAAGCAAACATGTGCCCGCTGTGAAACGCCGATAAACTCATTGCCAAGACCTTGACAGCACCCGGATAACCCTGACAGCACCCCATAACCAACCGCAACAGCTATTTAACCGACCGGCCCCTGTAGCCTCACTTTTAATTCAAAACTGTTTACTTCATTGATAAAATTCTCGCTGATTTTATCTGTTTTTAACCTCATTTGTTTATGTCATATTTCTCCAAGCGGATGACACCAATCGTAGGGGGTCTTCGTGGCGACATGGTTAGACAGCCAGCCTCATGCCATGAAGGTTGTGGGCTCAGTCTTATAGACTCTATGCCTCAGTTTGCCAGTAAGAATGTTTCTTGCATAAGATGGGAGTCGTTGTCAGATCTAAGCAGTTCGTTCGGTACTAATCATGTAATTCACCATATTTCGATCGGCCACTAGATTACGTTGCCGTTCCCACGAGGTGCCCTATGTTCTAGGGGTATAATGAGACACCTTCCTACCCCATCTATGCACACCATGGCGAAAACTGGCTTGCGTTCGTTCGACGGGGTTGACACACTGTCTCCCATACGAACATGCACAACTTCTTGTCGCAGCTGTCTTTTCTGTGAACGACTGTCGCTTCAAGAATATGTTGTTGCTGTGAGTAGCTCAGGTGCGTAAGCGCCTGTGTGCACGGAAGAAGGACTGAGAAGGAAAGCGCCGAAGGCGCGACGTTGTGTAATTATCGAATCATTGATGTTTTTGTATTTCTACGCTCGTTGACTGTTGTCGATGGTGGATATGCTTGAAACTTTCAAAACAAGCAATATCTAACACTTCTAAAACAAAGGACAGCCAGTGGAAACGAATATGAAATCACGCACCCAAGCGAGAGGGGGTGGTTCCGTGATAAGTACCGTGATTCAGTAAGGCGCTATTGGCGTTCACGCTATACTGTCTTTCACGGGAGACTATCCGTTTTGCAGTGATAGACAGAAAAGGGGCGGGGGAGCGGAGGGATGGGGAGGGAGGGGGAGGGCGGGGCTCAGAGAGAGAGAGAGAGAGAGAGAGAGAGAGAGAGAGAGAGAGAGAGAGAGGGAGAGAGAGAGAGAGAGACGAACTTTTATTTTCAAAGGGTCACAAATTAAACACTCAGAGCTATCTTATATTCGGCCGTTCCAGACATCTTTCACGCTGAAATTATATTTTCAAAGCATGTTATGGTCATACAACAATATACATACTACGAGTTTCAAGTGAAATACACAAAATAATGGATAGTAAACGCAAACTCGCATATGTAAAACGGATGTACACGCAAAACTAAAGTTCTGAAGCAGGATTAAAGTCCATGAGTGGACGAACCACCAAAACTTTCTGCCAGAGTTTACAGCAGGTGAACGTGGAGAAGAAAACGTTTAGAGAGAGAGAGAGAGAGAGAGAGAGAGAGAGAGAGAGAGAGAAAGAGAGAAAGAGAGCAGACAAACAGATGGATAGACAGACAGACAGACAGGCAGAAAGACAGGTAGGTAGACAGGTAGATAGATCGACAGATAGATCTTAAGCATCGCATGTGAAAGCTATTTAGCCGTCTCTCCGGGTGCAAATAAGTTGACCAAGTTTCACTGCCATAAGGCAGAGTGCTTAGAACATAATCCTGACAGATAAGAATTTTTGTTTTAATCGTGGGGTTAATGGGTACCAGGTTATGTCATGGGAAGTAAAGGCGACCGGCCAGATGCTAACCACATCATTCACCAAATTCCGGTTGATTTATACAAAACTGAATCTAGCAACACTGCCTGATGCGCCACTGGGCTGAAAGGTCTTGCAATTGTTAGAAGTGTCACAGCCGATAAACGAAGGTTTCACCTAACTGCTAGCGTTATTATTGTGTTTGTCATTTTAACAAACAATGTAAGAACAGTTCGTGTGTAAAGCCTGCAGCATAGTTCCTGTCATTCAAAATGTTATCCCCCTAGTTTCTCAAAACGTTCCTCAAGCAGGAGCGGCGGAATAGATGGGTTCAAGAACAACCCCCCCCCCCCCACACACACACTAATTATTAAGTCTGCAGGAGTGGCTTGAGTTCCCCCCTCTCCAAAATTCTAAGGTGGACTGCTCCCCCCCCCCCCTCGGCCCCTATTCCACATTTTTTTTATTTCTTAAAAAAAATGCGCAAGTGGGCTAAGTGACCATACATCTACACGAACGATTTATGGAGGTTCTCTTTTCAAATATTTTAAAAATACATTTCAAATTACGGCACTTCATATTTATTATTATAATTATTTACCATTCAGAATTTACTGATAATAATAATTTATATACATTTTTAAAAATATTGTTATTAATTATTACCATCAACCATTATAATCATTGACCCTTTAGGACTCCATCTTGTGTCGGGATTTTTGTGTGTGTCGACGCCTCTTGTAAATAACCAGAGCTTTTCAAAGAAAATGAATGAAAGCGCACAAACTGAATGGGTACGGACGTGTGAAAATGTATCAAACAAATCTAACAGGCGTTCGAAGAGAATAGTCTATGGGTTTTAAACAAGTCTACGGTTTTTAAAGAAGTCTATGGTTTTTGAACAGCTTTTTAAAAACTCTTGAGACACAATGTCATCCAGCTGCTTGCTGGGTGACGGTGACTCATGCCAACAGAATGGCAAATTGTGTGAAAGTTAAACAACAAAGTTGTTGATGATTTTGGAGGCTTCAAGGCTGCTGCCCCTGTTGAAGATTTCCTCTTCATCTTTCATCTCAATTTGCTCAACTCCCTCCTCCTTTTTCCTCGTCTTCTCCTTCTTCTCTCCCTCTGTTTCTTTTCTTTTCATTATCCCCTGAGATTATGTGGGAGTTCCCATGAAAGTCCAACTGTATAGGGGTGTTAGGGTGTGAAACGAACACCGACTAACATTAAACGTAACCCTACCCCGTTCCCATAATACTGGACTTTCCCTGGTAAGCAACTCCCCATGAAATCTCGCAGTCCCCGATATGGGGCGAAATAAAAGAAAAGTACCCCACCCCCATTTTTGCCTCCAGGTCGACTCATCCTTAGTTCATTCCCATTCTTCCTCTTCAGGGGCGTCGAATTTGCAAGGTGGCTATGGCTCTCCCCCTCCCCCCAACCATGTACGGATGTTTCTCGCAAGTTTTTTTGTTTTCAATACACATCATATAATACTGAAAATATTATATTTATTTGCCATTTACTGACATATGATAGGAAGCCACCGAGGTGTAGGGACTAGACAGTCGCCTGCGAAACTGAAAGGTCAAGGGTTCAGACCTTGACGGAGCCCGACATTTTTTTTTCTTAAAAAAAAAAAAACTACTTGTTCTCAGGTCGACCTAGCCTTAAAATAGTAGCAGGTACAGTCCAGTGAAGTAAAGGCGACCGGTGTGATGTTGACTATATCACCCACCAAGTGCCGACTGATTTTTTAAAATAAGGCCTAGCCCCATGTGCCCAATACGCCTGAAGGCGCGGAAAAGAGTCCTTTAATTTACAATTGGGGTGGGGGGGGGGGAGTTGCGGGAAGAACACGAAATTTTCCGCACCGGGTATCGCCTAGCCTTGCTACGCCACCGTTACACATACAAATACATAGGGACATTTAAAACAAGAGCACTAGCTCACAAAGAAACAAACGACACACAAAGACAAACAAGCACAGACATAGTCAAAGAAGCAGATGCTCCCAAACACAGACATCTCATCCAACCTGTCTCCACCCGCCCCCAAACTCCCCCCCCCCCCACCCAAAAAAAAACACGCACACGCACGCGCACACACACACGCGCGCGCACACACACACACACAGACACACACACACACACACACACAAACGCGTTAGAAATCCTTGCTTTACTCCAACACCTCAATAAAAATGTCTGCTAAAAATAACCGGTGCTGGTTTTTCAGTTCATAAAACCGCTCGCTCGTATTTGGGATTTCCACAAAAAGTTAGGAATAACCCTAGGACATATATCGTGGGTGGATGCAAAACTAGCCATTAAAAAAATGTTTCCTCCTATAAAAATGTCCTAACGTTTATCAGAGGTAAATCTATAGCTGACACACCTTATGTGAGTACAGATTGATATCCGTGAATGAGGAAATACACGTTTTTTGGCCTTTAAAAGAAAACCGGATGGCAAAAATTCAGACCTGAAAAGTTTGTCAATGAATGCATGAATCTGAAAAAATATGCTACTAGGAATATGCTTCTCGTGCAATTTAAATGATACAGATGCGATAGAGTCAAGGTAGATTTTCTTTTTCTGTCAAAACTGACTTTGGCTTTCAGGTCGACGCAGCCTAAATGAGTATCAGGTAATGTAGTGACTACCCGTTAGACTGCGGGCCTGAATATCTTGGGTCAAATCCCGTCGAAGCGGATTCTTTCCTTTGTGTTCATACACACAGAGAGATATGTATATATATGTATATAAAAGTCTCGCCACACTTAATGTAAATACAAATTTGAAGAAAAAAAAAAAAAAAAACGAAGTACCTGACGTCAAAAAATATACTTCAGGTAATCATTAAATTAGCTACAATAGTTACTGCTAGGGTTTTAAGCTGTTTTGGGGAAGCACACACACACACACACACTCTCTCTCTCTCTTTCTCTCTCTCTCTCTCTCTCTCTCTCTCTCTAATGAAATTGACAGTGGCAGAGCAATGTACAGACTGACAACATGCAATTATAACAGTGCCAGACTATATATATCCTTCTTTGCTGATTTATCTACCTCGTATATTTTATCGTATGGATACAGATACACACATATGCATATAGTGTACTCACGTTTGTGTGCTTGCAGACTTTTTCAGATTATTCAACCGTTCTGTGTGCTCTTTGTCTGCTTCCAGAGCCCCACTTAGCTCCTGCCTCCCGCGGACACGATCTTGTCTCAGCAACTTGGTGGGTAGCTCTTTTCCTGGCGAGCAGCGGCTGTCTAAAGAACCTGATGCATTTCCGCTGTAAAAGGAATCTGGTTCAAGGAAGAGAGAAGGACATCGTTTTAATGAAACTGGGTAACTAAACGATAATTAGCTATAGTCTGTTGTAAAAGCGCTTCGTAATTTGAAGGTATCTGGTTGTTACGTTATCACAATCGACGTTTTTGTGCATTTGGCATCTTTGTGCGTGCTCACTCTTCCGATGTAGCAGCCAATCCAAGGTAGCTCTACTGACTGTTCCCATGAGGAGTTGGTTATACTATCTCCTGTCTTTACTTAGAAGATGAAAAAGACGTGCTTACCAAGCTTAACTCCTCGGTCATGCAGTCGTGTTAGCAGTAGGAAGAGATTAGAGAGAGAGAGAGAGAGAGAGAGAGAGAGAGAGAGAGAGAGAGAGAGAGAGAGAAAACGAACTTTATTTTAAAGGGTCATCAAATTGGCATGCAGGTCATACTTACATTCAAGCTTACCAGACCGCAGTTTCATTTCATTAATGAGTCATGTTATGTTTATTTAACAATATACATAACATCAATACGAGAGAGAGAGAGAGAGAGAGAGAGAGAGAGAGAGAGAGAGAGAGAGATAGAGAGAGAGAGAGAGAGAGAGAGAGAGAGAGAGAAAGTGAAGGCATGACTTTGGTTAAAGTGCGACTGCTTGGCTGCTAAGATAGATATGTGAATGTAAAGATCAGTGAGCATATGAGAGGTATTGTCGGGCAAATACACAACTCAATCAATGAAATACACAACTCATTGAATGAAATGCAGTGCAATGAATGAAAAACGCAACTCAATGACGGAATTGCTTTTGCCTGCCGACTTAAGTCTAACAAAACAATAATGAATGAGATTAAATACAGACATGTAACTGCATTATCCATAGCGTGCAGGAATTCGCAAGGGATGTATGAAGATTAGGCTTTTCAAGGCCAAAATCATCACGCAGGCAACATAACACATATTCGGGCGCATACATACACACATACACAAATATACGCAAACGCAGACTCGAAGTAATATTAGATTGCAAAGCCTGTGTACTCCTATTAAAAGTAAATTAGTATTTCTAACCACTGCGGCTCACTGAGCGGTAAAGAATGCAGGACTCTCTTGCAGGAGCCCAGGGTTCGAATACTCGGTAAGGCTGGGGGGAGAGTATTTTTCTTTTGTGTTCACCCTATCTCGGGACTCGGAGATATCGTGGGGAGTTCATGCGCCCGCACCCCCTTCCTTCCCCACTGACAGTGGTAACATCAACAAAAATTCGGCGTTAAGAGTGCGTTGTGCTACATTTGATCTAGTTTACCTGTATGCTCAGTCATGTGGTATAAGGACACGTCAGGGACCAACTGGATGGCAAAACAGGCTTCATTCATGCCCAAATACCAAGAAACGATCCAGCTCTATGGGGTGGAAACCTGAGATGTCCTAATTGCCTACCAGCTATTCGCTTGGCGCGGTGTATTTTGCTGTCATATGGGCGGGAGCAAGACGTTATATAAAATGCAGTATCATTCAATTGTGTGAATCGTGTGTTCTGGCATACGGGGGTATTAAGAATTCCTACTGCACACCCCAGGGGGGAAGAGCGCGCATTTTCTAGAAGATTCGGGTATTTGTTAATGTGTTTAGAAAACTTGAAACTGATACACGAGGGGCTTTGAATCTTGTGGTGTTTTCAGTTCAGAAGCAGCTCGGTTGCAGGCCTTAATGACGCCCTGGCGGAACACTGGCACTCCCTTATCCCTTGTCCTCTGTTGGCATTGAAGTCTTTAGAAATAGTTTTTACCTCCTTACGAAACACGAGCCTCCAACCTGGTTACGCCCATGCATGTAGGCCTGCGCTGAGCAAGCGCAACAGACAACTGTATCTACATTCACAAAGCCATGTTTTGTCTCCCCTGTTTGGCATAAAAACGTCACAAGGGTCTTGGCTGTCAAAAGCGCGTCCTGCTGTTCCGGTCTGGAAACTTATTGATACAAACTATCTTTGTTTCCATTTTCTTGTGACCACAGTGAACTTTAATCAGTTTTTCTATCTTCTTCTCTTGTGTCGTCTCACTGTTACCAGGTTGTAGTCCAGTGTTGTGATTTTGTGTATATCTTGCGCTTCTCGAGTGACTTTGGTGAGGGATTTGTTCAACTTTTTACAGGTTTCATGTACATTATTTATCCATACCTTTCTTGGTCTTTCTCTCGCCTTCACTCCCAGATGTTCTACTGTAAAAAGTCTTATATGCAGTCTGGTCTGGCTGCATTCTCACTAGTTGGCCGAACCATTTTATTCTTTGTATATCAATATAATCCAGATATGGTCTTATTCCAAGTTTCTCTCTAATGCTGGTATTCGTAACCCTGTCTCGTCTAGTGTTGTTAGTGACCTTGCGGAGACAGCGCATTTCACATGTAGTTATTTTTTCCTGTTCTGGTGCCTTATTCCTTGTCCATGTTTGGACATAAAGTAGCGATACGGATGATATTAATCATTTGCTGTTTTTCTGGAAGGGAGACATTTCGATATCTATGCAGTAGAGCTAACCGACAGGTGACAACTTGTGCCTTCTGTACTCTTGGCTTCCATCTCTCTTTCGAGTCCGTAGATATTCTTCCTAGATATTTTAATTCTCGTTCTTGTTTGATTGTAGTAGTACCGTTCGATCTTCTGCCTCTTCAAATCTGTCCTCAGTTTGTTCAGGTATCTTTGTTATAAAGTTTGTTTTATATACTTTACAGGACTTCGCAGAACCAATCTAAGCATTTCGTCTAGGCCTTTTTTAAAATTTGGAAATTTACGTTCATCAGGTTGCTATTAATAAAAATACATGTATCCGACAACATCTGAGCACGGAGGGAGAACTGGCACTTAAATACACCCTCTAGGGTATTTTGGCATCAGGGTGGCCTGCGGGGACGGCGATGGAGGATGCAGTCTTTGGGAGAGAACGCAGAGGAGACCTCGGCGACTGTGGATACTAAACAGTGAAGATGCATCGACTATGAGAGAATGCAGAGGAGACCTCGGCGACTGTGGATACTAAACAGTGAAGATGCATCGACTATGAGAGAATGCAGAGGAGACCTCGGCGACTGTGGATACTAAACAGTGAAGATGCATCGACTATGAGAGAATGCAAAGATGCAGAACTGGCTACAGAAAGAGAGACTTTCAGGAGTGCGATGAAGAGAGCGATGTTTACTAAAGGATCTGCTGACTGAAGATGAGTCTGCCATTTCTTACAAAACGGTTGGCGCCTCATATCAAGGTCTAAATCAACCTAAAATGACTTTGTATACACTCACAAGTAACGTTTTTTTTTACCTGTACGGGTTACGGGGCCCCACTGAGAGAGAGAGAGAGAGAGAGAGAGAGAGAGAGAGAGAGAGAGAAAGAGAGGAGAGATGACAGACAGACAGACAGACAGACAGACAGACAGACAGACAGACCGACCGACCGACCGACCGACCGACCGACCGACCGACCGACCGACCGACCGACCGACCGACCGACCGACCGACCGACCGACCGACCGACCGACCGACCGACCGACCGACCGACCGACCGACCGACCGACCGACCGACCGACCGACCGACCGACCGACCGACCGACCGACCGACCGACCGACCGACCGACCGACCGACCGACCGACCGACCGACCGACCGACCGACCGACCGACGACCGACCGACCGACCGACCGACCGACCGACCGACCGACCGACCGACCGACCGACCGACCGACCGACCGACCGACCGACCGACCGACCGACCGACAGACAGACAGACAGACAGACAGACAGACAGACAGACAGACAGACAGACAGACAGACAGACAGACAGACAGACAGACAGACAGACAGACAGACAGACAGACAGACAGACAGACAGACAGACAGACAGACAGACAGACAGACAGACAGACAGACAGACAGATAGATAGATAGATAGATAGATAGATAGATAGATAGATAGATAGATAGATAGATAGATAGATAGATAGATAGATAGATAGATAGATAGATAGATAGATAGATAGATAGATAGATAGATAGATAGATAGATAGATAGATAGATAGATAGATAGATATATAGATAGATATATAGACAGATAGACAGAGATAGAAAGAGAGAAGAATAGACTGCTCGCTTACAAGCATGTCGTAAAAGGCGACTAATTAAGAGTGTGAGTGCGTGTGTATTCGTGAATACGTAAGTTTACACGTGTGTAATAAAATTATGTATATTTTTGGTGATTATGATAAAATATTACACAGTTTACCGTTTGCTTTTAGTTATACATTTAACCATGCAAGTATCTTTAATTAACATACATTATTCGAGCCCTAATAACCTTCTTTCCCCAATATGTTATCCACGATTAAGAAAACATAAAATTAAAAAGCAAATACGTTTTAAATAAAAACAACAACGCTGATTTAAAATATACTTCTGCCCAAGCTATGTTTTGACTAATCCTCTTTTTGCACAAGTCAAACAAATAACGTTAGCTTCAACTGTCGAGCCCTGTCAAGCTATCTAACGACATAAGCCTATTGTTACAGATGCACCTCTCCCGCCATGCATCCAATAAAAACTCCCTTGAAAAAAGAATTTCAAGTCGGACAACTAATTCTAATACGCCTCCATTTATTTCCGCAGACGCGAAGCACGCTTCCATTCATAACTCTGCAGGACTAGCTTCATTCATTCATTCTTTCATTCATTCTGCAGTTATGAATAGAGGGGTGATTATTTTATAAACGAATGTAATTTCCCCTGGGTTATTTATTTATATTATGAATTCTGTCAGTCAGTCAGTCATGCGCTGTGGCCATTTTGGTTAGTATACAATAACACGGGCCATTCCCTAAAGTGTAATATGTATCTATATACAAGGACAACAGGGCCCTTGTTCCTGGTTCGTGATATGGAGTGGATACAACAATTTTTGCACCCAGTTTCCTGCAGCTAGCTTGCTAGGTGGGAAGAAAATGTCCGTAATCTCGTTTATTCTGACCATGTTCTAGAATGCGCGCAGTTCATGTAAGACTATTCACGTCAGCACAAGTAATGGTGGTATCCAAAACCGAACTATTCCTAAATGTGTAATAAAAGTCGATGGTATTATTTTAGGACAAGTACAGAAATTTAAAACTGCATTTTATAAAATGAAAAGCATCTTGTGCAATATATCCTTGTCATTGAGAGTTAGAAAAATAATTCTTGCTTGCTACATACATCCAGTTTTAACATATGACTGTGAATCTTGGACAATCGTTAGGCAGGCCAAACAATTTCTAGAGGCCTCAGAGATGTGGTTTTACAGAAGAATGCTTGGACAGCCAAAAAGAGCAACCAAGAGGTTTTGAAAGAGGCGGGAGTCCGAAGACAACTTATCACAGACATCAGAAGGAGACAGTCATCATTTTTTGGCCATGTTATGAGAAGAGGGAAAATAGAACATGTTGTGACTACTGGAAAGATCTGTGGAAGGAGGGATAGAGGAAAACAATAGAGAGGATGCTTGACAGTCTTGTTGCATGCATGGAGGTGTGTCGGCACACGAACTGATACATTCTGCAGGAGATGGCAGATTAGGGAGAGGCATGATCGCCCACGCCGGTCGGCAAGGCACCTGATGATGATGATTCACGTCAAATAATTTAAACAGTTGTAATATTATATATTCACATCAACAATATGCGGAACTTCTGCCACTGCTTCTTCTTCTCTTCTACTTCTACTTCTTCTTCTTCTTCTTCTTCTTCTTCTTCTTCTTCTTCTTCTTCTTTTTCTTCTGCTTCTTCTTCTTTTGCTTCTTCTTCTTCTTTTTTTTTCCCTTTTTCTTTTTCTTTTTCTTCTTCTTCTTTCTTTTTCTTATTTTTCTTCTTCTGCTTCTTCTTCTTCTTTTTTTTCTTTTTCTTCTTCGTCTTCTTCTTTTTTCAAATGCCCTCTCTACCTTTCAGTATAATGTCTGAAATCTCTCTAGGTCCAAACAGAATTTAACTGGAACTTTCAGGTTAACAGGCTAGTTATTAGCTAACAGATGGCACGTCACGACAGCTGAGAAATGTCAATAGGCGACTCGTTTCTCTCAGTAGACATTCAAGTGATTGGATGTTACTGACCCGCTTCACAAATTTGTGATGGTAAACTTTACAAGACACAGCAAAACCAATCCCAGCATGTTTTGGCTCTTGCAGTTTTTTCTAGAATGAATTAATCAAGTAACAGAAAGTGTATTGATGGGCACTCACAGAAAGAAGTAGATAGATGGAAGAACACACTAGACAACATAAAAATTGGAAGCTATAGTTACCGTGCCGGGAATTGAACCTGTCACCTCCAGACGGTGTCTGCGCCTCGCCATGAATACAAGTGCACTAAGAACATGGTCAACTAGGCACGCCCCAAAAAAGGTGTCTTATTGGCCATGTCTATCGTACAATTTGAAATCCACAACTATGGAATACGGACAGAATTCATTTCAAACCATTTAAATGGCACCATAGGTTACAGACATTTATATTAACAAAGCATATGTCGAATAACAAGCACAGCAACAATTTACGAACACAGTAGACTTTAATGCTTTATTACATACAGTTTACAGTTTTTTCTAGAAAAATTAACGGTAATCAGTATTGTTAGAAAAATATTTCATAGATATGTCGGCAGTTGGTGGGTGTGCTGTAGTAGTCAACACCAAGACGGCCGCCGTTGCTTCCCATCTCTATATAGTACCCATTTAAGCCTGGGTTGCCCTAGGAGCCGAATCCCTTTATGGAGAAAAATAAATCCAGTTCCTTTGGAATTTGAACCGCCAACCTTCAGATCCGCTGGTGAGTGTCTGCTTTTTTTTTTTTTATCTAATCAGTTTACAGTTCCCGCATATTTCGAGGAGGGCTGCCTCGTTTGTTTTTTATCATTCCATGATTTTCTGTGAACTCTGTTCCAAAACCACTTTTTTTTTGGTTGCAGTGAGTTTTTTAAACATATTTTTTGCTTGTTATACATGTCGCACATGCACATAACAAAACAGGTTCTATACATTACTTCAAAACTTTTTCTCATAATTAACTGGGAGAACAGATAGGGGAATAGAAAAAAAAAGATGCTACCCGTGTGGGGTTTCGGGACCCTATTATAGGGAAAACTAGAATTGACCAACTGTCCACCCAAAACATGTCGTAAGAGTCGACTAATTGGGAGCTTCTTACGAAGTCGGAGTGCATCTACCTGAGAGGCAAGGAACCAGCAGTCTGCATAAAAATTAAATGGTTCTGTAAAACGGATGCACACTCAAGTTCTGGAACAGGACTGTAGTCCAAAAGTGGATGGAAAAAAAATAAAATTCGGCAAGAGTTTACAGCTGGTGAACGCGATGACGAAGAAGAAGAAAAAGATGCCAACGAGCCAGTGTAATTTATACCAACTGACAAGGTTATTAAGATATCCAAGCCTAAGTATGAATGTGAAGTAACAAATTATAAACAGCATATTTATACCAACACTGTGCTAGATGTACAGACTTGGACACCATCAAAGGCAAACCTACGTAAAATTAACACTGGTGAAATGAGCTGCGTGTGAAAAGCCGCTAACCTAAGTATCCGAGACAAAGTTAAAAATAATGTTATCAGACTAGGAATAACATCGTGCAGCACATTCACTGAGAAACAGAAGATCAAATCGTTTGGTCATTTATTAAGAATGCAGCGAGAACAACTACCAGCGCAGGCGATACACAGGAAAAGGTCTGAAGTGAAATCACAGGCCGCCCAAGGAGAAAAATGGACTGATGAATATAAAGAGCTTCTACAACGATAAGGAATGACAATGGCCATTGCTGCCCATCAAGCAATGGATCGCAAACTGCTACAAACGTTTAAGTACAGAAGTGAAAAATGACGATGGTGATGACTTTCCCCCCTCACCGCAGTTGAGAACTAGTGCTAAAGTGCTGTTTAGAACATATGTGCACACTTACGTCATCAAATATAGTTTACGCCGTTACTCAAATACCCCCGTGTTCCCGAGGACAATAAATCAAGTTAACACTGTCGGATTAGGAAACCTCAGGTATACATTTGATTGCTATGACTCAGTAGAGCTGCACGACTTCTCTTGGCTGTGAAATCTGCGCCTGTTTTGCGGTGTCCGATTACTGACTTCTTCACATTTTACAATGTGGCTTGGTAGTCGTGTCAGTTACAAACCACATGTTGGGTAGGAGAGAAAGAGAGAGAAAAAAAAGTGTCCGCTGTCTTCTACATTTATGAGCATTAGACAGTTCATCATAATTCTTCTTCTTGCTCCTATTTTACTTTTCTTCTTCTCCTTTTTCTTCTCCTTTTTCTTCTTCTTCTTCTTCTTCTTCTTCTTCTTCTTCTTCTTCTTCTTCTTCTTCTTCTTCTTCTTCTTCTTCTTCTTCTTCTTCTTCTTCTTCTTCTTCTTCCTTGTCTTGTTCTTCTTCTTCGTCTTCTTCTTCTTCTGCGTTCGCCACTAAAAGGATGGTTAGCACGTTGCGCTGTGGTTTAACGCTAGGCTGCCATATCCTCGTCTTTTAGCCGAACACATCCTTTCAGCAAACCGTTGTCGTCCTCTACGACATGCTTGTTAAGAAGCCGTGGGTATATTCGCGCCTCCCTCACCCAATAAGTCAAAGAGCCCTATTTCAATAACTTCAAGTGTTAACATAGACAAGACCAATGCATTTTTAGACGTTACAGATTCGAATACAAATGCTTAAGGACACTGACGCACATTACATGGAACGAATTAAGGAAAAGCGAAGAATTAAGAGAAATGTCTGTACAACCTGTGGTATCCACAATTATGAGACAAAGAATACAGTAATATGGTCAGCACAAGATGAGAAGCGGACAAAAGGTAACTACAGGCACTGAAATGTAAAACAAATGGTTTGAGGAAACGAGATCGTCCAAGACAAACTTTAACGTGAACGCTGTTGAAATAGGCCAACGGTGCTGAGCTACATTCTATCCATGATTTCAAAAAGATCGCACAGGAAATAATGGAATAGGTAATAATGAAATAGAGAACCATACTGCGAGTCTTAGAGAACGCACAACAGCACACCAAAGCGACGATCAGCCCTTACCCGAAGAGGGCTGCAGGTTACACCTGCCCCGTGTGGCCGTTAAAAAAAAAAAAAAAGGAATAATTTTCCAGCTTTCACTGGGCGGGCTGGACCTATACTTTACAGACCAATCGGCACTTGGTGGGTGATGTCAGCACAACGCCGGCCGTCTTTACATCTCCGGTCTTTACATGGTAGCCATTAAAGGCTAGGTCGACCTGGGAGCCAAAGTCATTGTTGGAGTAAATGCAGCTCGAACATGATCTGAACCCACGACCGGTAGGCAACCGTTTAGCCGTCACACACCGTTAAGGTTGCCCTTATTATAACGTCTTAAGAGGTTGAACGGGATCTATGCGATCCACCGCGTTGATCTGTCGTCCAGACCGAGGTTTTAAAGCCTTTAGGTACCAGCTCGGAGGGTACACACTGACTGACGATAGTGTGTGCCGATTGCGATGAATGAGCTAGCGTTTTAGGTACTCTACCCAGCATTCAATCTTGCAATACAGGGGAAACAACCGTAATCCCGCGACCTGATGAACACATGTACAGTTAAACCCTGGAAAATCTCTGGCTCAATGCAAACATGATCGCTCGTCATGCTGGCTAATCACATAATCTACCCCTTACTGCGCCAGCATTTAGTGGCCCGGCACGGGAGGAGTGGCGATCACTTATGTCATCGAAACATTTAGAAATCATTCACATATAGAAAGCAAAAACCAAGAATGCATGGAAAGCTCAGTAAAAAGAAAAATCGTTGTCAATTCGCAGGACCATTGCATAACGGAGTTATCGTCATATTAACATTTAAGTCTTACCCATGCGGGATGCAGTTTTTTTTTTTTTTTGGGGGGGGGGGGGGGGGGATTATTTGAAGCCCCACCCTGGCTTCTGTCAGGGGCCCTGAATATAGCCGAGACATAGAGTTGGCATAGTCATAGATATAGCCTAACGGCTGAAAAGGGTTTCTGGGACCTCTCCACGGGTGATTCTCATCCGCATGGTGGCACTTTGTGTCAACGGGTGTTTATCGCTTGTGTGATGTCCTGGTTAGGTAAAAAGTCAGTCAGTCAGTCAACGGGTGTTTATCGCTTGTGTGATGTCCTAGTGGGGTGAAAAGCCAGTCAGTCAGTTATCGTCATGGCACGCCTGAGCGTCACCGTTTCTTTAGCCAATTATCCAGATCTATAGGCTTTCATAACCAACGCATCTTTAATGTCTTCCAACCACATTCGCGGAGGTATGCTTCAATTTATTGTGACAAGCAAATTCTGGACAGTCTTACAAGACCTAGGGTTCGGTTTGGTGCATCAAAACCTCACGTGGAAACGTCAACGAGGCCCATTCCATGTAGGCGTGCTTTCAGTTTACAATGTCCTGTTCGAATAATTATTCAAATGGTATCTTCTTCTTCTTCTTCTTCTTCTCCTTCTCCTTCTCCTCCTCCTCCTCCTCCTCCTCCTCCTCCTCCTCCTCCTCCTCCTCCTCCTCCTCCTCCTCCTCCTCCTCCTCCTCCTCCTCCTCCTCCTCCTCCTCCTCCTCCTCCTCCTCCTCCTCTTCTTCTTCTTCTTCTTCTTCTTCTTCTTCTTCTTCTTCTTCTTCTTCTTCTTCTTCTTCTTCTTCTTCTTCTTCTTCTTCTTCTTCTTCTTCTTCTTCTTCTTCTTCTTCTTCTTCTTCTTCTTCTTCTTCTTCTTCTTCTTCTTCTTCTTCTTCTTCTTCTTCTTCTTCTTCTTCTTCTTCTTCTTCTTCTTCTTTCTTCTTCTTCTTCTTCTTCTTCTTCTTCTTCTTCTTCTTCTTCTTCTTCTTCTTCTTCTTCTTCTTCTTCTTCTTCTTCTTTCTTCTTCTTCTTCTTCTTCTCTTCTTCTTCTTCTTCTTCTTCTTCTTCTTCTTCTTCTTCTTCTTCTTCTTCTTCTTCTTCTTCTTCTTCTTCTTCTTCTTCTTCTTCTTCTTCTTCTTCTTCTTCTTCTTCTTCTTCTTCTTCTTCTTCTTCTTCTTCTTCTTCTTCTTCTTCTTCTTCTTCTTCTTCTTCTTCTTCTTCTTCTTCTTCTTCTTCTTCTTCTTCTTCTTCTTCTTCTTCTTCTTCTTCTTCTTCTTCTTCTTCTTCTTCTTCTTCTTCTTCTTCTTCTTCTTCTTCTTCTTCTTCTTCTTCTTCTTCTTCTTCTTCTTCTTCTTCTTCTTCTTCTTCTTCTTCTTCTTCTTCTTCTTCTTCTTCTTCTTCTTCTTCTTCTTCGTGTTGTTGTTGTTGTTGTTGTTGCTGCTGTTGTTGTTGTTGTTGTTGTTGTTCTTGTTGTTGTTGTTGTTGTTGTTGTTGTTGTTGTTGTTGTTGTTCTTCTTGTTGTTGTTGTTGTTGTTGTGCTTGTTGTTGTTGTTGTTGTTGTTGTTGTTGTTGTTGTTGTTGTTGTTCTTCTTCTTCTTCTTCTTCTTCTTCTTCTTCTTCTTCTTCTTCTTCTTCTTCTTCTTCTTCTTCTTCTTCTTCTTCTTCTTCTTCTTTATCTTCTTGTTCTTCCTCATGTTCTTCTTCTTCTTGGTCTTCAGCTTGCTCTTCTTGTTCTTCTTAACTCCTCCTTAAAAACGCAGGCGGTGGGTTATTCTATTGCTTACATCTAAGCTAGGACATCAAAACGATATTTCCGATTTTAGCAAAGTCCTAATGAGTTAATTTATTATATGCTTGTTAAGGGGTATTAAGACTAGTCACCCCTTCCACCGCTCCACCCCTCCCCATTTCTAAATGAGTTCGTAGACTCCACATAGGAATATATAATATTCCGCATCCCGTCATAAGCTTCAAATGTGAGGTCTTAACACTAAAGGCCACCCAGACTTTTAGATAAACAACACGTCTTATATCACGGAAGAACTTTCAGTGAAAAAACAAGCGACTACAGCAAACAACAGACAAACAAAACTTTAGCGAAGAACAACAGCAATTTGTGTTAAACGGAACCAGGCGTCACTTCTGTGGTCGGACCACACACACACACACACCGAGACAGGGCTTTGATAAACACAACGAACCATTCTTTCAGCAACTTTGTCCTTCCCAAGAGAACATGAGAATAGTGGGAATGCGTTTTCTTGCACCTGTCGTGTATGATAGCTTACTAGGTTATGTAACACTGCCCGCTAAAGGTGGCGTTTTTTCTCAGGTTGATTTCCTCTCCTTGCGTCATTTTTTTTACTTTTTTGTTTGTGGGGATTTTTGTTTAAATAAATATGGGCTACATACAGCAAGCCACTGGACTTATATCAGAGGTTTGTTACTTAACTAAGGTCGTCCACCTAGCCAGACAGTCTCGTGTGGTAGATTTTCTCAGTAAGACGCAAGCCTTCAAAAATGCCACCCACAATAGCTTCACGCTTTTAGATCAAGAGTTGAAACTGTATTTTGATTATACCCTTACATTGCCGCCTGATGCAACCGTATCTCTGTACCATAGCACGACATGACCACCCCTTATCCACCCGCCTATGGAAAAGAGAAAAGGAATACCACCTGATTTGGAGGTAACATGTGATCCGACTAGGGGCTTGATAAGTGATCCGACCAGGGGCTGGATAGGTGATCCGACTAGGGGCTTGATAAGTGATCCGACTAGGGGTTTGGTAAGTGATCCGACCAGGAGCTTGATAATTGATCCGACTAGGGGCTTGATAAGTGATCCGACCAGGGGCTGGATAGGTGATCCGACTAGGGGCTTGATAAGTGATCCGACTAGGGGTTTGGTAAGTGATCCGACCAGGAGCTTGATAATTGATCCGACTAGGGGCTTGATAAGTACTTTAAGAACAAACTGAGGATCAGAGCATCCAGGCCAACAGAAAGACGAGCCTGATGACCGATCATCTAAAGATAGCAAGAGACAATAAAATCAAGGGAGCTGAGGGGTCTCGAGGCATGACGTCTGCCTCGAGTGCTAGAGGTCCTGGGTTCAAGCCCCGGTAAAGGCTGGAATTTTTCACGTGGACTTTTAATAATTTTTTCTGGTTTTTGGAAGAGTAGTAAGACCAAACGCCCGTGTGTATTGTTGCGTACGTAAAAAATCCATTGGCAGTTGGAAATCGAAAAGAGTAGCCTAACGGCGGTGACAGGGCAAAAATTTTGAGTTAAAAATCTACCCAAAAGTATTTAATGATCCTCGTTGGTATTCGGATTTCGTGCACTGTGCTGAGATTATTCACAGTAAGGCTTGAGTTAGAAGTAGAACAGAGCACTTATGGGTTACACCCGTGAGCCATGATGTTGATCTTTCGAATAAACATATGCTGAGTTACCACCCTTTTCGAGATATGAATTTGGGACGTGTGGAATCGTTACATGACTGCTAATAGTTTTTCGCTAGATCTACTACAGGAAGAGCAGAGAATACTGCTGACTTACACTGACTTCTGAGGAACCACTCCATGTAGAGCAGGGCTGTTCAACTGGCGGCCTGTGTGCCAAATCTGGCCTGTGAAGGCAAAGCAAGTGGCCCGCGGATCATTGTCAGTTGTACTATATTAATGAGCTGTTTATGCTAGGCCTGAGACTCTAGTCCGCGGCGATACCCATTTTCAAAATGTTGGCCCCTGAGGAAATTTAGCTGATGTAGAGATTTCAACAAGATCAAACTAGCTGCTACTTTCTTTCAACATATTCAGGTCTAAAGAGAACTGCTTGCCAGCATCAGAAATCTACATTTTTTGGTCATGTGATGTGAAGAAGAAAACTGAAGTACATCGTGACAGTAGGAAAGTTGGAGGGGAGGAGAGGCAGAGGGAGACAGAGAGAAGATGTTGGACAGTCTGACATCATGGCATGGAGCATCTGTATCCGAGTTGACTGAAAGACGACAAAAGAGAAGGTTGTGGACAGTCTGACATCATGGCATGGAGCATCTGTATCCGAGTTGACTGAAAGACGACAAAACAGAAGGTTGTGGACAGTCATGACTACCAACGCTACACGGCAGGGACTTTAAGAAGAAGAAGTGTGAAGTTAAATGAGTTGACAACAAAAAGGGGGGAGCAGAAGGAAAAGGAGGAGAAAAAAATACAAAGAAGAAGAAAGTAGTAGTAGTAGTAGTAGTAGTAGTAGTAGTAGTAGTAGTAGTAGTAGTAGTAGTAGTAGTAGTAGTAGTAGTAGATAAGTAGTAGTAGTAGTAGTAATATTGATAGTAGTAGTAGTAAAAGTAGTAGTAATAATATTATTATAGTAGTAGTAGTAATAGCAGCTGTAGTAGTAGTAGTAGTAGTAGTAGTAGTAGTAGTAGTAGTAGTAGTAGTAGTAGTAGTAGCAGCAGCAGCAGCAGCTGTAGTAGTAGTAGTAGTAGTAGTAGTAGTAGTAGTAGTAGTAGTAGTAGTAATAGTAGTAGTAGTAGTAGTAGTAGTAGTAGTAGTAGTAGTAGTAGTAGTAGTAGTAGTAGAAGAAGAAAAAGAAGAAGTGATGACGAGGATAGGATCCGGAAAAAGAGTTGAAATACACTATTTCTACAGCGGGAATCCGTCGTTGGTTGCAGGCACATCACTTCCAATCAATGTGTACGTAAACCTGTTAGTTTATACACTGTCCCCTCTATCCTGTGTTCTCTAAGGCATATCTCTACTTGTATAAGTGTTAATCAGTATGTATAAATTTATTTTACACACCAGAACCAGCCATTCGCCGTGGTGTAACAGGTAGACTTTCCCCTGCAGATTGGAAGATCGTGGGTTCAAGTCCGAATTGATCTGGGTTTTTTTTCCTTAAAAAATTACCTTGGCTCCCAAGTTGATACAGCCTCGACCAGGTATCAGGTAAAGTCATCGGAAGTAAAGGCGGCAGGCGTGATATCGACCACATCACCCATCAAGTGTCGAGTTGTCTATAAAATATAGTTCGAGTGCTATATGCCCTGTCAAAAATCACAGCTACATATCCAAACGTAGGTTCGTTTCATGGCTACCTCACTCGGGTAAAGTAAGTAAAGTAAAGATCCCTTTTTACGTCTTAGGCGAATCAGGCAAATGGGAAGAGCACCCATATTTTTACTGACCAATCGGCACTTGGTGGGAATTTGGTCAGCATTACGCCGGCCGTCTTTACTTTCCCAGGACATACACCCTTGTACCCATTTAAGGCTGGGTTGATCAGCGACGCCCCATACCATGATAAAAATCCACGCAGCCGGCAGTGGGTTTCGATCGCGGTACGTTGGAATTACAAGTCAGACTAGCAACGCCTAAGCCACGGTCACTCGGTTCAGTAGTGCAATTTTTACGGAGATTCCCGGGGATCATCCCTACAGCTTCAAACTTCGTGTTTTGTGCGACAGTTTCAGCAGACGGTTAGCTATTCTGCGAAAAGATTGATCCATATGGTATTGAACCCGGTGGAATGAAGTCGATCTCGACTTTAACTTTACTACACAGAAAAGTCTATACTCACTGCCAGGCTAAATGTTTGGCAGCTTCATCACTCCTATCTTCAACAAGAGTTAACATACAAATTAATGTGGCTAAAAGTACCAATATGGATCCGCTTCAATGGATAACATAAATGTGTTTGTAATCCACACCATTCCACTTGGGCAAGTTCGGAATTTACTGATGGCAACAGATGCACAAAACTAAACATTTTCATTTGTAATTATGTTACAAGCACCTCTCGTCGTAACAGCGGTCCTTTCATGTCTGATATTCTGCAAGTTCCACAAAAGTGTAACTAAAGCATAAGCCATCTGTCTGACTTCGGTAACAGAATAAAAGGCATGCATGTCTGAATAACCATTAAAAGATGAATATGGAGTGTGTTGGTGAGTCTCGAAATGAGTGAATCAGTTTGTGGAAGATGATCACCTTGATGTCAAATTCAGCTTATACTGTACACAGAAATGTGGGGTTTGAACTGAATTTGTCAACTTTGAAGTGGTTTAAAATGTATGACTTTTATGTATGCGTGTACTATAAAGTATACGTGTTGTAAAAATATATGTAAGTTTGGGGAAAGAAAGTATATGTAAGTTTTTGTTGTGAAAGTATATGTAAGTTTGTGCTGTGAAAGTATGTTTAAGTTTGTGCTGTGAAAGTATATGTAAGTTTGTGCTGTGAAAGTATGTGTAAGTTTGTGCTGTGAAAGTATGTTTAAGTTTGTGCTGTGAAAGTATATGTAAGTTTGTGCTGTGAAAGTATATGTAAGTTTGTGCTGTGAAAGTATATGTAAGTTTGTGCTGTGAAAGTATATGTAAGTTTGTGCTGTGAAAGTATATGTAAGTTTGTGCTGTGAAAGTATATGTAAGTTTGTGCTGTGAAAGTATATGTAAGTTTGTGCTGTGAAAGTATAAGTAAGTTTGTGCTGTGAAAGTATATGTAAGTTTGTGCTGTGAAAGTATATGTAAGTTTGTGCTGTGAAAGTATATGTAAGTTTGTGCTGTGAAAGTATATGTAAGTTTGTGCTGTGAAAGTATATGTAAGTTTGTGCTGTGAAAGTATGTGTAAGTTTGTGCTGTGAAAGTATATGTAAGTTTGTGATGTGAAAGTATATGTACGCTTGTACTGTGAAAGTATATGTAAGTTTGTGATGTGAAAGTATGTGTAAGTTTGTGCTGTGAAAGTATATGTAAGTTTGTGATGTGAAAGTATATGTAAGTTTGTGATGTGAAAGTATATGTACGCTTGTACTGTGAAAGTATATGTAAGTTTGTGCTGTGAAAGTATATGTAAGTTTGTGATGTGAAAGTATATGTACGCTTGTACTGTGAAAGTATATGTAAGTTTGTGCTGTGAAAGTATATGTAAGTTTGTGCTGTGAAAGTATATGTAAGTTTGTGCTGTGAAAGTATATGTAAGTTTGTGCTGTGAAAGTATATGTAAGTTTGTGCTGTGAAAGTATATGTAAGTTTGTGCTGTGAAAGTATATGTAAGTTTGTGCTGTGAAAGTATATGTAAGTTTGTGCTGTGAAAGTATATGTAAGTTTCGGTAGTGAATATGTGTGTAAGGTTGGATTGTAAAAAGTGTATGCAAGTCTAGGTTGTAGAAGTATATGTAACTTCGGGTTAAGGAAGTATACGTAAGTATGGGATGCAAAAGTATATGCAGCTTTATGTTGTGGAAGTATATGTAAGTCTGGAAATATCTGCTGTAAGTCTGGGTTCTGGAAGTATCTGCAAGTTTAGGTCGTTAGCAGATTTTTTGGTGAAAATGTTTGATGCCCAATTTGTGACGAATTCTAGTCCAAACTATTAAAAAACGAACATGCACGTGGATGAAATCGAAGAGAACCGATGGAAGAAAAGTTGAAAAAAAAAAAAAAAGAAGAAGAAGAAGAAGAAGAAGAAGAAGAAGAAGAAGAAGAAGAAGAAGAAGAAGAAGAAGAAGAAGAAGAAGAAGAAGAAGAAGAAGAAGAAGAAGAAGAAGAAGAAAAGGAGTAGGAGGAAAAGCAGCACCACTACAAGAAGAAGAAGTATGTCGCGATGCCTTAACACAACCAAGCCCAACCACTCACTTCGTACCTATACTACTGTCCTCATCTCGGAGATACCCCCCCCCCCCCCACCCATCATAACCAGTACACCACCACTCCTCTCCCTCATTCATTCTGCTAGAGCTTTTAGTACTTGCTTTGCAAATCTAAGATCGCTGATGCATAACTCCTCACAGAAGAGCCGAAAGCAGGAGGTTCAGGCCACTTTAGCGCCCCCCCCCCTCCCCCCATTTTAAGAGTCTATAATAATTTTGTAAGGAGGCTGGCTAAAAGCACTACTCTTTAACTACTTACAGACATTTTCAGTAAAAGCATATGTTTATATACACTATTTCAAATGGTTTATCATATTTTTTTCACTTACCACCTATTATTATTATCCTCTCAAACTATGATTAGGCCCTTCGAGACCATCCCCAAACAAATGTTTTCTCTGTGTCGGTGCGCCTGCATGCAGTATAATCAGCGACAATGTGACAAACAGAACGAATTCTGAGCATCCTAGCAACCGACCAAACAGTTTCTCAGACGCATATGCTTTGTGTCAAACCCGTTTTAATAACCTAGTCATTCATTGCTTGAATCACTTATAAGTGCAGCGATGGCTTGGACTCACGAGCAAATAAAATGGAGGCAGCTGCAGGAGATGCGGTAGCTGCTGCTCGTGAGTCCCAGACAGCTAGTTTAGGGAGAAACTCTCGGCGGTGACTTTAACTCGGTGGAAGCTTTTCCGCGGTATGCGGTATAGTCGCCAGAAAGAGGTCAGCGATTTACATATGACTGAGGCCCTGTTAGGGTTTTCAACCTTGTCTCACGAAGTTAAAAAAACTGTACCACCCCCTTGATGTAGACGCGTCCTCTGAGGCATGAATTAAGGGTCAAACGCTGCCTGATGTGGAGGCCAGCTTAAAAATAACCCGACTGAACATTCACTCACACGGGCGTTGAAAAAAAACATGGAAGAATGAATGGAATAATCACCAGATTACCAGAATGAAGAACAGATATCACGGCATCCGTGACTTTCCTACGCGTGCTCCTCCTTCTTTCTGGGTAGCCAATCAAGAGTCGACACGCTAATAGTACCAATTGCAAGTTAATTAAAAGTCTGACCGTGTTTGTCCCTCACTGTTGAGTATCTTCAAAAACTCCGTTGAATTATTCGGTCAGTGTATGGATTCCCTGTTCTAGTGCACTGTTCAAGTGATCGCGGACAGCCTTCTCGACGTCCGCTTTATAAAGCAGGTCACTGCCCAGAGGCGCGGCAGCAGTTAATCTATCAACTGCTCGTTACCTCGAACACCTGAACGGAAAATCCCCCGAAATGCTTACATGGAAGAAAAGTTGTCGAAACGGCACATCTAGTTAGGCGGCATGAGACTGATTCTGTCAAGGTTAACAGTGCGGAGAAACGGCACATTTATTATTTAATGGCTCTGATACGACTCTCATGCAGGAGACCCAGGTTCGAATCCTAAGTAAGCACTGCAAAAAAAATTTTTTTTTGAAGGAAGTAAAAAATATATTAAAAAAAAAAAATTCCAACCAGTGATAGATTTAATTAAAAGCTACATAAGTTAAAACTTAGGTAGGCCTCACAATCTACAGAGGCAAAAACAAACGCAATTTTTGTTTTTTCTATCCGGACATTTTTAAAAGCCCCCCCCCCCCCCCACTTTTTCCAATATGTTTTAAATTGTAACCTATGGCCGTTCTGAGGATTATATAATTGTTGTGATTTTTTAAACACGGTCCTAATTTTTTCTTTTAAAACAAATTCAACAAAATATTTCCTTTACCCGCCGCATATTTAGAAAGTGTATATATTTGACAGTGCTCTGAGATTAGCTGTTGTAATACTAAAACTGTAGGGACGCCTTACAGAGCTTAGAAACCTCATCGTCAAAATCTGGCTCCGATCCCAAACTGCTGGATCAGCGGTTCTCAACTTATGGGTCTGCCCGGCTCTCTAGCGTAGTTGGCTAAACCGGATTGCGCAGAGACCGGGTAACGAACTCCTTGTGGTCCGGGTTCACTCCCGGGGGTAGGCAGAAAAGCCACATTTCTCCCAGATTTACGGTATTTACAATGGAATCAAGGCCGAAAGGTTGCGATATCCATAATACTGAGCCCTAAGGGTTAACAACTCATGGCTTCTGGATACTAAAACAAACAAACAAACCAAACAACCTCTCGACCCTGTTATGGGTCAAACGTCCATTTCACATGGGTCGCCTAAGACTATCGGAAAACACATATTTATTGAAGTTATATAGGAAAATAAATGTCTGGGGTAGCCACAACACGAGGAAACTGTATTAAAGGGTCGCGGCATTAGGACGGTTGAGAGTCACTGTGCTCGATCGTAGCACCTGCACTAATCTTGTGGCCCTAAATCTCCAGGCTCAAGATCCCTTACCTAAACTGATGATAACGACAGGCGGTTCTTTATAACTACCGCGAGGCAACGAACAGGAGCAGGCGCAGAAAGATAGGAGGCAGACAAGCAGATGAGCGTTAGAAGAAATAGATTTGCAAGCAGAGAGACTGACACACAAGCAGGTAGGCTGACAGACAATCAGTGAGACTGTCAGACAGAGAGGCAGACAAAAAGACGGACAGGTGCATCAGCGCTGTGTCGCATAGAACACTGCTTCAAATCTGGAGTTTTCTCTGTTAGTCTTTTGTGTATTTTGTTGTTGTCTAATGTAAATCACCCCCCCCCCCCTTCTTTTCCCCCGTATACTAACATTAAGTCATACTTTCACACGGAATACGTCTATTAATTAATTTACGAAGTAATTATTATGTCCGGTAAAAAGGTAAAGTCGGTAGATGTGAACCAGCGTCATTGCACACAATTATAAACCATAAGTGCTCTGCCACCACAACGGACAGCTGATAAGAATTGTCCGCCTATGTCGCCGTTCGCTTGTAACTCTGTAGCTACAGCGACGTTCCTGCATTTAACCCAGAGTGTCAGCTCTGGTACCCATTTCCTAGAGGCTGGGTGAACCCCGGGAACCGCCCGGTTTCGAACACCGACCGTGGGCTGCATCAAGTCGCAGCTGAATTTAAAAGCGAGCTTCTTATCGACTGCGCTAACGCGCACCCCCTCCCCATGTCCCGTAAATATCCCTGTCTCTTTTTTTTTCAACCACAGTTAAAAACAATCAACAACACGCCATCTGCAAGAATTCTGCACCTGGGGGAAGCCAAGTTAGGTTTACACACCTGTTAACTGCTTTCACTTGGGCTGTACGTTCAACCCTCCCCAGCAGCATTGCTGTTTCAAGTGTTCGACTCTTACATGCCCACATACATACACATAAACTGTACCTTCTTTGTGTTTACTCATACATAATCCCTCAGTAAATTAACTTTGAAGCATTTGATAAAAATGCGCCATCATACGGCTAATTATTTGCTTTTAAACTTTTATTCTCTTGTATCTGTCTATAAGTCTTTCTCTTCCGTTACATTCCTGTCTATATCTGCATGCACATTCAAATACTTTATTCACCCCCTTGTAGGAAGCAATATTTCGCTATTTTGAAACCCTACCTTGGCTCTTGCCAGGGGCCGCAATATAACCCGGCCATTAATATGACCAAATGGCTGAACGCGGTTTCTGGGACCTCTACACGGGTGATCCTCATCCACATGGTGGCACATTGTGTCATGGTTTGTTTATCGCTTGTGTGATGTTCTGGTGGGGTAAAAATACTTCTACTACTGTCTCTATCTGCATTTCTTGTCTGTCCACCTGTTTGTCTTCCGTTCCTTCTCGTCATTTCTTTGCCTTTCTTTCATGCTTTCTTTAGATATTTCCTTTTTTTTACAGCCTGTCGATCAGTATGTTCGTTTTCTGCCTCTCTGATCTTCAGTCTGTTTACATGTATGTCGGTTCATCTGTGTGTCACTTTACAGATTATAGATTTCTACACACGCCCTGTCTGTCTATGTGTGCCCCGTCTGACTATATGTGCCCCGTCTGTCTATATGTTCCCCGTCTGTCTATATGTGCCCTGTCTGACTATATGTGCCCCGTCTGTCTATATGTGCCCCGTCTGTCTATAAGTGCCCTGACTGTCTATATGTGCCCTGTCTGTCTATATGTGCCCCGTCTGTCTATATGTGCCCCGTCTGTCTATATGTGCCCCGTCTGTCTATATGTGCCCCGTCTGTCTATAAGTGCCCTGACTGTCTATATGTGCCCTGTCTGTCTATATGTGCCCCGTCTGTCTATATGTGCCCCGTCTGTCTATAAGTGCTCTGACTGTCTATATGTGCCCTGTCTGTCTATTTGTGCCCCGTCTGTCTATAAGTGCCCCGACTGTCTATAAGTGCCCTGACTGTCTATAAGTGCCCTGACTGTCTATAAGTGCCCTGACTGTCTATAAGTGCCCTGATTGTCTATATGTGCCCCGTCTGTCTATATGTGCCCCGTCTGTCTATATGTGCCCCGTCTGTCTATATGTGCCCCGTCTGTCTATATGTGCCCCGTCTGTCTATATGTGCCCCGTCTGTCTATATGTGCCCCGCCTGTCTATATGTGCCCCGTCTGTCTATATGTGCCCCGTCTGTCTATATGTGCCCCGTCTGTCTATATGTGCCCCGTCTGTCTATTTGTGCCCGGTCTGTCTATATGTACCCCGTCTGTCTATATGTGCCCCGTCTGTCTATAAGTGCCCTGACTGTCTATATGTGCCCCATCGGTCTTTATGTGCCCCGTCTGTCTATAGGTGCCCTGACTGTCTATATGTGCCCTGTCTGTCTATATGTGCCCCGTCTGTCTATATGTGCCCCGTCTGTCTATATGTACCCCGTCTGTCTATATGTACCCCGTCTGTCTATATGTGCCCCGTCTGTCTATAAGTGCCCTGACTGTCTATATGTGCCCCATCGGTCTTTATGTGCCCTGTCTACATAAATGTGACGCCAGTCTATAAGCTTGTTTGTCTGACTACATGTTATAAAAGTAACGTTTCCATTTCCACGCTGCCAGGGGATACTGTGTATATAGGGCTAGACATATATATATATTTAATGGACCAGACAGCACTTGGTAGTTGACGTGGTCGGTATCACGCCGGCCGCCTTTACTTCCAAGGACTTACCTGGTACCCACTCAAGACTGGGTCGACCTGCCAGCCAATGTCATTAAAAAAAAAAAAAAAGTCTGATCCCTGTCACGACCCGAACCTCCGATCTTCCGATCCGCAGGCTAGAGTCTAGCCGCTAGACCACGGAGGCTTCCTCACTGCATGTTATGTCAATCAATATGTAAGCCTGTTTTGTGTGTCTGTCTGTCAATGTGCAGTGCAGACCCGCTCTAGCGTAGTTGGCTAAATCGGATTGCTTGGAGACCGGGTGACGAACTCCTTGTGGTCCGGGTTAAATCCCGGGGGTAGGCAGGAAAGCCACATTTTCTCCCAGATTTACGGTATTTACAATGGAATCAAGGCCGAAGGGTTGCCATATCCACAATACCGAGCCTAAGGATAACAACTCATGGCTTCTGGATACTAAAACAAACAACAAAACAAACAAAGTGGTCTCGCTCTGGAAGAATTTCTGTTCTGAAGAACAATTTGATTCTTCTCGCTGGATACAAGGAATTCCTTTAAAAAAAATTCTTGGGTCCCCCCCCCCCCCCCCCCGAGTTTTCTTTATCAGGTCTTCACTGTAAAATAGTGTATGTCATGTCGGTCTGCAAGCATGTCTGTCTGTCCCCAGAAATGTCATTACAGGTCTGTTAGCTTGTCTCGGTAAATTGTATATGTCTGTGTGTAAACTTGTCTTTCTGCACGCACAAATGGTATGTCAGTCTGTTTGCGTCCTCATATATATTATTTCAGTCAGCATGTAAGCTTGTTTGTCTGTCCGCATCAATGCCATGCCAGTCTATAATCGCGTCTGTCTGCTAGCCTGTCTTAACCACTTGCTTTCACCGACCCAGTATTCAGCCACTACCTGCCCAAAACATCAATTTAACTTGCCAGCTAGCAACAAGAACTACCTCCCCTCCCTGTCCTATTCTATAGCCCTGTTCTAAAGGCAAAACGCTTGTGTTACAAATATTCTTCGGCCGACAAATTAAACGAGGTAAAAAAAAAATGAAAAGGTTGCGATGAGTCATACAGGTTCCGCCAAGTATTGCGTACGTACCTATGATTCAACACGTTTCAGCTAACAAAACAAAACAAAACAAAACACACACACAAAAACTAGGAGATTTTTTTCTTGGGAAAATGTTTAACTGGAGAAATAACGAATGGGATAAAATGTTGAAACAATTTGTATTTGGTCTGCGAATGTGTGTCTCCTTTTTCCACAGTGGAGGTTGGCGGCAGTAAATACGAACTGTTGTTAGTAACGATTCCTTTTTACGCCTTTAGGCGCATCGGGCATATGAGAAGAGCATCCATATTGTTACTTCTTTTTCTTTTCCTTCTTCTTCTTCTTCTTCTTCTTCTTCTTCTTCTTCTTCTTCTTCTTCTTCTTCTTTTTCTTCTTCTACTATTACTACTACTACTACTACTACTTCTACTTTACTTCTTTCTATTCTACTTCTTATTCTTCTTTCCCTTCATTCTCCTCTTCTTCTTCTTGTTCTCCTTCTTCTTTTTAGCGCCTGCAGACTGTACAACTAAGGCGGAGAGTTCTGGTTTTTCATCCACTTCTGCACTTTGTTTTATTTTAGAACCTGAATTGTGCGCGCACATCCGTTTTACACCCCAGTAAGCTTATACACTGGGTACATCTGTTAAAGTTTCTATGGAACCATACAACACCCAACTTGCCAAGAAATACATCAATACTAACAATCCTATTTCACATCAATACCCCAACAACAGCAATGACAATTACCAATAATCTCTTATTACCAGCAATCCACAATTTCCAGCAATCCCCCCCATCAGATGCTATCTCACCAATTACCAGCAATCAGCAAGTGGTATATGTATACCAGCGATTTCCTTACTGCCAGTGATCTCCCATTAAAGTAATTCCTAACTCCAAGCAATCCCCGATTACCAGCAATCAATCCTCCATTACGGTCAATCACCAATCACCGAAAACCTAACCGACAACTAGCAATCCCTCGGCCTATGTAATTCCCTCTGGCGCAGCGCCATTCATTCAATTGTATCAGGTTGTGTTATGTAGGTGTGCGTGCGAAATCATGTTCGGCGGGTCGTCTTGAAAACTGTTGCCTTTATTGAATGGGCAGCCAAAGAATGACTAACCAACTGTGCTAATCTCTGAGGTTTATCGTGTCTGTCTGTGTAGGCGCAAACGATGATTTTTTTTTTAACGTTCAAAGGGTATATGTGTGCCCCATACACATTTCCACAAGTAGAGATAGTTGCCTTCCCAATGTCCCATTCCTCTTTACTCAACCCCCCCCCCCCACCCCCAGTGTCTTTTTGGTTGTCTAACTCACTTTTTTCTCGATATCCCCCCCCCCCCCTCATTGTATCTGTCTGTCTGTCTCCGTCCGTCCGTCTGTCTGTCCATCTGTCTGTCTATGAATGTATGTGCGTTTGTGTCGGTGTTTGTCTGTGTATGTATGTGTGTGTGTGAATATGTCTTTCTGGGAGTGTCTTTGTGTGTGTGTGTGTGTGTGTATCTGTGGGTTTTCTCTGAATGTGACTGTGTGGTGTGTGTGGCTGCGTGTGTCTGTGAGCGTTTGTCTGTGTGTGTGTGTGTCTGTGCGTGTGTATATGTGTCTGCGTGTGTGTCTGTCTATGTGTGGTTGTGTGTGTTTCTTTGTTGTGTGTGTCTGCATACGTCTGCTTGTGTCTGCGTATGTGTGTCTGCATGTCGTCTGCCCGAGTGTCTGCTTCTAAAAGTGTGTGTGTGAGTGTGTGTGTGTTTGTCTTTGTATGGGTTTATATATGTGTCTGCGTGCATCTGTATGTGTGTCTGCATGTCGTCTGCCCGAGTGTCTGCTTCTAAAAGTGTGTGTGTGAGTGTGTGTGTGTTTGTCTTTGTATGGGTTTATATATGTGTCTGCGTGCATCTGTATGTCTGTGTGCATCTGTGTGTGTGTGTGTGTACGTGTGTGTGTTTGCATTTATGTCTATGTGTGCGTCTGTCTATATGTGTCTGGTTGTGTGTCGGTGTGTGTCTGTGTGTGTATGTTTCTGCATGTGTGTGTGTGTGTCTTTCTGGGAGTGTTTTTGTGTGTGTCTGTGTATTTGTGGGTTGTGTCTGTATGTGTCTGCGTGTGTGACTTTGTGTGTGTGTCTGTGTGTGTCTGTGTCTACGTATGTGTCTGTGTCGGTCTGTGTGTATGTGTGTGCATGTGTTTGTGTGTGTCTATGTGTTTGTGTGTGTCTATGTGTTTGTGTGTGTGTCTTTGTTGTGTGTGTTTGTGTGTCTGTATACGTCTGTTTGTGTCTATGTGTGTGTGTGTGTGTGTGTCTGCCTGAGTGTCTGCGTCTGTTTCTACAGGTGTGTGAGAGTGTCTGTGTGTTTTTGTCTTTGTGTGTGTGTATATATGTGTGTGTCTGCATTTATGTCTGTGTGTTTGTGTGACTGTTTAGTGTTTGTGTGACTGTTTAGTGTTTGTGTGTCTATATGTGTTTGTGTGTCTGTATGTGTTTGTGTGTTGATAGATGTGTTTGTGTGTCTATATGTGTTTGTGTGTCTATATGTGTTTGTGTGTCTATATGTGTTTGTGTGTATGCGTGTGTATCTGTGTGTATGTGTGTTCTATCTATCTATCTATCTATCTATCTATCTATCTATCTATCTATCTATCTATCTATCTATCTATCTATCTATCTATCTATCTATCTATCTATCTATCTATCTATCTATCTATCTATCTATCTATCTATCTATCTATCTATCTGTCTATCTGTCTATCTGTCTGTCTGTCTGTCTGTCTGTCTGTCTGTCTGTCTGTCTGTCTGTCTGTCTGTCTGTCTGTCTGTCTGTCTGTCTGTCTGTCTGTCTGTCTGTCTGTCTGTCTGTCTGTCTGTCTGTCTGTCTGTCTGTCTGTCTGTCTGTCTGTCTGTCTGTCTGTCTGTCTGTCTGTCTGTCTGTCTGTCTGTCTGTCTGTCTGTCTGTCTGTCTGTCTGTCTGTCTGTCTGTCTGTCTCTGTCTGTCTGTCTGTCTGTCTGTCTGTCTGTCTGTCTAATCTGTCTGTCTGATCTATTTAATCTGTCTGTCTAATCTATCTAATCTGTCTTTCTGTCTAATCTATCTAATCTGTCTGTCTAATCTATCTAATCTGTCTTTCTGTCTGTCTGTACACACGTCTACTTCCCTGACAACATACCCCTCACACGTCCATGCGTGCATCCCGGTCTACCTGCCTGCACATCCGACCTTAAATTCACTTTCCTGCCCAAGTGTTTGCATACCTCTCTATCTTTATTACTCCGTTAAGAGCTCTAATACTAATATCCCCAACCTTTACTTTATAGTGCAGCTGTTCTTGAATGAACCCATTTGGCAAACTGAAGTATTCACACCTTAGCCTGCCGAAAACAACTAAAGTGGTCTGACGACCAAAAATACAGCCAAGTGCATAAAATCGACACTTCACAAGGACATAACGCACATACTATTATGTTTAGTGAATGACACAAGTGCTTTTCCTTTCAGGAAGTCAAATGCGAAATGATATTAATCCGAAGGTAGAAAACCAATCATTTCACACCATTCTCGAGTGTCGGCAAATGTGGCCAGAGATACGTGCACGGTAACGACTATTTAAGTGGTCCATAAATGTGGATGCTAAACTGTCAAAGAACTGCACTTAAACGGTGTCAAAACTGCGTTTCCATTCCTAGCGTGTCATTTTATGCCGAATATTGAAATAAGGGATTTATGCTTCAAAAGTTATGCTAAACAGGCGAAAAATCCGCTTTTGTTCTATGTTTGGTCAATGTTAGTTGTGTTACCAGACGCAGGAAAATAACAACGTGAACGTTTTTACGTGGATTATTTTTTTCGTCAAACTGTAAATTGGCTTTGGCTAATTGTTAATTGTTGAGGGTAATGCACTAAATCAATACTGATGAATATCATTACGATGTGGAGAGAATAGTGCGGCGGGGGGTGACCTGGGGATGTAAAAAAAAACACTACAGCATTTTCTGGTGGTAAGTTAGGGGTATAGAAGAAGAAGAGAAAGAAGAAGAGGAGGATGACGATAATGAGAAAGAGAAGAAGGAAGAGCAGTAGCAGCAGTAGCCGCAGCCACAGCAGCGCCAGAATAATAATAATAATAATAATAATAATAATAATAATAATAATAATAATAATAATAATAATAATAAGAATAAGAAGAAGAAGAAGAAGAAGAAGAAGAAGAAGAAGAAGAAGAAGAAGAAGAAGAAGAAGAAGAAGAAGAAGAAGAAGAAGAAGAAGAAGAGAAGAAGAAGAAGAAGAAGAAGAAGAAGAGAAGAAGAAGAAGAAGAAGAAGAAGAAGAAGAAGAAGAAGAAGAAGAAGAAGAAGAAGAAGAAGAAGAAGAAGAAGAAGAAGAAGAAGAAGAAGAAGAAGAAGAAGAGAAGAAGAAGAAGAAGAAGAAGAAGAAGAAGAAGAAGAAGAAGAAGAAGAAGAAGAAGAAGAAGAAGAAGAAGAAGAAGAAGAAGAAGAAGAAGAAGAAGAAGAAGAAGAAGAAGAAGAAGAAGAAGAAGAAGAAGAAGAAGAAGAAAGAAGAAGAAGAAGAAGAAGAAGAAGAAGAAGAAGAAGAAGAAGAAGAAGAAGAAGAAGAAGAAGAAGAAGAAGAAGAAGAAGAAGAAGAAGAAGAAGAAGAAGAAGAAGAAGAAGAAGAAGAAGAAGAAGAAGAAGAAGAAGAAGAAGAAGAAGAAGAAGAAGAAGAAGAAGAAGAAGAAGAAGAAGAAGAAGAAGAAGAAGAAGAAGAAGAAGAAGAAGAAGAAGAAGAAGAAGAAGAAGAAGAAGAAGAAGAAGAAGAAGAAGAAGAAGAAGAAGAAGAAGAAGAAGAAGAAGAAGAAGAAGAAGAAGAAGAAGAAGAAGAAGAAGAAGAAGAAGAAGAAAGAAGAAGAAGAAGAAGAAGAAGAAGAAGAAGAAGAAGAAGAAGAAGAAGAAGAAGAAAGAAGAAGAAGAAGAAGAAGAAGAAGAAGAAGAAGAAGAAGAAGAAGAAGAAGAAGAAGAAGAAGAAGAAGAAGAAGAAGAAGAAGAAGAAGAAGAAGAAGAAGAAGAAGAGAAGAAGAAGAAGAAGAAGAAGAAGAAGAAGAAGAAGAAGAAGAAGAAGAAGAAGAAGAAGAAGAAGAAGAAGAAGAAGAAGAAGAAGAAGAAGAAGAAGAAGAAGAAGAAGAAGAAGAAGAAGAAGAAGAAGAAGAAGAAGAAGAAGAAGAAGAAAGAAGAAGAAGAAGAAGAAGAAGAAGAAGAAGAAGAAGAAGAAGAAGAAGAAGAAGAAGAAGAAGAAGAAGAAGAAGAAGAAGAAGAAGAAGAAGAAGAAGAAGAAGAAGAAGAAGAAGAAGAAGAAGAAGAAGAAGAAGAAGAAGAAGAAGAAGAAGAAGAAGAAGAAGAAGAAGAAGAAGAAGAAGAAGAAGAAGAAGAAGAAGAAGAAGAAGAAGAAGAAGAAGAAAGAAGAAGAAGAAGAAGAAGAAGAAGAAGAAGAAGAAAGAAGAAGAAGAAGAAGAAGAAGAAGAAGAAGAAGAAGAAGAAGAAGAAGAAGAAGAAGAAGAAGAAGAAGAAGAAGAAGAGAAGAAGAAGAAGAAGAAGAAGAAGAAGAAGAAGAAGAAGAAGAAGAAGAAGAAGAAGAAGAAGAAGAAGAAGAAGAAGAAGAAGAAGAAGAAGAAGAAGAAGAAGAAGAAGAAGAAGAAGAAGAAGAAGAAGAAGAAGAAGAAGAAGAAGAAGAAGAAGAAGAAGAAGAAGAAGAAGAAGAAGAAGAAGAAGAAGAAGAAGAAGAAGAATAAAGAAGTGGGCAATGGAATCAAAGCAACCAACCAGGCTCGCCCGTCTGGTTACAATTGACTGTTAGGTTATTTGTGAGTCCAGGTTCAGCATGAACTTTTGTGTGTCTTAATTTCCCAATGAAAACTGGGGGTCGGTGTAGTGCTGACTTCTTTGCCAGTTGGTCTAAAGACATATGTCTAGCCTCATGACCCCTACTTTCCTACCATACACTGCCAACTGGTCTATAACAAATATGTCTAGCATTGTATGCCCAATGTGCCACTAGCGTCAAAAAAGGTCCTTTTCTACTTTACTTGTGTACGAAGTTAAAAGTATGAACTCGGAAATGTTTTTTTAAGCATTCACCGGCTGTAACTCCGGTGGTTCGTCCACTTTTGAATTTTAGTTTTTTCCCAGAACTTAAGTTATGAGTGCACATCCGTTTTATACAAATATGGCTTATTTGTATGCAGAATGTTCGTTGTTTGCTTTTTCGCCAGATGTACTCCGACTTAAAAGGAAACCTGTCATTCATTTGTCGACTTTTACACGACAAAATTGTTGGTAAGGGAGGACAGTACTCAATACTACCTACCTCCCCCTCTCCCCCTAGGGAGGGGGGGGGGGCGGCGGGGGGCGGCCTTTCCAATAACCCCAGAACCCACAGAGGGATAAGTTAATAACTTGGACATTTAAAAACTCAACAAGATTTCCACAAAGTTGACACAAATTTTACATCTACTTGTGTCAAGAACTGTGTGCGAGTTCCCTGCGGCTTCCAAAACTATTTATTGCTAATTTAATGATAGCGCCTCTCTCTCTACTGCTTCAGTGAGAGCTGACATTTTCAAATGCGGCTGTTAACGGGTTGTGGCGAGAGATACAAGGCCCATTGGAACGTGTCAACAGTTAGTTTCATGGCCTGCCGCAGTTAAGGTAACTAGGTGCAAGCCAACACTGAAATAGGACTGACTTGGTGAAAAGTGAAAAGTTAACAGCACTAAAGTATAAATTTACATTTTTGTTTAGTTAAAGGGGAGCGGTGGAGGCAGGTAAACTGTTAAAGATAAAAAACGGGGATATGGGTAATCTGAAAGTTATCAGCGTGAATGTTATCTTTCAAAGTTTCCATGAAGGCTGTTTTTTAAGCAATGGAGTACTAACAAGCGTTTTAGATCGTGCAAGCAATGTAACGATAAAGGTGTATGTTTGAATGACGGGCGTGCGAGCCTAGTTGATGCTGCACATTCCTTGGATGTGTCATGTAACTTGGGGAAAGGGCTGAAACATCGTGACGACATGAAAATACGACATTATGGTTGACCATCTAGACACGGATTAACGTTTAGAGCAGATGATAGACACTTTAACACTGTTACATGGAGAATTCCAGAAGAGGGAGGGTCTTCTTCTCCTCCTCCTCCTCTTTCTGTTCCGCCTCCTCCTGTTACTGTTTTTCTTCTTCTCCGTGTTTGTCTTTACCGACTGTAAAATCCGACGAGAAGTTCTCGTTTTTCGTCAACTTCTGTACTTTAGTGTTTTTCCCGAATGTGAAATGTGTGTCCACGTCCGTTTTACACATTTGACTTACTTGTGTGCAGACTGTCGGTTTTTCTTAGGCAGATGCACTCCGACTTCCTTAATTAGTTTACTCTAACAATATGCGCGATAAGGGTGACAGTCGGTCTATTCTTTTACCCTCCCACAATGGGAGCCAAAGAACCCACAAGGGGACTTCACCCTTTCAAAATCTAATCAAACAACGTAATCAGAAAAGTCAGACATTTTATAACATGTGACAATTTTGATCCATTCTTAATTGGCGGAAATCAGATCCCAGAACTTAGGTATGCCAATGACACATCAGAAAGTATAGAGGGATTAAAACTGAAATTCGTACTTGTCAGCAGACACAGTGAGACTGAACACCACTTTTTGTTTCATGAACAGCACATAAACATAGACAGTGTCCCCTGACAGTGTCAATAAAAGTAACTAACAACAATGAGGAAATTGACACTGCTAGACTAGAGCAGTTGCTCAGAAGTTTTCGTCTTCCCTTCTCCTCTACCCTTTATCCTTAAGTAGAGCATAGGCCCTCAATCAATTCACGGGTAGTCATCCTGTCTTTGCTATTGCATGCAGCTCACCCGCAAAATAAGTTCTTGGGGCTTCTTAGCAAAAGTTAATGGTCGACGTTTGGTGTAAGAGAGCCTAGCATATGATACCACAACATCCAGCTTAAGAATGGAGGTGGAGGCGGTCACTGCAGCTTTCCGCTGGCTAGAGAACACGACACACACACACACACACACACCGTGATTGTAACTGATTCAGAAAGCATGCTAAGGAAGATCAGAACAGGTAAGCTTCGTGCAGAGTGGCATGCTTCGCAGCGGAGGACACGAGTGAGGAGTACTGTCTGGATTTTTTCACCGGGTCGCGCCGGTGTATTGGGAGATGAACAGCCGGACAGACTGGCTGACCCTGCACAACTTAGTGGAATACTGATACATTATAAGGCAGACGTGGTTAGTGCCTTGTGGGAGAGCGTGTACAATTCGGAGGAGCAGATGGATCACCACAGTCTGGTGAGATTGATGCTGTTGGGGGTGACGAGAGGTTTTGGCAGATGCTAGAGGCTCAGATGAAAGGCAAGACGGACGTTTAATCAAAATGCTACTGGCACCATTAGTATCGGAACTCTTCGCCGGCTGCTGAAGATGGGAACGGAGCTATTATGGGAATACCCCGAGTGCTGTGATGTCGGTTCTTGAATCAAATCAATCAATCAATCAATCAATCAATGCACATCACCCTATGTATTGATCATCTTTTTAACTGCATTCTCTAGCTCCTTTTCCCGTATTTTTGATGTCTTTCTTTTAAGCGCTTTCGTCGAAGTCGGCGTGCCTCCGCCCGGGCGATAAGAAACAAACACTGCACATAAATAAGCTAGTAAAACGGCTGTACATGCAAAACACAGGCCCTGGCACAAAGCAAAAGCACAAATGAACGAACAACCATGACTTTCCGCCGGACCTTAAAGCTGGTGAACACAGAAAAAGATCTTCACCTTTAGGTCGAAACGGTCTTTAACGGAATATGTGATGTGAAATAAAGGTGGCTTGCGATGATGACCACATCAACTATCCACTGGTCTATACAAAATATTTGTTTATTATAATGTGGTCAGTGCGCTCCTGGGTTGCAGATGAGTCCTTTAACAAGGAATAAGGGATAAAACAGCGCTGCTCCTCTTTGGTGCCTGTCAAAAGCAGGCCGGTCATTTTGTAAATGTCATTTTGACGTCCCTGTGTTCGTCTGCACCGTGGTGTCATGGGCGTAATGTAAGCTCTTGACATCTTTAACAACAATAGTGACACGTTACAAGATACATAGTTTACTTTGACGATTTCGATTTGAAGCGCCTTGGTACTTTGCTATGAAATGAAGTGAAGTCGCTGGAAATTGGTTTCATCTATTGTCGTTTTTTACGAAGAAGAAGGGGAAGAAAAAGCAGCAGCAGCAGCAGTTGAAGAAGAAAAAAAAGAAGAAGGGGAAGAAAAAGCAGCAACAGCAGTTGAAGAAGAAGAAGAAAAAAAAGAAGAAAGGGAAGAAAAAGCAGCAACAGCAGTTGAAGAAGAAGAAGAAGAAGAAGAAGAAGAAGAAGAAAAAGAAGAAGAAGAAGAAGAAGAAGAAGAAGAAGAAGAAGAAGAAGAAGAAGAAGAAGAAGAAGAAGAAGAAGAAGAAGAAGAAGAAGAAGAAGAAGAAGAAAAAGAAAAAAGAAGAAGAAAAAGAAGAAGAAGAAGAAGAAGAAGAAGAAGAAGAAGAAGAAGAAGAAGAAGAAGAAGAAGAAGAAGAAGAAGAAGAAGAAGAAGAAGAAGAAAAAGAAGAAGAAGAAGAAGAAGAAGAAGACGAAACTGAGGGCTAAAAGTAAATGACTATATTTAACCAGTACGTACCTCTCACCAAATGCTGCCGAGAAAGATGATGAAGATGATGGTGATGGGCCAGATTTGGCGGTGAAGTTATATAATGGTCCAGCAAATGACCAATGCTGGAACGAGATTCAAAGACGGCAGTCTGTGGAGTACACACACACAATAGCGGTGGGGGTGCTGGGCCGTACTGTGTCAACGACGCTGACGGATGCCATAGAGAAGGCGCAAAAGTACATGGCGACGGAAGAGCTGTTGGCGGGAACGTACGATCTCCATGAAAAGTTCGTTCCTCGTACAGGGCCGGGTCTCCTGGTAGAGATAGTGATGAAATGAGGCTGGGCCGGGGGATCACCTGCTGGTGCAGCTGAGCGTCTGTCCAGCGAGAGTCCGGGCTGACGGAAGATCGTCGAAGCGGGGATGGCGACGATTCTGACGACAGCGGCGACGATGAGACAGTGGTTGATACGTGGAGAGGCGACAGCGATAGAGTGTCTGCAAGTCTGGCTGGCGACGACGATGATGATGACAGCGATATGGAAGGCATCTGTAGAGATAACGATGATGGCACTTCGGAAACGTCCTTTATCACCACACTTGACCTTCGCGTTGACCCTTGACCTGGAAGTAAGTAATCGCTACCACAGCCATGTCTCCTTGAGATAGCACTAAAACTTAACGGTAAAGTCTGGTCACCGTATAGTGATTCATACAACCGCCTTGCGTGAAGCAAGTCAGAATAACGATACTGGGAAGCTACTTCGGAAAATGCTGATTCATAACCAGGATACTGCAAGACTTCCGGCGTTGAACCAATGTCTTTAAGTCTGTGAAATAAAGGCAGTAGTCGCCCTTGGTTCCGACTGTCCCCAATGCTATCTTGATACGGCGACATTGGAGAGAAATTAGATCGCGGTAAGATCGCTGCTTTAGGATACCTGTGATGAAGGTAGTCGAATTGGCTGACAGAAAACTGGCTATGCTGGCGCAGGCGATGACTGTTACTGGGCAGTTTATCCATCAGGGATTCTGACATAAGAAGCTGGTGGTGTGCCACCGCTGCAGATAGCTTGGGATCATGCATGGTCTTGCAGTTTAGTTATTTTCAACGAATGTTACAGTAACTGTAGTAAACACATTACATTCGTCGACGGAGCTCCAGTTTTATTACTTTTAAAATAAATGCAGATGCAGTACAGTACTCAAATACATAATATCACAGTACTCAAATACATAATATCAAGCGACTCTATAAACTCTTCACAATTTATGACTTGCCCAACAAATGTAAGACTAGTACAGTTCTCAAATACATCATTACGGATGACATCATCTCTTCGCAACATCTGCATTTTCCGAAAAGTGTAAAAGTTTAACATTAATCTAATACATTACTATTTCGGGTGACAGAACTGAGCCTCTTCACATGTCTTAAACTGTTGGACCACGGCAGCAATCTGGCGACAATCGTGACTGACCAATCAAAATATTTAAAATGTCGTTTTTAACTGGGCACAGCTATTTACACATTTCTTACAATCCACTTTATTGTCAGTTTGGTCTCTTGCTGTGGGCATGAATTTACTGATTTTGGTAACAAAGCTTATAAATATACTTCATAACAGTTAACTACCTACAATAACGGTTCAGTTACTGTGTTATTAAAACTAAGGTTAGTTGCGTATCCTTTACAGGACGTTGCTGAACCAACACCAACAGCCCCTGGCTGTTGTGTAGTTTTTAAAGGCAAACTTACGTCCAGTAGTTTGTCGTTGCTTTCTGGACGGTCAGCTTTCTTGATACCACTGTCGAAACCAACGCAAGGCCCATGGCCCGCAGCTGGGATTGAACCCGGCATCCCGGCATTACGAAGCATTCGCAACGACTTAGCCACAGAGCCGACGTTATTAAAACTACAAACGCAAAAAAAAAAGACACCAATTTACGAAACAATCATATCAGAGTCCACATTGTGTGCACAAAAACCGCCACGGTGTGGGTCAGGTAAGTCAGGCAAGAGTAAATGGTCCATCCACGCCCTCAGGCTTACTAGGCATATAGGACTAGCCCTTATTTTACGAACAAACCAGCACCTGGTGCGTGATGTGGTCAGCCTTATGCCGGTCGCCTTTACTTCCGAGAATTGCACCTGGTATCCACTCAAAGCTGGGTTTACCTGAAAGCCAAGATCAGGATTTTCAGGACCCGAACCCACGACATTACGATCCCCTGGCTAGCATCTAGCCACTACACCACGGCGACTCCCGTGGCTAGCATCTAGCCACTACACCACGGCGACTCCCCTGGCTAGCATCTAGCCACTACACCACGGCGACTCCCGTGGCTAGCATCCAGCCACTACACCACGGCGACTCTCGAGGCTAGCATCTAGCCACTACACCACGGCGACTCCCCTGGCTAGCATCTAGCCACTAGACCACGGCGACTCCCCTGGTTAGCATCTAGCCACTAAACCACGGCGACTTCAGTGGCTAGCATCTAGCCACTACACCACGGCGACTCCAGTAGCTAGCATCTAGCCACTACACCACAGCGACTCCCCTGGCTAGCATCTAGCCACTACACCACGGCGACTCCCGTGGCTAGCATCTAGCCACTACACCACGGCGACTCCCGTGGCTAGCATCTAGCCACTACACCACGGCGACTCCCCTGGCTAGAATTTAGCCACTACACCATGGCGACTCCAGTGGCTAGCATCTAGCCACTACACCACGGCGACTCCAGTCGCTAGCATCTAGCCACTACACCACGGCGACTCCCCTGGCTAGCATCTAGCCACTACACCACGGCGACTCCCCTGGCTAGCATCTAGCCACTACACCACGGCGACTCCCGTGGCTAGCATCTAGCCACTACACCACGGCGACTCCCGTGAGTCAGGTAAAATGAATAAATAAAAGCACAACGTAAGTATTTGAGGTACAAGGTGGAGAAGAAGAAAAAGAAGAAAAAGAAGAAGAAGAAGAAGAAGAAGAAGAAGAAGAAGAAGAAGAAGAAGAAGAAGAAGAAGAAGAAGAAGAAGAAGAAGAAGAAGAAGAAGAAGAAGAAGAGAAGAAGAAGAAGAAGAAGAAGAAGAAGAAGAAGAAGAAGAAGAAGAAGAAGAAGAAGAAGAAGAAGAAGAAGAAGAAGAAGAGAAGAAGAAGAAGAAGAAGAAGAAGAAGAAGAAGAAGAAGAAGAAGAAGAAGAAGAAGAAGAAGAAGAAGAAGAAGAAGAAGAAGAAGAAGAAGAAGAAGAAGAAGCAGAAAAAGAATAAGAAGGATAAGAAGAAGAAGAAGAAGAAGAAGAAGAAGAAGAAGAAGAAGAAGAAGAAGAAGAAGAAGAAGAAGAAGAAGAAGAAGAAGAAGAAGAAGAAGAAGAAGAAGAAGAAGAAAAAGAAGAAGAAGAAGAAGAAAAAGAAGAAGAAGAAGAAAAAGAAGAAGAAGATGTATTTAGTATTCACTGTCCTCATGCCAGCTTAAAACACCGACTAACAAATAATAAACTTAGGCAGAAAAAAACGGACATTATCAGGAAATTATGTTTGTCTAAAATATGTGTCGCCAACATAAACAGTTTGGAAGGCTCTGCGCTAGATGACAGCTACATAAGTGTTCTTCAACCGGTGTGCCGCAGAAAAGTCTTAGTGGGCCTCAATATTGTGTGGGGGCCTTATCATGATATGGGGTAGTGTGAGTAATTTTTCTTTTCCAGGAGTAGGATTAACACATGATGGATGGAGGAGGAGGAGAGGGGGTGGGGGGGGGGGGATACCGGAAACCATGCTCAGCAGCAGAGATTTTCGAACCTCTGAGAAGAAGCAGAAACCGCAATAGTCGACAATTTTAATTTTATGACATCGAATTTTAACGAGATTATTTCTAACTATATTTATTTTGGTTTTTGTGTTTGGTTAGCTGTAGGTGGGTCGCGATGCAAGTTTCTTGATAGTCGTAAATTATTTGCATATCATAACATGAACATAACATGCTTTGTTGATAAACTAGAGCTGCTGTGTGAAAGATGGATGTTTTGAAGAGCCGAATGTAAGACAGGCCTGCGTGTCTTATTTGTGACCCTACTGAAAATAAAGTTCGTTTGTTCGTTCGTTCGTTCCTCTGTTTTGGTGGGTCGCGAGTGTAAACGGGCCGAGAAACACTGAACTAGATGACTACGAAACATTACCGACGTCAATAAACCCCCAATTAGTAGCATCATACGCCATGTTTGTTACTGGCAACAGTAGGGAAAGGAAACAGCTTTTGACCCTTGACATTCAACTGTTAAAAAACAGGTGTGTGGGTGATAAAGTCAACACCGTGTAATAACAGTTAGCTATTTACATATAAACATGTCAGATCTATCGGACAGGTGCAGGGCAAATATATACAGTCCACCAAAAATGTAAAGTCACACAATGGCGACGGAGAGATCTGCATAACAACTGCAATACATAATTTATGATGACCCGATAAACAAAAGTTATTTTGACTTTGAAAATGACACGAAGTCTAAAAGTGCTTACCAGCAGCATTCATTATCCCCAACAGCGTCCTGTTATGCCATTGAATGGTACACTGGGCTCACAGTATATTCTCCCCTTCCATTCTACCCTGTGCTATTCCTTTGATATAATGAGTTGAGTTGAGTTTATTCAAGAACCGACATCACAGTACTCAGGGAATTCCCACAAGCGTTCCGCCCCCATCTTCAGCAGCCAGTAAAGAGTTCCGATACTAATGGTGCCACTAGCATTCTGATTAAACGTCTATCTTGCCTTTCCTCCCTGCATCAATTTCACCAGACTGGGGTGATCCATTCGATTTAATGGATATAATTCAGCCCAACATCTTTTACCTCTCTCATCAACGTTCGTTTTAGGGTTTACTTTGGACGTCTTCGATTCCTCAAACCACCTATTTCCCATTTTAAGAATTCAAGTAGGCAACCGTCAGTCGCTAGGGACCATAGAGTTGTGCCGCTGGTTCCAGGAATCTCTCAAGGCCACCGGTCTGGACACGCTGAGCTGAACTGGAGTACAGGCCCAAGCAGCAGGTACCCCCTCTCTACGTCGCCTGTAATATCAAGAGAAGCCTATAATGCTTGGCAGCGAAGACGTTGGAGAAACTGCCAAAGCAGCAGTACAAACAGTGCTGAAGCACCTTTGCGGACTCCAGCTGCAGGTTTACGTCAGGGTTTTTTCTCGAAGCGCTTCCCCTAAATCGGGTATTTCCATAAGACAGTGGAGGTTTGAGATTAGTTTTCCTTCTTCTAGATGAGCCACATTCCCGTGCTGACGAGCCCTATGTGCCCGAGAATTCAGACACTACAGGGAACTATGCTTGAGCCACGTTGATCAAAGTGCCCAGTGAGGTTGCTGACCATGTCATCTCAATGTTGTCTGACCTCCAAAGGGGTACAGAAATTTCAAGAACCCATTTTTTACGCCGACGCATATACTATGCTAGACTCATATTTTCTAACAGGTTCTGAGGGTGCGAGGGTGCTATGACCAATGTCACACCGGCTGCCTTTACATCTAAAGTCGTTACCTGCAATTCACTTTAAGCTGTGAATCGCAGTTTTCAAAATTAAACCCGCTTTGCAGCGGATTTGAACCCAAGATATTCAAGCAGGAAGGTGAACGTCTAGAAACTAGGCTACAACACCCCCCCCCCTCCCCCAAACCCATATACCCCCAGAGTGGTAGGTATAAAGCTCAACCACTTAGCTACAGACAACCCACCCCACTACTCCCACCCCGAAATAAAAAAGTTAAAAATAAGCAGAGCAAGCAACCACATCCAGGTCAGCAGAGACCCAGGAAGTGCGCGCCGTGTGATCGAGGCTCCAACCCTAGATAACCTGCAGACGTGCCTGGGTGTCAGCAGATTGCGCAAGCCGTGAGCAGGCCACGTTCACGTGTGCCGCTTCTACGTGCAGCCACTGTTTACTCATCCAGTGCGCCAGAAACACAACCGGCTTGCCTCTCCCCCAGACATGCTGGGAATCGGGTCAGCCAGCCTGCACGCGCTGTTTGGTTTTCCCGCTCTAGGGTAGGAAGAAGGCTCGGAAGTGGTTAGGTGGTGATTATAAGTGAAAGAAGACCATTTGCAACACCTTCAGGCTGTATTCGGCATAAAGAGCTAGATCTGTTTGTTTGTTTTAGTATCCAGAAGCCATTAGTTGTTAACCCTTAGGCTCGGTATTATGGATATCGCAACCTTTCGGCATTGATTCCATTGTAAATACCGTAAATCTGGGAGAAATGTGGCTTTTCTGCTTACCCCCCGGAGTGTACCCGGACCACAAGGAGTTCGTCACCCGGTCACCGCGCAATCCGGTTTAGCCAACTGAGCTAGCTAGATCTATAGTTTATAGATCAATCGCCAATGATTGGAGGATGTGCTTAGCATTGCGGAAGCCACATGACCTTTCTATAACTGTAACTGGTACCCAATTAGGGCTGGATCGACCTGGGGGGGGGGGGGGGGTATGGCTTCGCCAGGACCTAAACCTATGACTTTCGGATCAAGATGCAAGCGTTTAGCCGCTACACCGCGGCAGCTTCCTATGTAGTGATGACTGTGTCCTTAATGTGTGTGTATCAGGCGAATCTCATTATATCAATTAACATCCTTCGTCGTGTAGAATTCCGGACACAATTTAGGGAAAGGCGGGACAGAGCCACTGTCTCTCACAAGGATGTCGTAAAGGACCGCTAAAGTGACAGGCCGAATGGTACATACACCGCAGTTTAGCTGTAAACCGCAACACAACGGAAAGATCGAGTCGCTGGATAACCCTCCCGTCGTTTCAAACGTGAGTTAAATGGCTAAACTGCTCCCCACACCCTATCCCCCCCCCCCAAAAAAAAAAAAATTCCTTTTACAGCCTTTTTTCCGAGGATCCGAGCCAGGATCTTCCGCATGAGGGACCAGCGTACATCATTCTATCCACCTCTGGACCCTACAGCTAAAAAAACTGAACCTGTCAACAGCCACGCAACCGCGGGCATGGCCCACAAAGTCATAATGACCTCTCATTAGAGATGCAGTACAACAGATAACCAATGACAACTAAACACCAGATAATTTATGCAGTTGCCAAACAATACAATATCATCTCTTATACCACTGTCGGGTGTAGGTTCTCTGCGTGTGCAACGTGCAGAGATTCTATCGGCACAAAATGAATGCAATTAATTGAATTTTAAACTGTGTACAGAGCTCGCACCCGCACACTGCTGAAGCATCATCGTGGAGCCGAAGTGACAACTGAGTTAAATCCCAGGCGTGACGTAAGAGGAGTTTGAGCAGAGGTTGCCTTGTGGTAGTGGTAGCATTAGTAGCAGAGCCAAGCAACAACACAAGAATCAGAAACATAAAAATGTTAATAATGATCATAATAGTTATATCGATAATAAAACAGTAAAATTATAATAATAATAATATGAAGAAGTAAGAGCAAAAATCATACCTATACCTACCTACCTACCTACCTACCTACCTACCTACCTACCTACCTACCTACATAAATACATGTACGTACATACAAACCTTCACGTACGTACCCACATACATACATACATACATACACACACATACTTACATTCACACACGTACCTACATACATACACACATACATACACTCTTATGTATTCATACATGCAAACATACATACATACATATGTATTCATACATACAAACATACATACATACATATGTATTCATACATACAAACATAGGTACATACATTTTTATACAGATATACAGACAGACAGACAGACAGACAGACAGACAGACAGACAGACAGACAGACAGACAGACAGACAGACAGACAGACAGACAGACAGACAGACAGACAGACAGACAGACAGACAGACAGACAGACAGACAGACAGACAGACAGTCAGACAGACAGACAGACAGACAGACAGACAGACAGACAGACAGACAGACAGACAGACAGACAGACAGACAGACAAAAGACAGATCACTTTGTTCATATTCTCTGTGAAAGCTATTCACTATCCATTTATCATGCCATAATTCATAAATTATGCAACAGGCATGGGCGAACACACATGCACGTCTATACATTTGCACACCTTCCTCAAAATGGTTTATCTGAAAGCATCAAGTTGTATGCAGTGAGATGATGAGAGGGGTTTTGACGGGTGAAAGGTCAAAGGATAACATAAAATGATTACCTGGAGACATTCCCCGCACGTTTTAAAACTTGCATTCACTTTTTAGGAGGCTATAAATACGTGAAGGTTAAGAATAAGGAAATGTGTTTTGGGCTGAAGAATAAGGACAGTAGAATGTAGTCTGCCCGACTCGCTAGCTCAGTTGGTTAAATCTGACTGCGCGGCGACCGAGTGACGAACTCCTTGTGGTCCGGGTTCACGCCTGAGGGTAGGCAGAAAAACCACATTTCTCCTAGAATTACGATATCTAAAATGGAATAAAGACCGAAGGGTTGCGATATCTACAGTACCGAGCCAAAGGGTTAACAACTCATGGTTTCTGGATATTTAAAAAATAAAAAAATTTGTTTTTTTTAAATGTTGTCTAGATGTGAGTGCTGTCGACTGTAGAAATATTCAAGTTCACAATTACCCTTCTTCTTTTTCTTCTTCTTCTTCAGCATTCCGGACCATTGAGGTTCATTGCTCCTGACATTGTATGCATGTTGTTTAACCCCACCAGGACTGCAGAACGAGCAATCAACACCCGATGACACAAAGAGTCACCATTCGGTTGAGGATCACACGGACAGAAGTCCTAGAAACCCGTTCAACCGTTAGATTATATTATAGGCTCCAGACTTATAAGGGTTTCAAATAAAGAAAAAAAATCCGTCCCACAAAACAACTTCTTTAATCATTATCTTTCGAAAATCGTCGTCTATGTCAGCTGGGTTCTCTCTTCAAAAAGCACTTATGTCAAAAAAAGGTGTGATGTCCCTTGTTGTAACCTCTCACCTCGTCGAAACTTCCATCATATTTTTGGCCTACTTTCTGTCCAGTATCTTACTTCTGCGATGATAATTCCTGTCCAGTATTTTACTTCTGCGATGATAATTCCTGTCCAGTATTTTACTTCTGCGATGATAATTCCTGTCCAGTATCTTACTTCTGCGATGATATATTCTGTCCAGTATCTTACTTCTGTGATGATAATTTCTGTCCAGTATCTTACTTCTGCGATGATAATTTCTGTCCAGTATCTTACTTCTGCGATAACATCCGAATACAAAGAAGAGCCTCACATGTTTAACCGTGGATGGACATTTTCTAACAGACATCGGCGTAAAACGAAGTAATTTTATATAATTTATAAGCGTATTGTTGTCCGTTTGTACAGTTTGCTGATAAAGGATTTCTAGTCGCAACGTTAACTGTTTACAGTGGTGCTGTGAAGCTGACTAGTTTTACTTCTTGTCTTTATCGACATTTTGTTTTCTTATCAGCGAAGACAACAAGAAGACGAACCAGGAGCAATTCTTCTTTTTCGTGTTGTTAATAAACAATTAAGTCCAAACCTTTTGTTGCATGGCGTCCGTGGTTTAGCGTTGCGAGTCTGACTCGCAATTTCAACGTACCGCGATCGAAACTCACTGCTGGCTGCATGGATTTTTATCATGGTTTGTTTGTTTGTTTGTTTTAGTATCCAGAAGCCATGAGTTGTTAACCCTTAGGCTCGGTATTATGGATATCGCAACCTTTCGGCCTTGATTCCATTGTAAATACCGTAAATCTGGGAGAAATGTGGCTTTTCTGCCTACCCCCGGGAGTGAATCCGAACCACAAGGAGTTCGTCACCCGATCACCGTGCAATCCGGTTTAGCCAACTACGCTAGAGAGCCGGGCTTTTATCATGGTATGGGGCGTCGCAGACCGACCCAGCCTAAAATGGGTACCAGAATGAAAATACGACCGTCGTAATGCTGAAAACATTACCCACCTAGTGCCGATTTTGATTGGTCTGTAAAAAAAAATGGATGCTCTTCCTATATGCCAGATGCGCGTGAAGGCTTAGAAGAAGATTTTAACTTTTTACTTTACTTACTTTTGTTCTATCTGTGCGTGTTTTCCCGATTCCATATCGTTTCATTTAGTTGTAAATAACAATTGTCCCAATATGGCACGCAATTTTGTTTTTTAAAGCCCCATTCCGGCTGTCATCGGTTGGCCTAATATAACCACCCAACGGTTGAATGGAAGTTTTAGGAACTTGCACCTGGGTGATTCTCATTCTAATGTTGGCATTTTGTGTCACCGGGTGTTTATCGCCCGTTGTGAGGTCCCAGCGCAGTTGAACTTCATCAACAGCCGTTAAGATTCCTAATCGAATGTACTGAGCCATCAATTTGACAAAACAGTGCGACATAAATTGTTTGATGGTGACACAGCCCTAAAAACAGAACTATATGGGTCAATGTGCTCATCTCCATAAAACCATCGCTTGTCACGGCAATGACCTCTGACCCGGATATAGAACTTATGCTGTCCTACCCATGAACGCCTTGGTGGTCAAATGAAACGTGTGAATATTTGAAAAGCCATTAATTATTTATACAGTATTTATCACACTATTTCATCACGCTTTTATTACCTGTATCGCCCCCACATTGAACTTACAAGTACAGTAAGTCCTACTACGTAAGTAAAGGACACTGCAGTAAGTAAAGGGCGCTGCAGTAAGTAAAGGGCGCTGCAGTAAGTAAAGGACACTGCAGTAAGTAAAGGGCGCTGCAGTAAGTAAAGGACACTGCAGTAAGTAAAGGACACTGCAGTAAGTAAAGGACACTGCAGTAAGTAAAAGACGCTGCAGTAAGTAAAAGACGCTGCAGTAAGTAAAAGACGCTGCAGTAAGTAAAGGGCGCTGCAGTCAGTAAAGGACAATGCAGTAAGTAAAAGACGCTGCAGTTAGTAAAGGGCGCTGCAGTAAGTAAAGGGCGCTGCAGTAAGTAAAGGACACTGCAGTAAGTAAAGGACACTGCAGTAAGTAAAGGGCGCTGCAGTAAGTAAAGGGCGCTGCATTAAGTAAAGGACGCTGCAGTAAGTAAAGGACACTGCAGTAAGTAAAGGGCGCTGCAGTAAGTAAAGGGCGCTGCAGTAAGTAAAGGACACTGCAGTAAGTAAAGGGCGCTGCAGTAAGTAAAGGGCGCTGTAGTAAGTAAAGGGAGCTGCAGTAAGTAAAGGACACTGCAGTAAGTAAAGGGCGCTGCAGTAAGTAAAGGACACTGCAGTAAGTAAAGGGCGCTGCAGTAAGTAAAGGGCGCTGCAGTAAGTAAAGGGCGCTGCAGTAAGTAAAGGACGCTGCAGTAAGTAAAGGGCGCTGCAGTAAGTAAAGGGCGCTGCAGTAAGTAAAGGGCGCTGCAGTAAGTAAAGGACACTGCAGTAAGTAAAGGGCGCTGCAGTAAGTAAAGGGCGCTGTAGTAAGTAAAGGGAGCTGCAGTAAGTAAAGGACACTGCAGTAAGTAAAGGGCGCTGCAGTAAGTATATGGCGCTGCATTAAGTGAAGGGCGCTGCAGTAAGTAAAGGGCGCTGCAGTAAGTAAAGGACACTGCAGTCAGTAAAGGATAATTTTGTATGCCTTAACTTTTTTTTTTCAATCCGCGTCTGTGGGTTAGCGGTTACCAAAGCGGTTTGTGACCAATATACCCGGACAGATCTTAGCTGCGGGCGATTCGACAGCAGACCGCTTTGCGTTGATGTTAAACACGGTATAGAGAGCGGTATGTCAAGAAAACAGCGGCAAACTACTGAATGTAACAGCTGTTTAGTAAAACCACAAGCAGCCTAGCAAATGATGATGTTTGTTTGCTAGCGGCCCCAGAAGCAATCAACTCAACATAGATACACTTATGATTCTAGATCATCAGCAGCCAACCATCCCTGTGAAGACGGCACCTGATTCTTTTGATTGATTATACATTTTAATGTCTTCTGTCTACTACCAGGGAGCCGCTATGGTGTAGCGGTGAGATGCTTGCTTCAGGATCCGAACACAGAGGATTTAGGTCCCGATGAAGTCGTGCTGTCTTTCAAAAAGGACATTGACTCCCACGTAGACCGAGCATTAAATGGGTACCAGGTAAAGCCACGGAAAGTAAAGGCGATCGGTGTGATGCTGACTACACCACCCATCGAGTGCCGATTGGTCGATCAAATATAGGCTTAGCCCGATAAGCATAGTCGGCTCTGTGATTAAGTCGATGCGAAAGCTTCGTAATACCGGGATGCCGGGTTCGATCTCAGCTGCGGGCCATGCGCCTTGCGTTGGTTTCCACAGTGGTATAAAAAAAGCCGACGTCCAGAAAGCAATGGCAAACTACTAGACGTAAATTTACCTAGAAAAACCACACAACAGCCAGGGGCTGTTGGGGTCGACCAGAGTTCCAATCCTTGGGGAGGGGATGGAGATTATTTATTTAGTCGGGGACAAAAATAAAACTTTGTCTACATTAAATGCCATAACAGTAAATATCCACAAGACGTCATCAGCAGACTCAACAGAAAGCAACATACAACAATTTTCCTTCTACTAACAGGAAACTGTAGGTTTAACTACCACATGCAAAAAAATAAAGATTGTACAGTGTGCCTGTCAATCAGGGCCACAAACACCTGAGCACATTCTGCAGACCTGCCCACTCTACCTACAACTTCGAAAAGACACCTTTTCTCAAGAGCAAAGTGTGCAGAGCAAGATATGGGGAACCATGAAGGACCTGCTACTGACATGCGAGTTCATAGAGGCAACCCACCTGATCGTCAGATCTGAGCATACGAAACAGGATCCAAGACGAAAGAAGAAGAGGAAATGCCATTTTAGTTTAGAAAGAACATAAATGAAAGGTATGATTATTGGAGGGATAGGCACAAGTCAACCAGCGCGAAAGGTGGACACTGGATATTAAGTACAACCTGGCATGAAAGTTCAGTTAGCGGGAATGTCAGTACAGGGTAAAGGGACTTTTCAACTTGCATTCATGACAGTGACGATGGACACAAGGGGTCAAATAAATAACACACAAACAAATTAGATCAAGAGAAGAACAAACAAATGTTCCTATAATTACCTAAATTCCCGGAACATATGGTATAGAAAAATTAAATGCAAACGTTGTGGAAAGCCCGTGAATGGAAAGAGAATTATTGAAAGAAGAGAGAGAGAGAGAGAGAGAGAGAGAGAGAGAGAGAGAGAGAGAGAGAGAGAGAGAGAAAGAGAGAGAGAGAAAGAGAGAGAGAGAGAGAGAGAGAGAGAGAGAGAATGCGAGAGATAGAGATAGAGAAAGAGGGACCACTAACATATTTTGACCACATTAAAAGACTTAATACGCTTTACAAAATATACTGGAGGAAAGGTGGAAGGCACGACAGTAAGAGGGACACAACGTTATAAGTGGGAAGATATCATAAAGAAATGGATGAGACAGTGTACAACCAAGACAAGAGACAGAGCCTGTTTGAGATCCATCGAAGTCAACCTTCACTGTGGAGACGGCACCAGACTGGAGGTTTAAAAAAAAATGTTTAAAGTAGTAGCTTCAGAGGTTTTTCAAAACACTGATTGATACACCTGAGAGAGAGAGAGAGAAAGAGAGAGAGAGAGAAAGAGAGAGAGAGAGAGAGAGAGAGAGAGAGAGAGAGAGAGAGAGAAATAAGGTGAGAGAGAAGGAGCGGAAAGGGGGGGGGAGGGAGAGGCAAACATTGGACACCCACAGTACTGCATCTTGATTCGTGAATAAATATACATAATACTACAAAGAGTTTGGCAGCCGTAACAAATGGTGGTGTTAACTGTTGCAGCTCACAGGTGAGTGCAGAGTTCAGAGGCAGCCGCCTGGCAAACAGCTGCAGCTGTGCGAAATGCGAGAGCATAACGTATGCGCTTCGTAACGTTTTTAATATTTACGGTTTGTAACAGTTCAGGTGATTGTGTGTACCAGTGCACACACACACACACACACACACACACACACAACAATATATATATATATATATATATATATATATATATATATATATATATATATATATATAAGTATACAGAGAGAGAGAGAGAGAGAGAGAGAGAGAGAGAGAGAGAGAGAGAGAGAGAGAGTCACCGTGGCACAGCGGAAGGTCGTGGGTTCGCTTCCTGGAGGAACCTAACATTTTTTTTAATGATCTTGGCTCCCAGGTCGACCCAGCCTTGAGTGGGTACCGGGTGCAGTCCAGGAAGTAAAGGCGACCGGCTTGATTCTGACCGCATCACCCATCTTGCGCCGATTGGTCTATAGAATATAGGTCTAGCCCTATATGCCCTATACGCCTAAGGCGTCGAAAAGGGTCCTTTACTATATATATATATATATATATATATATATATATATATATATATATATATATATATATATACACACACATACACACACGCACTGGTACACATACGCTTTTTAAATCGTCGAAAAAGAGTGTGTGTTTGTGTGTGGAGGACTCAATGTACCTGAACTACTTGCTTCCGAGGCGTCTGGATATGTGCGTTGTGTGTGTGTGTTGTGTGTGTCTGTTGTGTATGTGTTGTGTGTGTGTTGTGTTGTGTTGTGTTGTGTGTGTGTGTTGTGTGTGTTGTGTGTGTTGTGTGTGTGTTCTGTGTGTGTTCTGTGTGTGTGTGTTGTGTGTGTGTGTATGTGTGTTGTGTGTGTGTTGTGTGTGTGTTTGTGTTGTTGGTATATTTCGTTCTTTCTAATGGCAGCGTTGCACTGTGCTACATGGACGCAAGGGAACCCCACCCCATGGTGATACCAAGTAAGACTAAACGAAGATTCTCCATTCTACAGCACACAGCCTGGGTAGTACTGTAGATATCATGTACCGACATGCAGCATGATCCCTCTCTCGGCATAAAAAAAACATTTGTAGCTCTTGAAGTACAGAACGAATGAACGAACGAACTTTATTTTCAAAGGGTTAAGAAGCGGGCACACAGGCCCGTCTTACATTGTGCCCTTCTGGCCTCACTCCGTGCAAACATTATCTTATGCATACATAACAATTTTTTTAAACAACAACTGAGAACTTAGATATTCAAGAAACACTCAGAGCATCAAGAAGTTGAGAAACAGGGATTATGCTAGGATTTTTGAGAATCAGTGAAAGTGCAGTCATCATCATCATCAATTTCCACTTCTGTCGTTAGGCGTGGGAGAAACAGTTTGCTATCTCCTGCTTCGTTGGCAGAAATGGCTATAGTCATTCGGTGTCGATGTAGAAGCTCTTTAATTGCATCTATCCATTTTCTGCTAGGGCGGCCTCTTGTTTAGTGAAAGTGCAGTAACACTTTGATCACACCATCAAGAGGCGATCAATAACATGTATTACCTAACGGATAAACAACTTACGATACACGGCTCCAGCTGAGACACTCACATGAATCAGTAGCGTGTTGAGATACGCTTATACAGTATAATATATGACAGCGACACCTGGGGGAGTGTTATACGTTTGAGGTGTTATTCGTACGTGCGATAACCTGTCCCCACGCCCGAGATACATCAAATATATTCTAGAACCTAGGAGTTGATAGCTAGGATTTTCCTAACAAGATGAGGGAGTTGCGAGGGGGAGGGGGGTTAAGGAGTGGGTGGGCTAGGGGGCAGGGCCGGGGTAGGGTCTCCGAGGTTGAAGTATTCAAACCGTGGCGTGGCGCTGAAGGTCGTGGGTCCGTTTTACAGACGTATCGTTTAGTTCAAGAATGCAGTTCCTTTACGGAAATCATTGTGGATCGTCACTCGAGCTACGAAGTTCGTGCTGTGTGCGTCGTCTAGCCAAAAAAATTGAGAGGGGAACGAGTCATGTAAAATAACACAGTGCAACGAAATAGATCCTTTCAACATTAACTTTCCTAGCTAGATACGCGAGTTGTCACCAAGATGAACCGTAAGTAACCGAGAAAGGCGCATTCAAAAGTGTACTTTTTGTTAGCTCGCAACGATACCGTTAAAATAGTTCCACAACGCATACTGAAATTGGGATGTTCGGTGACAAATTTAGTTGCATAGCCTTTACCGTAGAGGTTTGCAGTGGCCCATGGATCTTTGCCAGTCCGCGGAAATTTACGAGTGGTCCGCCAAATCATGTAGCGAATAAATCATTTAGTAAGCTTGATAAACTTGAGCGAAAGGAGAGGAGTGGGTCAAATTATCCGAGCAAGTTTCAAACTTGATCAGAGTTCTTATCACTTTAGGTCGTGAGTGGCCAACTGATGTTGCAGAATCAGAAGTTGAACAAATGATTCATGACAATTCCCACCCAAATGATGTGATTATCTATACAGATGGCTCTGTGTTGGGGCAGAAGAGAGATAAAAACTATGTAGACAAGAGAGATGAATAATTAGACCACAAGGCAAAGTAGGTGGTGGAGAGATAATACACGAGCAATTCTTCTTCTTCTTCTTTTTCACTTCCTCTTTTACCGCTGTGGCAGTCGAGGGAGACATAAGGTTCTGTTTCCAGCTCTTCTGGCTGCCTCGACCATAGGCACATCGTGCTGTTGTAGAGTTTCTCTGATGTTATCCTTCCATCTTGTTCTTGGTCTACCCCGTGCTCTACGTCCTTCTTCTCTTTCCATGTATGCTTTGTATGGTATGGTGTCACAAGGCATTCTCTCTAAGTGGGCAAACCATTTCACTTGCTGTCTTTGTATGTAATCCAGAATTGGTTCTGTGCCGACTTGTTCTCTTATGATCTCATTCCTGATCTTATCTCTTATGGTCACTCCTACAGCCCTTCTCAGACATCTCATTTCCATGGTTACTAATTTTCTTTTATGGTTTGTTGTGAGTGTCCATGTCTGGCACTGGTAGCACAGAGTTGGAATAAATATGCTTTGAATAAGATGTCTCTTTGTGCTGATTAGGATTGTCTTATGCTGTAAGAGGGCATATTGCAGTCATCAAATGGAGGGAGAAGGTCAGTCACACAGATAAATGGAGATGGGTGGTATCTGCAGCAATGAACCTCAAACGTTCGAAATGCTAAGAAGAAGAAGAAGAAGAAGAAGACGAAGAAGAAGAAGAAGAAGAAGAAGAAGAAGAAGAAGAAGAAGAAGAAGAAGAAGAAGAAGAAGAAGAAGAAGAAGAAGAAGAAGAAGAAGAAGAAGAAGAAGAAGAAGAAAAACAAAGAAGAAGAAGAAGAAAAAGAAGAAGAACTGAAAGGCTATAAATAAAATATGTCTTTTGAAGCAATGACTCGGCAATTACATGGTAGGATAAGAAAACAGACCTGGACGATCCACAATGCAAATATTGTCATTCCGGTCTAACAGAAGAAATAATATGCCTGATTTGATTGCAATGTACGGTAAAGCATAACTCTGTATATGTGTATAGTTGGTCTTTCTCAGCTAAGTGGCTAGTCGCATATCGAAAAAATATCGCAAAGCACGAATTCCGTAACTTTAGCGACTTTCTAAATGATCTCGAAAAAATTTATATCTTGAACCAAACGTCCATCTCTGAAGGAACACCCCCCCCCCCCCACACACACACACACAATATTTTAGAGGAGACGTAAACAGTTTGATCATATCGCCAATGGATATAAACAGTTTGACAATATCTCCAAGGGACATAAACCCTATGACCATACCGACAAGGGATGTAAACAGTTTGACAATATCACCAAAGGACGTAAAAAGTTTGACAATATCACCAAAGGACGTAAAAAGTTTGACAATATCACCAAAGGACGTAAAAAGTTTGACAATATCTCCAAGGGACGTAAAAAGTTTGACTATATCGCCAAGGGACATAAACAGCTGGACAATATCTCCAAGGGACATAAACCGTTTGACCATACCGACAAGGGACGTAAATATTGTGACCGTATCGCCAAGGGACATAAACAGCTTGCTGCTTTACAGCTTTAATAGTTGAGTCAACATGGGTTTAAATAACATTAAGGAACAGCAGAATAAAAGACTGCAATTCCGAGAGAGGGAAGAGTAGAAGATGGGGTGAATAACAAAGGAAAGCGCGACTTGGAAAACGTTAGTCTGTACATTACTTTCTGTCCTTTTCAGGATGTATTTTTTCGTTATTTGAAGCCCTACTTTAGCCTTTGCCAGGGACCGCAATATGACCTGGCCATAAATATGGCCTGGAGGCTGAGCGCGGTTTCTGGGACCTCTCCACGGTGATACTCACCCACATCGCGGTACATCGTGTCATCGGGTGTTTGTCGCTTGGGTGATGTCCTGGTGGGGTAGAAAGTCAGTCAGTCAGTCAAGGAAAGCGCGACTTGGCAAACGTTAGTCTAGGACCTATGCACTACTGGAGAGCAACTATGTACCATAGAAACCAAATACCAATACTTTGGGCCAATGAAGAACTGACAGTGACCTGCCTGATACAGGAAAGCTAATATCACGGGGAGAAGAGGAACATTTTGTCAAAAGTTTGACTAATGCAAAACATAAGTGTACAAATTAAAAAGCTAACCAAAGTACACATTTCATACTAGAGAATAAACTTAGTAATGTGTCAAAAGTTGCCATTCCCATACTGAAGCCCTACCCGCGCTTTTGCCGGGAGCCGCAACATAGCCTGACGGTTGAATGCAGTTTCTGGGACCTCTCCATGGGTGATCCTCATCCCTATGGTGGCACTTTGTGTCATCGGGTGTTTATCGATCTGTGTAATGTCCTGGTGGGGTAACATCTACTTTACTTACTTGTTCAATGTTCGAGAAGCTAAAACGCAATCAGAAGTCTGAAATAATACCCTAAACAAGTACCTTGTTAGTACTTTAACACAGCGGACGCATTTTGTAGAAAGTTTGAGAGGCTAAAACGCAATCAGAAGTCTGAAATAATACCCTAAACAAGTACCTCGTTAGTACTTTAACACAGCGGACGCATTTTGTAGAAAGTTTGAGGGGCTAAAACACAATCAGAAGTCTGAGATAATACCCTAAACAAGTACCTCGTTAGTACTTTAACACAGGGGACGCATTTTGTAGAAAGTTTGAGAGGCTAAAACGCAATTCCAAGACTAAATGCGCTAAATTAATTAAAGTTAGTTGTGTTTCCTTTATAGGACAACGCAGAACCAACCCCAGCATTGGTTGGCTATTTGTGGTTTTTCTAGGCAAGTTTTTACGTCCAGGAGTTTGCCATTGTTTTTTCTGGACGGTCGGCTTCTCGATACCACTGTCGAAACCAATGCAAGGCTGAAGGCCCGCAGCTGGGATCGAACCCGGCACTTCGGCATTACGAAGCGTGTTCGCAACGCCTATGCCACGAATGCCAATATTAATTAAGGACACCTTTAACGTTTAAGAGGTTAATCGTGCAATTTGATGACTAAAATAACCAAAGTACATGTTTTATTCGGTAGGGTGGGGGAGGGTGGCTGAGGAAATTGAGGGGGGGGGGGGGGGGGGGGCCTCAGCCTTCTTATAATTTTCTGGGGAATGAATGAAGATATCAAGTAGCTTAAGCCTCCTTTAAATGCACAATAATAATTAATATTATTGGGTGCTAAATGACTAACGAATACAATTAGAAATTAGAAATAACATCAAATGTTGGTAGAAATGCTCAAAAAAGGACGTCTATACATGGTGGAGGCAAGAGCTCAGAATTAGGGTGGGGGGGGGGGGGGTCAAAGTGGCTGGGGCCCCAGTTTCAGCTAGTATATGCCTTTACAACTACACAGTACAAAGGAAGCATTTTGTGAAGATCTACAGCGGCAGGAAAAACATTGCGATCATCAAAATGCCACCTAGATTAAGTACACAATTAACACTACATGAAAAAACATCAGCATTTTGTGAAGATTTTCGTAGGCAAAAAACGCACAATAACCAAACTGCCAACTAAATTAAATACACAGTTCGCAAACTAAGAGGGGGGAAACACCACTATTGTTACGCAACGATTTATTTAACGTAAACAACGCAAACAATAAAACAATCCCTAGACATTAGCACTACCGTCAGCATCCGTTATTTCAGAGGCAGGCAAAGAAACTACTTGGGCTACTCCGTCAGCCCGGTGCAACAGGTAAGAATGAACGGAGCGTCCTCAATCCGAACTGAGGAGCAGTAGTAGAAAACCGCCAGCGAGCTACGGTCCCAGGTGAAAATTACAGCGTAGCGTTGTCCTTCAGTTGCAACCCTCGCTCCCACACTCGGTCGATTCATGCGAGCCGATCCCTTCACACAGTTTTACGATACGGGCAGACGCTTGTGATGAAGTTTTTTTTTTTATGAATCAAATTTCGGAGTGTCCCTAGACGAGTTTCTTGCCCTCTTCCCCCCTCCCCCTTCCCAGGTTTGTTGTTGTTGTCTGCTAATGAGAGAACAGGTCTTTTTTAAAAATGTTTTCTGCTTTTTGTGTGTGCCACCCCAGTCTGACCTGACCTGGCTTTCTTCCAGAGTCGGGGAAAACAAAAAATACAGCAGACGTGTACTGGTTTCTCTGTTGACCTTACCGCTTCCGGGTGAGCAACAGGCCGAAGCGGGCTCGTTACAGGAAACAATCACCATCATCATGTCTCATGCAGAGAAGCGTAGGCGGCCATCTTTCTCTAGTTCACACATCAACCAATATTGTCCTTAGGTTAATTGCGTATCCTTTACAGGACGTTGCAGAACCAACCGCAGCAACCCCTGGCTGTTGTGTGGTAACCCCAGGCCAATTTACGTCCAGTAGTTTGCCAGTGTTTTCTGATACCAATGTCGAAACCAACGCAAGGCGCATGGCCGGCAGCTGGGATCGAACCCGGCACCCCGGCATTACGAAGCGTTCGCATCGACTTAGCCACAGAGCCGACGTATATTGCCCTTATTTGGATTTTATTTGGGGTGGAAAATAAAAGATCAGCTCACTGACCTTTCCTCGATAAGCACACCAGAAAATGTTACTAGTTAATGGTTTTCTGGAATAGGATGTATTCAGCCAACGATCACAGTAATCGCAGCCTAGCTGTAAACTACAACCCCAAAAAACAATCGTCAATTTATAGGCGAAGAAGAAGAAGAAGAAGAAGAAGAAGAAGAAGAAGAAGAAGAAGAAGAAGAAGAAGAAGAAGAAGAAGAAGAAGAAGAAGAAGAAGAAGAAGAAGAAGAAGAAGAAGAAGAAGAAGAAGAAAAAGAAAAAGAAGAAGAAAAAGAAGAAGAAGAAGAAGAAGAAGAAGAAGAAGAAGAAGAAGAAGAAGAAGAAGAAGAAGAAGAAGAAGAAGAAGAAGAAGAAGAAGAAGAATTCCGACACAATCAGTTTGAAATTACTTGACTTCTTTATATGATGATCATTCGATCCAGTGATATTGTCACACCAAAGTTAACAGCAAGCATCTGTAAAAATCCTTGTCTCTCTCTTTAGATGGACACTGACTCCTGTTCGTCGGCCTTTAACGTTGTCTTTCCACTTGTACCGTTGTCTACATCTCGCTAACCTGTCTTTAATTCTTCATTTTAGTGTGTGTGTGTGTGTGTGTGTGTGTGTGTGTGTGTGTGTTTGTGTGTTATTTTTTTTTAAAATAACAGTTGTCTTTTTCTTCTAGTTTTTTTTTTTTTTGGGGTGGCGGGCGGTGGTATACAACTTTGTTTTTACCCCATTTCCTACTTTACTTCTCTAGAGTAATGGTTCTCAAATTTCTTAATGTGGCGACCTCCTAACAATACAAATTTTTTCGTTGCTACTTCAAAACTTCAACGAATTTGTGTTTTGCGATGGTCTCAGGCGACCCCTGTGAAAGGGTCACGACCAACAGAACCGCAGCTCCAGACAATCGTTTCCCGTTTTGATTATTTTCCGGAGCCCGGTGGTGTTTTGGCTAAACGCTCGCATGCTGATCCGAAGACCTTGTGTTCGAATCCACATCGAAAAGGTTTTATCGAAACTGACTTCAGTAAAGGTTCTTGGCAGGAAAGACGGCCCGCGTGATGTTGTCCATATCACCCACCAACGGTAGGCGTGATGTTGTCCATATCACCCCCCCCCCCCAACGGCCCGCGTGATGTTGTCCATATCACCCACATACTGCCGGCATGATGTTGTCCATATCACCCACATACTGTCGGCGTGATGTTGTCCACATCACCCACCGACGGCCGGCGTGATGTTGTCCATTTCACCCACCGACGGCCGGCGTGATGTTGTCCATTTCACCCACCGACGGCCGGCGTGATGTTGTCCATATCACCCACATACTGCCGGCGTGATGTTGTCCATTTCACCCACCGACTGTTTATAAAAAAGATATAGTTCCAGCATTATATGCCGGAAGAGTGAAAAAAACACCTTTAAAATCAGATGACATAACGTTTGCTTAACAGACATTTCTGAAACTTAAGACAGTCACACATCTCGGTCAGGATGGGGGGAAGTGGGGTGCGGGGGGTGCTTTTATTTTATTTCACCCAACCTCGGCAGCTCCAAGATTTCTTATTGAATTCCCGGGAAAGTCCAATAGTATAGGGGTTGTTAGGGTGTAAAATTAACACATATTATCATTATCCCTAAACCCGAAAAAATATTGAACTTTACCGGAAATTCCCTCTGAAATCTCAGAATGGGATTTTTTAGACCACCTCATCTCCTCGGCTTTGAGATTTGGTAGGGAAATCCCCAAAATGTCCCATAGTATGGGGTGGGGGAGGGTTAAGGTTATTAGTAGTTGATATTCATCTGACACTAGCCCTAACCCTAACACCCCCCCCCTTCCTACCCTATAATATAGGACTGTACAGGGAAACCCCTAGGAATTCCCTATGAAATCTTGAAACCGACAAGATGGCAGTCGTCTGGAACTAAAGTACCTCGGAGGACCTGAGATGTTGTGAAATAAAAGAAAATAACCAAACAATCGGGCGGGATGGGGTGGAAAAGCTAAGCCCTCTGACAAATTTAACGACAGGATTCAAACCCCCCCCCCCCCCCCCCCCACTTTCCGCGAAGAATTTGGGCGCTGAAGATGTCGAAGCCCACAAGTACCAGCACCCCTGATATAAGATCTCCAGACATCCAGGCCTGTAGAGAGAGGAAGTGACATTTAACCCAGATTTGGCATTTCCGGTTACCTGACCTCTTTGGTGCCGAGAAGACAATAACAGTTTCCTTGCACGTAATCTATTTAACAAATAGACCGTCCTGGCAGCCAACATCGCCTCTCGATTCTCACCAACTTTTTCTTTTGCGCGTTATGCCACATTCTCTCTTCCTGCACTAGAGTAACCCACTCAGTGAGTGGCATTTCTCCTTCTCCCCCTCATCTTCTTCTTCTCCCTAACAACATCAACAACAGTCAGAAGAATCGACAAGAGAAGAAGAAGAAAAAGAAGAAGAAGAAGCAGCGACAACGGATAAAATAATAATAATATTAATAAAAACAAGAACAAGAAGAAGAGGAAGAAGAAGCGATAAAGGTAGAAGAAAAAGAAAAAAGGGGAATGCCACTCGCTGGTTATTACTTTTTTTTATATCTTCGCATTTTTTTCTGCGATTTCTGTACATTCGTATCCAGATAAAGATTGGAACCTAAAGTCGACGGGTGGCCAGACCAGCGCACAGTCACTGCTCTATCGTATATGTATGTATGTATGTATGTATGTATGTATGTATGTATGTATGTATGTATGTATGTATGTATGTATGTATGTATGTATGTATGTATGTATGTATGTATGTATGTATGTATGTATGTATGTATGTATGTATGTATGTATGTATGTATGTATGTATGTATGTATGTATGTATGTATGTATGTATGTATGTATGTATGTATGTATGTATGTATGTATGTATGTATGTATGTATGTATGTATGTATGTATGTATGTATGTATGTATGTATGTATGTATGTATGTATGTATGTATGTATGTATGTATGTATGTATGTATGTATGTATGTATGTATGTATGTATGTATGTATGTATGTATGTATGTATGTATGTATGTATGTATGTATGTATGTATGTATGTATGTATGTATGTATGTATGTATGTATGTATGTATGTATGTATGTATGTATGTATGTATGTATGTATGTATGTATGTATGTATGTATGTATGTATGTATGTATGTATGTATGTATGTATGTATGTATGTATGTATGTATGTATGTATGTATGTATGTATGTATGTATGTATGTATGTATGTATGTATGTATGTATGTATGTATGTATGTATGTATGTATGTATGTATGTATGTATGTATGTATGTATGTATGTATGTATGTATGTATGTATGTATGTATGTATGTATGTATGTATGTATGTATGTATGTATGTATGTATGTATGTATGTATGTATGTATGTATGTATGTATGTATGTATGTATGTATGTATGTATGTATGTATGTATGTATGTATGTATGTATGTATGTATGTATGTATGTATGTATGTATGTATGTATGTATGTATGTATGTATGTATGTATGTATGTATGTATGTATGTATGTATGTATGTATGTATGTATGTATGTATGTATGTATGTATGTATGTATGTATGTATGTATGTATGTATGTATGTATGTATGTATGTATGTATGTACGTACGTACGTACGTACGTACGTACGTACGTACGTACGTACGTACGTACGTACGTACGTACGTACGTACGTACGTACGTACGTACGTACGTACGTACGTACGTATGTATGTATGTATGTATGTATGTATGTATGTATGTATGTATGTATGTATGTATGTATGTATGTATGTATGTATGTATGTATGTATGTATGTATGTATGTATGTATGTATGTATGTATGTGTATGTATGTATGTATATATATATACAAACCCATGTATTTAATACAACCTCATGCATTTTAATACAACTGCAAGCATTCCAGGCGATGTTTTCATAAAATTTCCCCCCTCACTGTCACTAAAACAGATCAATCCTGTATGCATGTCTTCACCTTTTATCGCGTCCTTTTCTTTCCCACGAAACTGTCGGATACTTTCGTTGTCACCTTCTGTTGCCCTCGTTCGTCTGGTTCCCACCAAAACCCCCCTGGGAGATACCTTGACCTTCGACTGACGTTCATTTCGAAGCAGTGACAATGGTCTGAGGTGAACGATGGGTGTTAAGTGGGGGTCCCTGGGTCCTACTCGGATTGAGGGGCCGATAAGACCCCTGCGTCAGGGCTGTCAATGATAGGTTTTTACCCCTCACATCTGGGTGAGGGGTAACTCATTGGATTAAAATTTACATAAAAGTGGGTAAAAGTTTCGTTTCGTTACTATAACATTTGTACTTTTTATATCTTTGCTTTTGTATTGCTACGCATGAGTTATCGAGATATGTAGTAGTTTAGTAGGGTCCATGATGACAATCGGTTTTGCTAACTGCCAAACTCAATTTGTATTTAAACCGTTAACGGTTATTTCTTAGAGGCGACTCGTGCACTGGTATTGCAAAACAGCAGCATCCTATATTTTCATTTGTCACTATCGATTAAATTAAATATAACGAGTTTCCCCCGTCTTTCTTGATGTCTTCGTGAGAAGTTGGCCTAACGTGTATTAAGCGAGCGCTCTCACGCGTCTGTGGCGTTGTGAACGTACTTCTTAATGCCGAGGTGCAGGATTCGATCCCGGCTGAAGATGATCTGGCAGCAGCATCCGCCTTGCAGTGGTTTCGACAGTCGTGTCAAGAGCAGACTGTTTAGCACCAACGAAATATACATATATATATATATATGCTGATATATATATATATATATATATATATATATATATATATCAGCATATAGCAGGTCCTTTGCAGAACGTCGCTCTCATCACAGTCTGCCTCAAAGAAACTCGGCCTCTGGCCAGTTTTCCCGCCTCATGTACTTTCATACTCAGGGAGTCACTTATATCCTGTGACCATCTTCTTCCTGGTACCATGCCTTCTGCTCTAATTTTTTTCTAATCCGTTGTGGCGCTTGATATGACCAAAATATTTCAGCTTCCGAGACAGGATGCTGTTTATTAGTCAATCTTCCTTGATGTTCAGATCTTTCAGGATGTCAGTATTTCTCCTCTTCTTTGTGCAAGATATTCTAAGAATCTCTCTCTCTCTCTCTCTCTCTCTCTCTCTCTCTCTCTCTCTCTCTCTCTCTCTCTCTATATATATATATATATATATATATATATATATATATATATATATAAACATATATATATATATATATATATTAAACGTAAAAATTGTCTAGCATTAAAAAAACAGCAACAACCCCACCCCCTCCCCTCATAAGATAGGGTTAGCTTTGCAATTTCCTAGAGCGGATTGCAATTACTTTTCAAAAATCACCTTGGTTCCCAGGTCGAGCTAGCCTAAACTGGGTACCATGTGAATTCCTAGGAATTAAAGGCGGTCGGCGTGATACTGATCACATCACTCACCAAGTGCCGACGGGTTTATCAATTTTGGTTCTAGCCCTATGTGCCCGTTACGCATAAGGGCGTGAAACAATGTCCTTTAAGTTACTTTACGAGTTACCAGGGGATCGAGCCGACGCTCCAGACTCAAGGGACAGGCGAGACGGATGTACAACCAGTTACTAGTACCCAGCAAAGTGGAAATCTTCGCGTGCTGCTAAAGACATGGACGGAGCGCTTATAGGAGTGTCCCGAGTGCTATGATGTCGATTCTTAATTCAAAATTAAACTTTACGAATCAAATGCCACCCCGCTGTTGGGTGTTTGCTGCACGGTTTAAAATACAGCTGTAGATAATAAAGTAAAATAAATTCTCTCAATTTTAAGTGTCTCCGTTGCCTCCAGCCTGCGGGCTGTTATAAAACTATGACTGTAAACAACCTACAGACACAGGGAAACAATTATGTTGAACTGAGTTTGCTGCTCTCGGTACAGCCAGGAACCCAGAGAGAGAAAGAGAGAGAGCGGTGCCTAGATGATGATGATGATTATACTAATGATAAGAATAAGGACAGTAATAATAATAAAGTTAGTGTCGGCTCTGTGTCTACGTCGATGCGAACGCTTCGTAATGCCGGTATGCCGGGTTCGATACCAGCTGCGGGCATAGGCCTTGCGTTGGTTTCGACAGCGGTATCCAGAAAGCCACCGTCCAGAAAGCAATGGCAAACTACTGGACGTAAATTTCCCTAGAGAAACCACACAACAGCCAGGGGCTGTTGGGGTTGGTTCTGCAACGTCCTGTAAAGGATACGCAACAAACTTTTTTAAATAGTAGTAATAACAGTTGTAGTAGTTATAATATAGGATAGTATTATTAACAATGGTATTAGTAGTAGTGTCGGCTCTGTGGCTAAGTCGATGCGCTTCGTAATGCCGGGATGCCAGGTTCGATCCCAGCTGCGGACCATGCGCCTTGCGTTGGTTTCGACAGTGGTATCACGAAAGCCGACCGTCCTGGAAGCAATGGCAAACTAATGGGCATAAATTTGCCTAGAAAAACCACACAATAGCCCTGGGGTTGGTTCTGCAACGTCCTGTAAAGGATACGCAACCAACCATTTGTAGTAGTTATATTAGCTGCAGCAGTAAGAGTAATATTATTTGCAGTAGAGTAGTAGTAGCAGTACCAGCAGCAGCAGTAGTAGTAGTAGTATTAGTAGTAGTAGTAACAGCAGCAGCAGCAGCAGCAGCAGTAGTAGTAGTAGTAGTAGTAGTAGTAGTAGTAGTAGTAGTAGTAGTAGTAGTAGTAGTAGTAATAGTAGTAGTAGTTGTTGTTGTTACAGAGTATAGGAAAAGTATTCAGTTCGACGTTAGTCTCCCCCAAAGTAGGTCAGTTTTCATTGACAAATTTGTTGGGTTGGTCTACTTTCTGCAGGTTACGGGTGTGTCCCGCTCTTTTATTTGGTTTCCTTGATGTCTTGCATTATCGTTTTCATCCCGAGAAAGAGAATGCCTGTAACAGAGGTTTCAGCACTCTCTAGGTGGGTTGTGTTGGACCCAGCGTGTCCATGTTTTGGGAGTGTTTAAAGCGCTCCCGTGCGGAAATATAGAACCCGCGATAATAAAGGTAAAGTCAGGAGATGTGAACCAACGTCATTGCACACGGTTATAAACCATAAGTGCTCTGCCACCAGTACGAACAGCTAATAAGAATTGTCCGCCTATGTCGCCGCTCGCACTTAACTCTGTGGCTACAGTGACGTTCCTCAATTTACCCCAGAGTATCACTCTTGGCTTAATGTCGACCAATCAAAAGTGAGTTAGGTTGGAGGTCGACCAATCAGATGTGAGCTGTTGCTGCTGTCTATATACTACTGCTGCTGCTACTACTACGGTTATCACTTTTCCGGTTAGTTCGACGTTAGTCTAGCATTAGTAATAGTAGCAGCAGCACTAAGAATAATAGTAGTAGAGACAGAGAGAGGAGATTCAGAAAAAAAGAGCCTTCTGTGGACGAGGCAAATATCGTGTGATGCGTACATGGTACTGTAAGAGTATTATGGCTACATCTATAGTAATGGGCAGTGCAAAACTGAAAGTACATTAATGAATTCAGCATCAGGCGAAGTCGGTATGTGCAACAACTGCAGCGCATAATAGGTTTTGCCCACGCAAATGTTTCACAGTCATCTCCATATTTCCAATGTTCACGCATGGACGCACCTGCTCGCCTACACACATACACACGCTCGGTCGCACTCACGAGATGAACAGTTATACATTAAGGCAGGCAAGAAGAGATATAGATGAAGAAAACAATAAAGATGATTTGTAGATCGGAGTGAAAAAAGACAGACAAAAGAACAAGGGACATGAAGATACACAAACAAGCTAGTATACTGATAGACGAGAAGGTAGGTAGAATAACAAGTAGCCATGTAGGCGTGTCGGTTGAGTGGTAGGTAGCTATGTATAGGCGTGTATGTTAGGTGGTAGATAGGTATGTAAAGGCGTGTAGGTTAAGTGGTATGTGTGTATTATAGGCGTGTATGTTGGGTGTAACGTAGATTTGTGAATGTTCTGCAAGCTGAGTGGTAGGCAGACGTGTAAGCTGGGTGGTATGCAGGTATGTATAGGTATGTATGTTGGGTGGTAGGTAAGTATGTAGACTGGGTAGTAGGTAAATATGTAGGCTGGGTGGTAGGTAGATATGTAGGCTGGATGCTAGGGACCGCGAAGAGGTGCTGTACTGTACTAACATAGAGATATGATCTCGCTACTTTCTTATATCCGACGATTCCTGTGCTAAAAGCAAGACTCTTCACGAAAAAAAAAAAATGTTAACGTTCTGTGGCTAATGCGTTGCGATCGCCTTTCGTAATTCCATGGTATCATGTTCGATCCCAGCTTCGGTCGATCTGGCAGCAGATCGCCTTGTGTTAGTACTGACACTGGCATTGAGAGCCGACCTTCCAGATCGCAAAGGCAAACTACTGAGCCTAAAATTGCCAAGTAAATTCACCAGCAGCCTATAAACTATGCCAAATTAAAGTCCTCATGAAGAGTTGCCGCATTGTACCACAGCCTATAAACTATGCTAATGTAAAGTCCTCATGAAGAGTTGCCGCATTGTAGTACCACAGCCTATAAACTATGCTAATGTAAAGTCCTCATAAAGAGTTGCCGCAATGTACCACAGCCTATAAACTATGCTAATGTAAAGTCATGGCTCTGCCCCATGAATTCCTATAAATAAACAGAGGGGGGAACCGTTTGAGGCCCCATGAAGAGTTGCCGAACAGTACCACAGCCTATAAACTGTACAGGAAGTGGAAAAAAACCTCAGTATTTTTTGCCTATTGGTGGTTTTACGGAAACGTTTAAAAACTTCAGAAAGTTTGCCGTAAAGAATGCGGCTATGTGCCGCTGTTTTGTGGACAGTTATTTTCGTTTATAACTTCTCTGAGAACAAGGGTAACTTATCAACACTGCTATCTCTAACCAAAGTCGGAAGTGAACAGATTTTCAGCCTGATCAAAGTCGGAACTACATTTATTTTCAGCCTGATCAAGGTCGAACTGTACGGACATTTCAGTCTGATCAAAGTCGGAACTACACAGTTATATCACCCTGATCAGAGTCGGAACTGTACAGACATTTCAGCCTAATCAAAGTCGGAACTACACAGTCATATCACCCTGATCAGAGTCAAAACAGCACAGACATTTCAGTCTGATCCAAGTCGGAACTGTGCAGGCATTTCAGTCTGATCAAAGACGGAACTACACATACATCTTTGCATTCCTGAATCTGGCTAACCGCTAAACCATTCGCATGCACACTGCATGTTTCTAAATTGAACAAATACAAATATTCTGCAATAACTGATATTATGAGGGCTATTCCAAAATCAAGGCTGATAAAAAAAAAAAGCTCGTTTTCCATACCGACACAATTCATTACCAACATCATTCAGTATTCTTTTATCTCACTGCACATGAACCCACAGACGCATTTGTTTAGTGATTCTTCTTCTCTTTCTTCTTTGTTCATAGATTGTAAGCTCCAAAGGAAATTCTGGCTTTTCGTCCATTTCAACTTTGGCTTTGTGCCAGGACCTGAGTTTTGCCTGTACATCCGTTTTACTGTGTTATTTTTGTGCAGTTTGTTGTTAATTAGCATACGGGCAGATGCACTTCAACTTCGAAGGAAGTCCCCATTTATTCGACTCCTACGACCTGTTTGTGGGAAAGGTATAAGTAAACATGGGCACTTATTGTCTTTCCCGGAGCTATACAATTTGCGATGTGATTTGTTTTCTTCTAGCAGAAGGTCAGAATGCCACCGAGATTCATCGTCGATTGTGTCGTGTGTATGGTGACCACGTTATGACTGACAGTTCTGTGAGGAAATGGTGCAGGAAATTCAGAGACGGGCGTAAAGGTTAGCTTGGTGAAGGTTCACAAGGACGAAGTTCATGTGTGACAGATGAGCTCATTAAAAAAATCGACCAAGTCATAGCGCAGAAGCGCTGATCATAACTACAGATTGATGAAGCGCTGAGTCCGAGAAGACATACGTTAAATAGCACGATGGCAACACTGGTACTTAAATGCCATGTTCTAGCTGTTGACGATTTTCCTCAAAGCCAGCGGATCTTTCTAGTCAAACTTATATCACCACGGACTGTGATTTCCTAGCACCTTACAGTCAAAGTCGCAACAAGGGACGTTCGCCCCACCTTCCCCCCTCCCCATCTAAAAAGTATTGAATACAGGCAGTACCGACATATTTTTGGTATGCTGAGCGTACTCTAGAAGGGCACTAGATCATGCGATTGATTTATTATATACCACCCCATATGTTAAGTCCTGAATGATCCCTACGATCGACTGTTTATGATTAGTCGCCAAGTTTGCACACACAGACCACTGTGACCTAGTGGTTGGTATTTTTTCCTACCAAGTCAGTGTTGCCGATCCAGTAAGTGTTGCCTACCAAGTCAGTATTGCGAACCCAGTAAGTGTTGCCTACCAAGTCAGTGTTGCGAACCCAGTCAGTGTTGCGAACCCAGTCAGTGTTGCCTACCAAGTCAGTGTTTGTTGCCTACCAAGTCTGCGTTGCCTACCAAATCAGTGTTGCCGACCCAGTAAGTGTTGCCGACCCAGTAAGTGTTGCCGACCCAGTAAGTGTTGCCTACCAAGGCAGTGTTGCCGACCCAGTAAGTGTTGCCTACCAAGTCAGTGTTGCCTACCAAGTCAGTGCTGCCTAACAAGTCAGTGTTGCCTACCAAGTCAGTGTTGCCTACCAAGTCAGTGTTGCCTACCAGTATGTCTCAACTTTTTTTTTTACACCTGTGACCCACCACAACAGAAGAACCGGTTTTGTGATCCACCAACAATTGAAGAACCGGTTTTGTGATCCACCAACAATAGAAGAACCGGTTTTGTGATCCACCAACATAGAAGAACCGGTTTTGTGATCCACCAACAATAGAAGAACCGGTTTTGTGATCCACCAACAATAGAAGAACCGGTTTTGTGATCCACGAACAACAGAAGAACCGGTTTTGTGATCCACCAACAAAAAGAAGAACCGGTTTTGTGATCCACCAACAATAGAAGAACCGGTTTTGTGATCCACCAACAATAGAAGAACTGGTTTTGTAATTCACCAACAATAGAAGAACTGGTTTTGTGATCCACCAACAATAGAAGAACCGGTTTTGTGATCCACCAACAAAAGAAGAACTCGTTTTGTGACCCACCAACAAAAAGAAGAACCGGTTTTGTGACCCACCAACAAAAAGAAGAACTGGTTTTGTGACCCACCAACAAAAAGAAGAACCGGTTTTGGGACCCACCTGACAGCTAACCACTCACAAAACAAAACATAAATGTTGACACCAGTTTGTGTGTGAAATCCGATGTCACAGATTTACAATAGTCGTCTGTCTCTACTGTTGCTCACAGGCTATAAAATGCATGATTCTTAATGTGCTGAACCTACATACTGAATTTCTGGTAGAGAAAAAAATACCTACAGTACCCTCTTAAATGATTTAGCAACAATCTGTAGTGCTCGCATTGGACTATTTTTTTCTGCGGCCCATAGGTTACAGAACACTATTGTAGACTATCGGTTACCATGACTTTATAAACAAATATTTCTGTTTTTTACTCTTTTGTCAAAATCTTCTCAGTGCCGCTAAGCGTTGCAGTTTTTACACATTATCGGAAATGATTAGTGAGGACCACCGGCACATCACTCAGGGCAAAGCCTCGCAAATGATTTCGCAAAGTCTAGTTTGAGAATGGAGGTGGAGGCAGTCACTGCTGCCTTCCGCTGGCTTCAGAATCAGCTGTAAACATAAGCCGTGATTGTAACTGACTTAATAGTATGTTGAAAAAGTTGAAAACTGGCATGCTTCGTGCAGAGTGGCAAACATCACTTCAGAGGTCCCGGGTAGTTAGCATCCTTTTGATATTTTCTCCAGGTTATGCTGGTGTGTTGAAAATGAGCAGGCAGATAGACTGACTGGCTCTGAACCACTTGGTCGAACGACTGTACTCTTCTTCTTCTCTTCCACCTTTTACCTCATCGACTGTACGCCGTGAGTAAAATGCAAATTTCTGTCAGCTTCAGGTTGCATCCCATGTTCATTAGCCATGATATACACATAGAGTCATGGTTTTTGCCGTACATGTCTTCGCAATCTGCGTCACGCCTTGTTTTGATGAGATCGCTTCTGTTTGAACGCTAAGAAGAAGAAGCCAATAGTCCTTCCCATCTCTTCATTTCTCACAAGAGCTCTTCAAGTTTTGCTCGCGGCCCTTCTCAAGCTTCCCATTTCACAGTTGGTTAGCTTTCTATCGTGTTCTTCGGTGAACGTTCACACATGACACTGGTAGATTACAGTTAAAACAACAATTGCATTTCTAATTTGTTATTTACTGTTTTGTAATCTCTATCGTGATAGCTGGATGTTTCTTCTTCTTTCATCTTTCTTCTCGCTTCTTTCTTTTTCTTTATTTTTTCTCTTTTTCTTCTTCTTCTTCTTCTTCTTCTTCTTCTTCTTCTTCTTCTTCTTCTTCTTCTTCTTCTTCTTCTTCTTCTTCTTCTTCTTCTTCTTCTTCTTCTTCTTCTTCTTCTCCTTCTTCTTCTCCTTCTTCTTCTTCTTCTTCTTCTTCTTCTGCTTCTTCTTCTGCTTCTTCTTCTGCTTCTTCTGTTGCTTCTTATTCTTCTTCTTTTTTAAACTTCTGCCAAACGTTCTGGTTGTTCATCCACTCCTGGATTTTATGCCTTGTCCCAGAGCCTGAGTTGTGTGTACACACCTGTTTCAACAAAATGGCTTGCATGCTGGGTGCTTAAAGACTGACGTAAATTGATAAGTTCTGGCTTGTTGAATTCTTGTTTTTAATCTTTCTATCTATCCTGCCATTACATGTAAATACGTTCCTTAAATATACAAATTCTCCACTTCTTTAAAACCTGTGTCTGATGAGACATGCTGATGGTGCTGATTGCAATGCCTTCATCCAAGATTCATGTTTTGCTTTGTTTTGCCTTAATAAATGTCATCATAAATAGGATGTTCTAATAAATATTTGAAAAGCATTCTTAGCATTCTTTTTTATTAAAAAAAAAAATTTTTTTAAGGGAATTTCAAACCAACTTATTGGATCAGCAGAAGCCATAGCAGCTGCAAAGAAAGTATGCCCTTCAAAATGTAACATCAAAGTAAATGACACACGTCTTGAACAAGTCGATATATATATATATATATATATATATATATATATATATATATATATATATATATATATATATATATATATATATATAGCACTCAGATACACAATAACTGTAGGAAGATGTATTAAAGAAATTGAATGGAGAACAGCTCAACCAAAGGCACACAATAAAAAGGAAATACTTGCATCCTAAAAAATGTAAATATCAAGGAATATTGGTTAGTAGACAGTATTTTATCGGGGAAACTGAAATATATTAATCAAATCAAGCACTATACTGGATTTTTTTTTTTAAAAAGCATAAGGCACAGTACCAGAAGGACGAACTGGGGCCGACCATCACAGGAAATATGTGACAGGAAACCAGTACTGCTGACCTTCAACTTCCAGGATCATAAAGATGTCTGTGACATGGAGGTAACGGCCATTACATCTAGCCACTCTGACGACAGAGACCGAAACTTTCTTGCGAATCGTTTAATTTTTACCTTTGGTACACAAACACCCAGGGCAGTGGTCGGCATATCGCGGCTGGCGAGCCGCATGCGGCCATTTGGCGACCTGAGTGCGGCTCGGTCAGCCGGTGACAAATCGGTTTTAACTCCGATAGATGCTACTTGACAGATCTTAACAAGAAATGTTAATCGTCCTGCTGCTGATTTTTGGCTCCTATCACTAATGAGTTTGCCCACCGCTGACCTAGGGGACTGAACTGTCAACACAGTTTCTTCTAAAATCCTTTAGTTAAGACCCTTGGCGTTCTCTGGCTAGTTATTCTTGGGCCGCACGTGTCTTTTCTTTCCCCTGTCAAAACATCAACATGGCTGCTTCGGGATACGCCATTTAAGTGATTTTGTGCATTCCTTTGTTTGATTTATTAATGTGCTGATGAAGGCTCTGTAGCCGCCACGTTCACTTTCCGTTTGTGCTCGTCATATTGTAAAATTCGCTGATCTACTTTTCCTCCGGTTTTATATCTTTTAAAGATACATGTGGCAACTGGGGTAGAAAAGTGCACTAGGCGGGAGAGCCGAGTTTCTTTCAGGCAGACTGCTGTGAGAGGAACTTTTATTTAAAGCACTGGCTACATGATGATGATGATAAATGCTGGAAAAATGTGAACGCGTAATGTAAATTCTGAACCGAAAAACTGAAAATGAGAACTAAACTCCCCGAGTAATATACTTCTCCAGTAAATAGCGAAATCATTTACAAGGTATGCTGATCTGAAGTGTTATGTAAGCAGCGAACAAAGCAACTCAGCGATAACAGTAAATGACAGCGTTAACAAAACAGATCAGCTATAACAATAACCGACAAACGATAACCGGGGCTACAAACACGCCCTAAAAATCTGAGAGTGGAGATTTAAGTTTCCTCTGTGACTCATCCCCGTTCTTGGCCGAATAGCCGGCCGCCGTTTATTTAGGCTCTCGTCGCAAATATCGCTTAAATAGGCCACATGAACTTTAGCTGAACAAACTCAACATCATTATTATCTAGTGTAGTGTTCTTCAGCCCTTTTACACCCGCAACCCAACAAAATAGGAGAAACGGCTTCGCAGCTCATGTGATAACCTACTACAAGCAGGAAAGAAGTTAGCCATTTACTTTTTGTTTCCTTTTATATGCGTACTGAGGAGGTAACGCATTCTGCCAAGTGTCCAGGGTGTATAACTTGCTCTAGTCACATACAAGAGTTAACCCAGGGGACAAAACGACTATTAGGTTCCTATAGGACATCAAGAAGAAGCCAACGACAATAGGGACATCACCATAAGCCAGACACACGTAACAAACTAACATGTCCCATTGTAATCACTAACACTGTCTACAAGTACTGTAATAGACTACATCACTCCAAGTATGACCTTGTAGTGCGACCAGTCTCTTTTTTATGGACGAACACATTGCGACGAAGATGAACTGGTTTTAATTTACTCACTGTCAGGTCTACTAATGCCCGCCAAATACTCCTATCGGTAGTCTCTCCAAACATGAACATTACAAACCAAAGAACTATGAGTCAGGTGCCTGCTACAGGCGACTCAAACCCGATCGCGCGGATAAACCTCTGTGATGTGCAGGGACAATCTTCCTCTAAAAGACCTTAACACCTGAGGACTTAAGGCAGATGCACTACTTGCTGAAAGAATCCAGACCTCCCGTCTGCTACCCCAGCCACTCAATGAACTCTCACTGCCCACCGCCAGTTCGCCGACCAGCATCCCGATACATCCCCAGCACAAATCCACGCTGGTCAACAAATGTAAAGATCAACAGCACCTTCTGTGCAAGCAAGGATACCCCATCAACCAATATAACGCCTAGCCGCATCCTTGCGGACCCCACACATATGGCCGACACAAGACAATTCTAAAAAACACACTGACAAAATTTAGAAGTGATCCACCACATTCATTCAAACTGTTCATGTGAGCTTAAACGTTCACACAACAAAATCCGCACGTCCACGGGACTGCAACAACTCGCGCACACGCGACCATACACTAACACCACGACAGTCTCCAGCAGTCATGCTTAGACCGACTGAAAGCTCACTGACCCATCTTTACCATGCATGTCGTAAAAGGAAACTACAGCGAAGTCGGGCTTGGGATTGGCTTTACCATCACGTAAACAACTTCTTCTTCCGCCCTCTATCCCACAATGGGGAATAGGCCCTTACTTAATTCACGCCAAATCGTTCTATCCTTCGCTATTACATGCAGCTCTCCCAAACTCCTCCCTAGCTTTTAAACTCCTACACTCTTTAGCTTTCTTATGCCTGTGTGTTTTTTTGTCTTCCTTTGTGTCTATGCCCTGTGGGTTCCAATGAACAGATATTCTATTTATATTGTTCTCAGGTTTTCTCAACGTGTGTCCTATCCTACGCCAGCGTCTCTTCTTTACCTCTTGGTCCACTGGGAAATTGTTAAGTTCTCTCCCAAAGTTCTACATTAGTGATTATGCCATACTACTCAATTGCCTCTGTTATGGGCAGGCGTTAGTTAATGAATCTTTGTAGTTTATTAGTTATTGCCTTAGTTGTTCTTGCCACCACAGCCTCAAAAATTAATCATCTCTAAACGGGCAGAACAGCTTGGCGCTAGGTAGTGCGCGGCCTATACACCACAGGGAAATAAGGGGTAGCAGCAGTAGTAGAAACAGCAACATAAAAAGAAGAAGAAGAAGAAGAAGAAGAAGAAGAAGAAGAAGAAGAAGAAGAAGAAGAAGAAGAAGAAGAAGAAGAAAGAAAGAAAGAAAGAAAGAAAGAAAGAAAGAAAAAGAAGAAAAGAAGAAGAAGAAGAAGAAGAAGAAGAAGAAGAAGAAGAAGAAGAAGAAGAAGAAGAAGAAGAAGAAAAGAAGAAGAAGAAGAAGAAGTAGACGAAGAAGCAATACACTTAGCTCATGGCATTGCAGCCTACACTGCAACCACTATGAGTTTTCAAAACATTCACTCGTTTGTCAGCTTTTTTAATAATAAATGACAGACCCAGAAAACTAGCAGGCACTTGAGTCGAGCAAACACAGAAATCTGGTCCATGACTCATCTCTTGAAGGCCGTTTATGCATGGTTACATTTGCTCTTCAAACTACAGGATTTGAATTACGAGCACAAGTTGCAGCCAAATACCTAGCAAATAGGCGAAGAATTGATGTCTCACAGTGCACAATTATTATTGTTGTTGTTGTTGTTATTATTATTATTATTCTGCGTAAGCCTTTGCAAGGATGGCTGGCAAGTAGTTTTGAAGTTTACAGTTAGGCTTCGATATTTGCATCTATTGCCCAACATATCGGACTTCAGTAAGCCCCTAATCAGTAACGTTTTCGATATGCTTGGGGGTTGTGGGGGACTGATGCTACTCCCCCTCCCCCTCCCATCCCAATGGGGCCCCGGAAAACACACAGAATTAATTGTTTACTATTTATTACAAATACGCCATTCGGTTTACAAACCCCCAGTACCTATAGCGTGTTAGCAGTAAGCGTAGCGAAGAATGTTCGTATGCTTAGGCACGGCCAGCTCCAGATTTATAAGGCCGTACACCTCAAACGGGAATTCCCGTTCTTTTGCAAGAATTGAGTCCCTATGCGTCCACAGTTTTTATCGAGGAGATTTATACACAAATTAAACTACAGTTTCATTAATTTTCAACATATTTTTTAGAACTACACGTCATTTTTGAGGTAAATAATTGTGCCAATTAAATATAACAATAAAGGCTCTTACAGACAAACAAAAATGCTTTTGCTACAGTCAACATGAACGTAAACATCAGGAACGTTTAGATGTAAACTAAAAGTTGTTCCAGCAGAAGTAAAGAAATATCAGTACTAACTCTTTGATTCTGAGAGGGTATTGTTGCATCAGAGGAGCGGAAGGGGGGGGGGGGGGGGGGGGGAGGGGTGACATTTGTACTTTATCAAATTTAGTGCATAAAAATACTGCTATGAAACATACACATGTCATACATAACATAAATATAAATGATTGATGGTTATTATTATTAGTAGTAGACTACTGCAACATATAGTTATACTGTTTTTTAATAATTAGTAAACAAGCACAATCAGTATGAAATTGATATGTGCAGTACTTTTTCACCCAGAGTAGTTTTCTGAACAGTACTTCTAGCACTACTAAATATGTATCCTCAAGGTACAAACAGCACAAACACATTTGTCCAGTTTCAAATATGCATAGGAAGTGGATGAACAACCAGAAGTTTCCGCAAGAGTTTACAGACAGTGTTCGCGAAGCAAAGCAAAAGCCAGTTTACAAAAATTAACAAAGACCGTACAACTGCAAATATGCAAAAGAAGTGGATAAACTACTAGAAGTCTCCGCAAAGAGTTTACAGCTAGTGTTCGCGAAGCATAAGTCAAAGCCAGTTTACAAAAATTAACACAGACCGTACAACTGCAAATATGCAAAAGAAGTGGATGAACTACCAGAAGTTTCCGCAAGAGTTTACAGCCAGTGTTCGCGAAGCATAAGTCAAATGGTTAAGGATTAATATTATTAGTGTACTGCTACAACACATAATTATACTGTTAGTCAACAATTAGTAAAGAGGCAAAGAGTGACTTGCTGTGAGAGGTGAGTTAGTAAATTAAATATTATTTTCATCCACTTACCTACAGCTCCGAAATATCTTGACACAATTTATCCACAGTGTGGTTGCACCATTTATGCACAGTCAATATGAAAGCAATAGTTTTCTTAAAACAGAAGATAGTTTGCACCTCACAACTGTTGATATTCTCCAGATATGGCTTCTAAATTAGATGTTTTTTTTTTAAATCTCTAAAACTAATATTTCTTCATTTAAAGTAGAAAAGTAATAAACAGCCAGTTCCCAAAAATCCAAACTACTGACTAGAAACAGTGACACTGGCACACACATCACAACACGACTGTCTCCCGTGAATTACAATTAAAATTGCTGTAATCTAACAGCTTGTATGTCCACTTTACAATATCCGCTTGTCGTTTTGTAATACAAATACAATCAAAACACAGAAGTTTGTAAGCATATGATAATGTCACAAAATGCAACATGGAAACGCTTGCAGTAACCTATTTTCGATTGGACTCAGCCAAAATGTGTAGTGATTCAGTTGTCAGGACCAATATACAGCCGGACGTGGCTTAGGTAACTGCTGCTGAAAATCTCATGCGTGAGAGCTACCAATTACTAATAGTACGATGCTTGACGCGCAGGCACACTCTCAACAGGGAAGCGACAAAAACGAAAATATCACACCATACCCTCTCCAGTGTAATCGTTGCATGTTAACGCTCAATTTTATTTAAGCCGCTTACACATACGAATTGGTCAGGCCTCGCCACTGGTTGAGACTTGCGATTTCACAGGGTCTCCTCCTCCTTCTTCTTCTTCTTCTTCTTCTTCTTCTTCTTCTTCTTCTTCTTCTTCTTCTTCTTCTTCTTCTTCTTCTAGTAGATGTTCCGACTAGTTGCGTTCCTGAAATGTAGATAATCAAAACCTGTTCCACAGGTCACATGTGTGACATGCGGACGATCAAGTTTTCTGAAAGAACAAGCGGTGTAGGCTGAGAAGATCACGCCCGCTAAATGCACAGGAGCAGATGACGCCATGATAGCAGACTTGTTATGCATTCGTTATTATATAGTACGTTTCAAAACTTGTGCCCTCAGACTTAACAAAAATCCAGAAAACTCTTGCACGGATCAACACATATTTGTTGCTTGTCGCCTTAGATTTCTTACGCCCCTTTGACTTTTATCATTTATATTTTGAGTCGCGAATGGACGCAAGCCATATGTATAAGCTCGATAAATAAAGTGACTTAGCAGCCGGTCTGAGGAGAGACGAAGCGTAAACAGTAAGAATCTTCGCAGTCGAGGTAGGCGCAAAAGGTCTCATTTCCACTTCCCTTTACAATGTGATTAAACAATTAGGCTTACGCGGAAATGAACGCAAACGAACAATCAAACAACTGGGTGAGGTTGCTGAGAGGGCATCGAGCTGGCTCTGGCCACAACGGAACGTCGTGGGGAACGGGCCTCAGTGAGCTGGTCAGGGTGTCTAGTGGAAAAGAGTTTCTTATCCTTTAAAGTCCATTGTGTCCGAATTGTCTGCCAGTGTCCCTCTGCCACCTGTCAACAAAGTCCAACATGTTTCCGGTAAACCAAACGTAAGCTTGCCACTCGGTCGTCCAGGTATGCAGACTGCTTTAACTATGCTACCACAATGGCTTCTTATCTCACAGTACCTTTTGCAAAGTCACAAATTCGTCTTGTCTGATAACATCCGGTAATACGTGCAGAAGGAGAAACCAACCCTGAGCCTCATGAACTCAGGTGGGCCCACTCTCTAAAAATGTCTAGGAGCTCATGGGCCGAAACATTTGTCGACGAGAGGTTACTTCTACTGATGATTGGTAGACTCCTGCTGTACATGCTCCCTGTGGAGTTTCTTTTTATTGTTATTGCACAGGCCCTGCTGTCTTCTTGAGCGACGTATTCCTTTAATCTCTGTTTGATTTACAATTTGTGTACACCTGAAGAAAAATAGTAGCATTCGGTACAAGACAGGGGCGATTGGAAATCAGTTCACCTTTGTGGCGATGATAATTTTGATAGTCTATCCGGCATACAAGGAACAATTCGCAACTCTCGGGAGACTAATGTTGGACATGGCCACCTGAGTAAAACGCCTACAAGACGAGTGCAATTTGACGTTTTGATAAATTCCCGTTACTCAATTAGCTATAAGAAATCTGGCTGGTTTCTTGAACCTGTGTCTTTGTGTGTGTGTGTTTTTTTTTTTTGTTTTTTTTTTGCATACACAGTATATAATGCAAAATGGAAACGACATGTTTGTTTACATTTAAAATAATTTCCTATAAGGAAATTATTATCACCAGGCTGCATACCAAATTTCAACAACTTATATTGAACGGTTCCTGAGTTACAGGTTTTTAAAGTCGGGCAGAACTTCTGGAACGTACTATAGTTAACATTTACGGTGTTGCTAGAGCAAGGTCACCGGTATAAATTTACGATGGGAATCTGATGCAATAAAAGGAGAAGATGATCCTGCTCCACCCTAGTCACAGTATCACACACTATGGATTAAAATTATAATGATACAGACTGGATAACTTTGTCCTTCTGATATCCACTTACACACTTTTATGAGGGCCCTTATTTATGACTAGATTATATCTCGATCTGGGGTGCAGAAAACCTAGGCCGTTTGGATATCCTGACTCATGCACATCTACGCGGATAGACAGAAGGAAATGGGTTGTAATCTCAGGGTGGTGAATAAGGTGCCAATGACGTAGCTGGGAAGTTGATGTTTGGAGGCTAAAACGTTGAATGGAAGCTGTACTTCACACAAGGATACGTACAGCACTGGTGGATATCAATACGTCATTAAGTCTCACGGCTGCATCATTCGGTTTGCAAGTGATATTTTTACGGAGGATACAGGAATCGTCGCTTAAGCTACAGAATCTGTGCTTTGTGCGACGCCCACGGCAGACGGCTAACCGTTATGTGGCGACAAACCAAGCCATGCGGGATAAAACCTGGTGCAATAAAGTCAAAACTGTGGTCATCAAGTGCTTAGATAATTTATATTTCACCACTCTTGTTTTCCGTTTCTTTATTCCCGATTCAGTTTTAAAGTAAACCAGTCTTCTCCAACCAGCGGGACGCGGCAAAATCCGGGTCCACTGCCAAACATTTATGACTAATTATGTAACCAGAAATAATAATCACCTCGGTATTATAAAGCCATTAGACTGTAAGTCGTTTTTTCCCGACTCCTTATTTGCGAGAAAGACTTTTGAGGTCCTTTCAGTAATAATAATTAATAATCAAACAAAGACATCGAACGGGTGTTATTGTAGCTATTCGACTATGAGAAAGCATTCTCTAGCCACGTTTCTCAGATTTTCTAGCAGCAGGTGTCGCAGTGAAAAAAAAAAATGTATTTTGTGACGCCAGAATTACGAAACAAATACTATCTACAATTGTTTTTGCTTATGGGGTTGGTAAGCTGTCAGATGGGCAAAGAAAACGTGGTCTATGTTGGTGGGCTGAGGATGTAAAAAGGCCAAGGATCACTAGTGTAAAGGACCCTAATGACGCCAAAGAGGCAGGGAGCATATGATGGTGTCTCTGGTGTATCTTCGACCACTTGTTAGTGCGCTATGGAACAGAGGGATCCTGGTCACGTGGGTTTAGGGTTGCATGGTTAGTGCTGTCGCCACGGGCTGTGCGGGTTAGAACTTTCTTCTTCTCCTCATTTTCATTCTTTTCCGTCTTCTCATTCTTCTCCGTCTTCTCATTCTTCTCCGTCTTCTCATTCTTCTCCGTTTTCTCATTCTTTTCCGTCTTCTCATTCTTCTCCGTCTTCTCATTCTTCTCCGTCTTCTCATTCTTTTCCGTCTTCTCATTCTTCTCCGTCTTCTCCTCATACTTTTACTTCTTTTCCTTCGTCTTCTTCTCCTCCTCCTCCTTTCTTCTTCTTCTTCGTCTTCACTTTCCTCTCCGTCTTCTTCTTCTCCTTCTTTTCTTTCTCCTCCTTCTCATTCTGTTTCTTCTCCTTCTTCTTCTTATTCTTCTTCTTATTCTTCTTCTTCTTCTTCTTCTTCTTCTTCTTCTTCTTCTTCTTCTTCTTCTTCTTCTTCTTCTTCTTCTTCTTCTTCTTCTTCTTCTTCTTCTTCTTCTTCTTCTTCTTCTTCTTCTTCTTCTTCTTCTTCTTCTTCTTCTTCTTCTTCTTCTTCTTTTTCTTCTTCTTTACGTTCACTGGCTGTAAACACCTGTGGACAGTTCTGGTTGTTCGCCCACATTTGGACTTTATTCTTGTTGCAAAACTTTAGTCTTGCATGCGAATCCATTTGTCAGACCTTGCTTATCTTATGCAGACATTTGGTTCCTCGTCTCTCAGGCAGGCAGACTCCGACTTAGAAGGAAGCACCCCTAATTAGTTGCCTTTTAGGACATGTTTGTTAGAAAGCAGTGGGTTTATTCTCTTTAGGTCGTAAAGATGAGGACAGGGTGAACTTCCTAGACATTTAAATTCTTTAAATTGCTGCAGACAAGTACAATTCAGTCATATATGTAGGGACTGTGAATTCTACTGATCTCTTTACTTCTTTCAAGTTCAGTCGTGTTTACTTTCATGTTATATCTTCTGATGTTGAATTTAATATGTTGAAATGGCCTTTATCCATGTATTTATGTATGGACTGGCTTTCATAGATACAAGTAAGTATATAATATGAGACCCTAGATAACACACAGATTGGACGCAATAGGCAACGACAGCGCTATCGCGGCTCACAACATAAACCAGACACCTGAATCAAGTAAACGACCCTTTTCTACGCCTTTAGGCGTTTGGAACATGCAAGTAAGTATAGCCCTATATAGTCCGGCACTCGGTGCGAGATGTGGTCAACGTCACGCTGTCGCATTTACTTTCCAGGACTTTACCTGGTACCCATTTAACGCTGGGTTGACCTTGGAGCCAAAGCCATTTTTTTTAAAAGTCTAGCTCTGACATGACCTAAAACCCACGACCTTCGGATCCACAGGCGAGCTTCTAGCCGCTACACCACGGTAAGTCCCCTCAACACAATTTTTTTGTTTTGTTTTTGTAGGCGCTGAATTGAAGTTTGAAGTTAGAACAACTGACCAACATCATGGCACACAGGTAGTAACCCATAAGTGCTCCGTTCTCCTTCTAACTCAAGTCCTATGAAGCCCAGCACAGTGCACAGGCACTGTAGCATTGGCGAGGATCCTGAAATACTCTGGGTAGATTTTTAACCTACCTTTTGCCCGTGGAGCGCCGTTAGACTACTCTTTTCGATTTCCAACTGCCAAGCGATTGTGTTACGTGTGCAACAATGCACAGGACGTCCGATCTTACTACCCAGACACCAAGTTTAATTAGTAGAAGTCCAATTCCACTTAAAAAAAATCACAGCTTTTACCGGGGATTGAATCCGGAACTCCCAGGACTCGAGGCGGACACCACTGCTTGGATACCACGCAGCCCCCCCCCCCCCCCACCCCAATGCGTTGAATCAAAATTCAGATAATTTCATAAACTCAGACTAGGAACATAAAAATTGTTAGCAACATACTGTGGCTTTACCTGAAGCCAGTGTTAAAGAAAACATATACACAGGCACACACACACACACACACATGAACACAGACATGTCGACTGACAAAGTGCTTACGAAGGGTACATAATGCCGTATTCTAACGGACAATACCAACCTGCGGGGTATAGGGCACAGACAGAGAAAGAGCAGACATAATGCTCCCATTGTAAGTTATGTAGATTTAGCCACTATTAATTTCTTGTTGCCCAGTTTGTGAATGGAGTGCATAAATTAATTCCCATAGACGAGGTATTACAAGTGTCAGGCTTGATATAGGGGCAGGGGGTTACAGGGTTGAAGGTCGGCAGATATCAGGGTCGGAGAAATATGCATGTAGATGGACACATTGGCGGATGTAGTTCGGCCATGGAAAAGGGATTCACTACTCATGGACACCACTTACTTGTTAGTGAATTCCTAATTTAGCTCACTCCCAATAGATTTAGGACTGAAAAAAAGTTCTGTTAATATATCCTGACCTATACTTACCAAGTAAGGACTATTTGCCTATGGTGGAATAGTCCATATTTGAATACAGATAATTTTGTGAGAGGGGTATAGGATGTTGACAGAACTACTAGAGGGGTGCTCTGCTGGTTACTTGACACCTTCCTCTCCCTCCTTAAATCGATTTTTATTGCAACACCCCAGTCAATAAATCTGGTCTCAAGTGACAATTTCTAGATATCTATTTGAAACAAGACTATGCCAGATTGAATTTTTTTTTTTTAATGAACAGCAAGCTTACTAACAAGACAATACATAAAAAAAAAAAAAAAAAAAAACTGCACAGGCGTCCTAAACAACGGCAGAAGCTGACAATATAAGGATCGTATGGTTTTTCGTGCGCGACTATGTGATCATGGCATGTGAAAATATGTATACATTGGCCAGTCTTATTTGAGCGAACACCTGTGGCGTACATAGATATTCCTCTGCGAAGTGGAGTAGTCAGATACTGTATACGCGCCCTCGTCCCCAGTCATGATAAACTGCCTAGTTTCCGTTGCCATCACAGACACCGTTCCATCCTTCGTCTCTGATTGTAATTTTCTTGTTCGAACACAAAAATCATCTTGTGCGTCTGGCTTGTCTGCCTACAGGGCTGCTAGCAGTTTGGGGCTATCTCCCAATCTGAAAAAAACCAGGCTGAAAGGATCTGTCCTGAGCCAAAAGATATTTTGACGCATGCAACAGCCAAGTTTCGCTGAATGCCGAAAGAGGACTTCTTGAGATTTCTCCAATGCAAGAACTCCGGGAGAGTAAATATATCCAGTTTCGTCCTTTTTAGGACGAAATTTTTTGTCATTTGAAGCCCCACTCTGGCTTTTGCCAGGGGCCGCAATATAGGCAGGCCATACATATGGCCAAATGTCTGAACGCGGTTTCTGGGACCTCTCCACGGCGATCCTCATCCGCATGGTGGCACTTTGTGTCATCGGGTGTTTATCGCTTGTGTGATGTCCTGGTGGGGTGGAAAGTCAGTCAGTCGACTCCGGGAGAAGTTTATACAGTTCCAAAGAGAATTGAGATTTGAAGCCTAAAGGTATTCACAAGCTAGCTGCATTTTGGACAGATCTAGTATAATATAATATATATATATATATATATATATATATATATATATATATATATATATATATATATATATATATATACTATAAACCGAAAAATTCATATGTCCGTCGGTCTGTCTGTACATGTTCAGTCAACTAATAACTCCTTCCAAATGGTGAACAGCAGACTGGTTAAATTTGCAGATGCAATTCTGGCTGAAGTGTTAAGATTAACAATGCTTTTTGGAGTATATATTTCTATGCACTTCTTTCAATTAACGCTACAAAAATTAAAAATTAACATTCGCTGGAGTTACATCCCTTGAGTATTTACAAAGAGAGCACACGTCCCTTGAAGAAATTAGACACAATCATATTTTAGTGTTACCTTTCTGGAACTTATAGAGTCTGTGGCTTTAGCTAAGAGGCAAAGGACCTATACAAATAAAAATAGATCTATTAAACGGATGTGTGGGGCGTTCTCCGTCCCAATATGGGACGCGATTTTTGGTTATTTTAAAGCCCTACTACGTCTGTTGTCGGGGGCCCTAATATAACCTAAAGGTTGAACGGGGTTTCTGAGACTCGTACCCGGGCGATTCTCATCTATATGGTGGCAATTTGTGTCACGAGGAATTTTTTTGCTCGATGTGCGGTCCTGATGGGGCTGAACGTCAATCGATTCCATAGTCTAGTGGTTATCACATCCGCCCAACTCGCAGAAGGTCCTGGGTTTATATCTTCGTTAAAACGTTTTTTTTTTTTTTAAATTGTATATTTTCAGTTTTGGTGTTATCAGCACTTCTATTTTAGAAAAAAGTAATAACAGCATTACTACATTTAATTATAACTCAAATGTGAGCCGCGATGGCGTACTGGCCTTTTCCTGGTGTGGGCATTACTACCACTGTGGTGGTGATAGGAGGAAGGCTGGGTCTCGGTAACTTGGCTAGTTAAATTTGTGGGGCGCTAGAACAAGGCCAGGAGCCGGAAGAGCCTCGGGTGCACTCAGAGGCAATGACTAAAAATACGGCAGCGGTGGCGACAAACATGAAGTAGAGGACAGGAGAGTAAAACCGGGCGATGTCCAGCAATTTTATATAGGGTAACCGATTCAACATATCTGCTAAAGACATTACGTGAAATGCAACTGACAAGAAGTCCTGTGTCAGCTTCGAACGATTAACAATTGAAAGCAAACCTATCCCAGAATTCAGACATGAAGAATTGTTAAGAACAGCCTTTCTCATTGTGGGCGTCACCATTCCACTGGGGTGCTGGGCGGCAGAGGTGGCGGTACTGACATGGGGCGATACTGACGACCTTCCAAATTCGAGTGATCAAACTATCATTCATTTTATCGCCCTGGACCCACATACGGCAGCGGTAGAGACAGATAAGTTATGAACGGGAGACTACAATTTTCTTTTACTATCCCGGGCGGAGCCGGGCAATTCAACACACACATACGCACACGCGCACAGGCACACAAGTCGTGTGTGTGTGTCTGTGTTTGTGCATTAGAGACCAAGAGACAAACAGCTAATAGAGGAAATGGAAGGGTTGGGCAGGTAGATAGGTGAGGTTAACGAAACGAAATACTGGACATATAAAATACTGAATGAAGGAATGTTTATTTTATAGTGACAACCAACAGAAAACACACACACATACACACACAGAGAGAGAAAGGCAGGGGGAGAGAGAAAGGCGGAGGGGGGAAGGAAAGGCAGACAGAAAGAAAAACGAATAGGCAGACAAACAGACAGCATAGACAGACAGACAGACAGACAGACAGACAGACAGACAGACAGACAGACAGACAGACAGACAGACAGACAGACAGACAGACAGACAGACAGACAGACAGACAGACAGACAGACAGACAGACAGACAGACAGATAGATAGATAGATAGATAGATAGATAGATAGATAGATAGATAGATAGATAGATAGATAGATAGATAGATAGATAGATAGATAGATAGATAGATAGATAGATAGATAGATAGATAGATAGATAGATAGATAGATAGATAGATAGATAGATAGATAGATAGATAGATAGATAGATAGATAGATAGATAGATAGATAGATAGATAGATAGATAGATAGATAGATAGATAGATAGATAGATAGATAGATAGATAGATAGATAGATAGATAGAGACAGTCAGACAAACAGGACTCCACCAAAAGTGAACAGAAGCGTGACTGACGCACCCACCCAGAGGTTGAACAAGGGGCAACAGCATGTGTGCATGTTCAAGCTATAATATTCGGAAAGAGCAACAAGTGGAAGGTCCGGGAGAAAATTACCTAATTATGGGTGTCTGTGTTGCGCCTTTTGGAAGCCTGTCTCACGCAAGACTTGCTTCTAAAATAACTAACCGTCTGCTTGGCTGCGTCTGTGTGCGTGTGTGTACGTATGTATGCATGTGTACACGAAGGTGCAAGATTTGTTGTGTTGACGGTCAGCCTAAAAAAAAAAGGCGTATCGTGGGATAATTTAGAAATGAAAGATTGTAAAACAAATGGTGACGTCTGCTCTGTAGATGAGAAGTGATAATTCTGTAGAGGGCGTTCAGTAAGATACATCCGTAAATATGGGTCTATATAGATAGCTCTATAAGGACAGTTCTGTAGACATTGTGGTTTTTGGATATAAATAGAAAAGTTTCAAAAGAGATAGTTGCGGTAGGGGGGGGGGCGGGGGGGGTGGTTCTGTTGAGAACGCACTATACAATATAGTTATGCAAACAGGATTCTATATGGACAGTTCTGCAAAGATCTACAGAGATAGTTTTGCAGAGACAGATCCATATAGTTCTTTAGAATTTTGTGAAGAACATTCTATACAAATAGTTTAAAGTAAGTAAAAAAAAAGTTAAAATCCCTTTTCACGCGTTAGGCGCATCGGGTATATGGGAAGAGCGTCCCATATCAGACCAATCGGCACTGGATGGGTAGCGTGGCATTACGCCGGCCGTCTTTACTTCCCCAGGACAGCCCATCCTAGTACCCATTTTAGGCTGGGTCGACCTGCGACGCCCCATACTATGATAAAAATCCACGCAACCAGCAGTGGGTTTCGATCGTGGTACGTTGGATTACGAGTCGGACTCGCAACGCCTAAGCCACGGACGCCGCTAAACAAATAGTTATAGTACAACTTATTCTACATAGAGGATATAAATCTACATAGAATGTTCATTAGACATGGTACAATAGAACACATCCTCTAGAGATCCTTGCATACACAGATCTTTATATAGATCAGTCAATATTTAAATATTAAATCCTGGTATCTCCTTCTTATTCTCCTCCTCCTCCTTCTTCTTCTCTTCTTTTTCGCCTTCTTTTTCTCCTCCTTCTTCATCTTTTTGTTTTTCTTTTTCTCCTCATCCTCCTAGCTTCCTTTTCTGCTTCTTCTCCTTCTTCTTCTCCTCCTCCTTCTCCTTCTTCTTCTTCTTCTTCTTCTTCTTTTTCTTCTTCTCCTTCTTCTTGTACTTCTATCCACCCCTCCCCCATCTCCAATGTATCATTAAACGGAGAACAGACCCTTAACCAACCAGCAACAGGTTGACATATCCTTTTCCACTGGTACCGCATGTCCTCCTAAGCTTTTCCAGCCTCATTCCTCAATTCCTACTTTCGGTCTTTTCCACCATACCCTTATTTCTTCAACCAGGTACCAGCATACGGACATTCTTGTTATATCGCTGCGTCTTGCTGGTCTAACGAAATCCCTGCGTTTTCCTTGAGTTATCCAAACCCAACGATCTTCTTCTTGAATTCGTTTATTCGCTGTAATCTCTGTGGGAAAGTCCTGGTTGCTCTGGATTGTGATCTTGTCCACGGACTTGAATGTTTACGTGCACATCACATTTACACATCTAGTTTATTTGTGTGCAGACCCTTGAACACTCCCCCCTTGGGCAACTGTATTTTGACTTCCGTGCAAACGTCAATCCATTTTTCTTGGCTGACCGCGAAGAGGTGTAGATCGATGTTTTTCAACCTATTTTTTTTTAAACATCCGCGACTCACCAAAATGGGCAAAATTGTTTCGCCTCCCACCTGATAGGTAACCAACTACAGAAACAAAATAAAAAATCAATGTCACGAAAAGTTTTCAGGTAATGACACGATATCTTCTGTTGCTTAGAGGTAAGAAATTCTTAAATACGTAGCTAGAGCGTTATTTTTGATAGACAAGCAACTGCAATAACATTCTCTCGATTTCTCTATTTTGGATTTCATTACTGATATAGCTGTGAAAGTCTTTTCACACAAACAGAAAGTTGAAAACACGACCAACAATCAGCTCAAGTCTTTAAATGGTGATTTGTCATGCTAAATTTCACTTGTAACTGTGTGATTTTTATCCTTGAGGTATTATTCGTACCAAATGCAATCATGGAGAAAAAAAAGAACATGCCCTACCACGTAATAAGAGTAGGCAAAAACGTAGCCGGGGGGGGGGGGGGGCGTGCCGCGCCTGGGCTCTTCCGCGGGCCACTACACTAGGAAACTCTAGCACATGAGTTGAAGAACACTGGTGTAGAGAGGTATTGACCCGCATGGGCCCTGGTCTAGGTGGTTCAGCACCTGTACATCCCTTCATCATCATCAGGTGCCTTGCCAGCTGGCGTAGGCGTTCTTGCATCTCCACAGATCTCGGTCTTTGATGTTCTGGATCACGCCCCACTGATACTATTCTTCTATGCCAGTCTAAAGCCACTCACTATAGTTTCTCTTGGTCTGCTCCTGCCTCTTCTACCAGTGACCTTTCCATTCGTCACGATATTTTCCAGTGCTTATTTTCTCATCACATGACTAAGGAACTTTGTTTGTCTCCTTCTCATTGTTGTATATAATGTTCTACTTTCATTAGCCATTTCCAGGCAATTATTGTTAGTAATTCTGGCAGTCCAAGGTGTTCGCAGCATTCTTCTCAAGAACCACATCTCAGTTGCCTCCAGACTAACCTTAATTTGTTTGCTCACATTACAAGATTCACTGCCATACAATATCCCGTTACGTTAACGAAATCCTGGGATTTTCCTGGGCTGTCCATATCCCGGGATAGAGTTCGACATGAAAAATATAAACGGCCATTTTACCTCGCCTTGAATTCCCGGGACTGTACTTGGTAGCCACTCAAGGCTGGGTCGACCTGGGAGCCAAGGTCACTTCTGGAAACAGATCAGGCTCCGCCAGGATCTGAATCCGCGAGCTTCCGATCCGCAGGCCAGCGTCTAGCTGCTACACCGCAGCCTCTCTCTTTCTCTCTCTCTCTCTCTCTCTCTCTCTCTCTCTCTCTCTCTCTCTCTCTCTCTCTCTCTCTCTCTATAATCAACAAGTCAGATGTTGTCAAGGCCTTTTGGGAACAAGCAACGGAATCAGCAGAGAAACAAGATTATTATGGCCTGGGGAGAATGGGGCACCTGGGTGTAACTAGAGGGTCTGGCAGGCTCACTACACTCAGACGAAAGGCAAGACGGATATATAATCAGATTGTGACCGGTATCATCAATATTGGAACTCTGCGCTGGCTGCTGAATATGAGGACGGAGCATGCATGGGAATGCCCCGAGTGCTGGGATGTCAACTTTTGACTCGACTCAACTCTCTAAATCCCGTTACATTAACGAAATCATGGAGTTTTCCTAAGCTGTCTAATCCCATGATAAAACTCGACACGAAAGTGGAATTCGATATATTTTTGTTCACGTAACGGCCGTGTGTGCTGTCATTATGTCGTTGTAAACTATGACATGTTCCGCGGTGCGCTGGCGCAACATTTGCCATTCGTTGGGGCGGTTGACTCTGTCGCTATCTGAGAATGTGCGTGAAAAGATAGAGCTGCGTGGAGTAGTGGCAGGTGGGGGGTATGGGATGGGGTTGGATATATGTGGAGTACATATTAATGTACAGGGTGTCTCACAGTTTGTACCTGGTTTAAAACTTGTAACGTTTTTGTCTCAGCGGCTTGGCGGACATTGTTGTTGACCCCAGGCAGGGCGAAACAGAGAAAACATTTGAATCCTCTGATAGAACGTCCTTATATTCCCTGACCAAATCGATCTCTTGGGGATACTCTCGATGTTTTCCCTGGCGTGGTTTACTTTTCCGCTTTCCTATACTTATTAGGGTGCTGGGTGTAGATGACATCACAGGACAGTCCAACATTTTAGAGGGTGGTAAGACTGGGTTTCCCGACTTTCTGATGCTTTTAACGACCCCTAAAACATCTAGAAGTGGCCCTAACCCAACCCACCTACGTCTCACGAGACAGTGCAGTCTAGGTCCCACGACTGCATGCAGCCTGATCCCACGACTACATGCAGTCTATCTACCACCCCCTGAAATTTTAGACTCCTGTGATTTCCCCTGTTTTGGGAAGGATATTAATAAAGCAGCAGCGGTGGTGGTAGTAGTAGTCGCAGCAGTAGCAGGGTCAGAAAGAGTAGTAGTAGTAGTAGCAGCAGCAGCAGCAGCAGCACTACAGCCCAGTGGATAACTTTGCGGAGACACTGAATGTTTGCCTTGTCAACCGAGATTCGCCGTATTTACAAGGGCCGGGCTGTGACGACGCTTAGCCAGTATCACTGTCCTAGTTCCACCTTGACAACACGATGACTCATGCCGGGGGAAATATAGGTCAAAGCCTATCGTGAACCTAGGACTGCCAAACCATATAAGGACGACCATCAGGCTCAGGAAAGCATGACAAGTGCGGTCTTAAGACAGGACCTTTGACCCTGTGGTGAGTTGTCATGTCCGTGCAGACGAAATCTACAAGATGAATCGTTGGTGAATTGTAAATTAATCTGAAGTAGTGGAGAGGATCTTGAATGTTATGATATTTATGGGTAGTTTATGCGGATAGGTTAACGAAGCGGTTCCTATAATGTGATTTATCGCCCCCTTTCACCCCCTTGTGGTTAAGAATATATCAAGTAAGTAAAGACCATTTACGCATTAGGCGCATCGGGCATATAGGAAGAGCATCCCATATTCTTACAGACCAATCGGCACTAGGTGGGTAATATTGTCAGCATTACGCCGGCCGTCTTTACTCCCCCAGGACAGCCATCCTGGTACCCATTTTAGACTAAGTAAACCCCCCGTTCCACGATAAAAGTCCACGCAGCCAGCAGTGTTTTTCTATTGCGATACGTTGGAATTACGAGTCGGACTCGCAACGCCCAAGCCACAGACGCCGCTCATGAACCTCTAAGCAGAAGCAATATTTTTAACCCTGTGTGCCGTCTCCATAATGAAGGTTGGCCGTAGTGCACCAGTTGCTGTCTCTGGGAATATAATATTAAGTGGCGAGATCCCAATCATCGCGTTGAAACTCTTGTTTTCTAAACTATTGAATTTTAAGTCTGGCACGTTTAATATTGTGAAATTATATAACGCATTTACTAAACGTTGAGTTATGGAGTGGCATCACTTAGTGGTGGTCTGATGACTTCTCCATTCATCTCTCTTTCCAGGTCTGATGACAGCTGTGTTAAATCCGACATGACGGTGCAGCGGGGTGTGACCGGGGGATCTGGCCCAGACTCAGCCCTCACAGGAAAGGGATGGTTTGGTTTGGTTTTGACAACGGATCAACATCATGGCACAAGGGGTAACCGATATTTGCTCCGTTCTACTTCTGACTCAAGCCTGAGTCTGAAGAATCTCAGCGCAGTTCACGAACTCCGTAGCACCGGGGAGGATCCTAAAATACTTTGGGTAGAATTTCAACTGCAAATTTTGCCCAGGCAGGGCTGTTAGGCTACTTTTTTAATTTCCAACTGCCAAATGATTTGTTTACGTGTGCAACAATACACACCGGCGTCCGATTATACTACCCAGAAAACAAGGGGAAATTACTAGAAGTCCACGTAAAAAAAAAACCTAGCATTCAACGGGGCCTGAACCCGGGACCTCTAGCACTCGAGGCGAACGCCTTGCCTCGAGACCACGCAGCCCCCTCAGAGGAAAGGGAAGACGGACATACATTCAGACTGCTACTAGCGCCATCGGAGTTGAAACTCTGCGCTAGTTCCTGAAGATGGGGACGGAGTGCTTATGGGAATGTCTCGGGTGATTTGATGTCGGCTCTCAACTCAACTCAACCCTAGGCTTGACTATAAATGTGATGCTTATAACCTGAAGATATTGGTGTTAGGCCCGACTACATGCTAGACGGCCGCGCTCTGGTGCCAGAAAGCTCTGATGCCAGAAAGCTAACAACGGAAACTAACTAGATATGCACCAGATTTCCAGCTCCGATTATCGTTTTCCTGGATAAAATTACCATAAATTTTAGGATAGAAATGTCCGTTCTAAGGTATAAATATATACAAGTTATAAACAGGCACTTGAAATTTGAAACGAGCAGCTCGCAAATTGCTGTCTACAGAAGATAAAAATGCGACTAATGCCCAGACACTGCTCCGCTCTACAGGAATGAGTCAACAGTTAAACCCACTGTGATTGAAGAATTTACTTTAAACAACTGTCAGAAAATACGATCATACCTATTTCGACATAATCTTCTTGCTTTTTAGAACACTCTTTTCAAATGTGAACACGCTTTCACATACCACCAGCTGCACACATATGTCGTAATTGTAACCGACTAACAAAGCATGTTAAGAAAGGCTGAGTTGAGTTGATTCAAGAACCGACATCACAGAACACGGGGCGTTCCCATAAGCGCTCAATTCCCATCTTCAGCAGCCAGCAAAGAGTTCCGATACTAATGGTGCCAGTAGCATTCTGATTAAAGGTTAAGAAAGGTGAAGACAGGCATGTTCCGTGCAGAGTGACACGCGTCGCTTCAGAGGTCCCGGGTAGCCAGTGTTCTTTGATTTTCTCCGGAATATGTAGGAGTGTTGGGAAATGAATACACAGACAAAATGGCTGGTACAGTACCAACTGATGATTAATATGTACCCGAAAAGCTAAACATGGCCAAGGATTTGTCGAAGCAGGTGAACAATGCGGGAGCACCGAAAGATTATTATTGTCTGAAGGGAACTGTAAAGCTGTGAGTGACCAGGAAATCTGGTCGACACTCTACACACAGAGGAAAGACAAGGCGGACAAATAATCAAACTGCTACTGGAACCATCGGTACTGAAACTCTTCGTTGACTGCTGAGGATGAGGACGGAGCGCCGACAGGAATGTCCCGAGTGATGTGATTTCAGGTCTTAGCGTCACAAGCTTTCATGTTTGAATTATTTAAAATGCGCTATGTTGTGATTCATGTTGGATTATTTGAGAAAGTGCTAAGTTGTGATTCATGTTGGATTATTTGAGAAAGTGCTAAGTTGTGATTCATGTTGGATTATTTGAGAAAGTGCTATGTTATGATTCATATTGGATTATTCAAAATGGGTAATGTTAAATTGTGATTCATGCTGGACAATTTAAAATGTGCTATGTTAAGTTGTGATGTATGTTGGATTATTTAAAATGTGCTAAGTTAAGTTGTGATTCATGCTGGATTAGTTCAAATGTGCTATGTTAAGCTGTGAGCATAAAATACATCTCTTCTTCACATCTTCATCAGAGTAGATTCTTTATCTTCGAAGGGCTGCTGTCAGGGCAACAGATAAGTGAAATTACGATGCATGAGGATCAGGAACGTAGGTAGGATTCTTAAACACTTTATGACTTTTTTTTTTTTTTGCAGTGTGCCATCGGCGTAGGTAGGGGAGGGTGTGCGGAGGTGCATTTACATGCAAGATTACGAAGCCTTTGGATAACACTTCTCTGCGTTTAATTAATCAGTTTAAGCTTCAGCAGTTCAGCAAGCATCTCACTATAACCAGTATGATTAGTTGTCGGATGTGTTTACGTGCGTGGTGCAATGGTACTGAACCACATGTAGCGCTACACGAGGGTCAGGGTTCAAACTGTCTGACCTCTCTCACCAACGTTGTTTATATGGGTTGTTTTTAGACTTCGTGGCTTTCTCCATCCCTTTGTAGTGTCTGGTCATTCTCTGTTCGTTTCTTCTCACGATGTGTCAAATATGGCACCCTCTTCTTTGTCTATTGACTCTCGCTACCTTGTTAAAAGACATTTCCCTTATTTCTTCACCCCTGCTGAATTTATTTTCATTATGTTCATCACTTTCCTCCAGCATTTCTTTTCAAATGAATTTATTTTACTTTCCCCCCAAGCCTTCGGCGTTTCTCCAGCTTTCATTGGCATAGGTCAAAAGTGAAATAACATTAGAATTGAAAATGCGTAACTAATCAGTACATTAACATTTATGTCCATACCACTTCAATGACCTCAAGGCTTCAATAAAATGGTTGCTGAATCTTGAATGGACAGCTCTCCAGTGGATATATGACGGAAAACAGAGACGTGGAAGACCTAAGAAAACTTGCAGGACGGCAGGAAAAAGGAAAATAAACACATGTAAACTAAAATGAGATACCATAGGCAGAAAAACAGTAGACGTGCAAAAATAGAGTGAATACTTTTTGTGTCCAGACACGAAGGGTCAAGATAGAAAGAATGTCCGGGATGTCCCAGTGTAGGTTTCAGTGCCCCATTTGTGGGAGTGGGGGGGGGGGGAGACAAGAACAGACTCTTTGCCTTCCCAACAAGCATGTCGTAGGAGTCGCCTAATTTGGGAGGTGGGAGAGAAGGGAGAGCTCTTTCAAAGTCAAGGTACACCTGCTTGAGAGACAAGGAACCAAAAGTATGTATACAATAAGCCAGATGTGTGAAACAGATCGGGGGTTAGATTCTTCTGGGCGAAACTGACTTAAGCTGAAATGGGAAACTGAGTGGTGGGTTTGTTGCTTTTCTTCTTCTTCTTCTTCTTCTTCTTCTTCTTCTTCTTCTTCTTCTTCTTCTTCTTCTTCCTCTTCTTCTTCTTCTTCTGCTGCTGCTGCTGCTTCACGTTCACCCGGTGTTTAGTGGTCGGTTAAATCGCTGGTTGGAGGATTGTTTGATGGTTGAGTAGTTGGTTGGTAGATTGCTTGGCTGCGTGGGTAAGTCAAAAATGAGATGGTTCGACCACCTGGCAAGAATGCTCTGGTAGCAACTGCCATAGAGAACTGCGCTGAAGAAATACAATGAACACAGAGCAAGGGGAAGACAACGCAAGACATGGAGCGACACCATCAGGAGCAACCTAACAGAAATGAACACCAGCTTGTACAATGCAGTGAGAAAAGCGCACAATCAAACCTTACAACTCTCCACCCCCCCCCCTCCCACGCCCCGCCGAGGTACACAGATGAGGAGGAGAAGAGGAAGAAGAAGAAACAGTCACTGGTTTGGAGGACTGTTTGTTGGTTCAGTGGTTTGTTGCTTGGGTGTTCGGTTAGCCGAGTGACATGAAAGTGAAAGTTGACTGATGGTTGGTTAGTGTGTTAGTTGCATGGTTGGTCAAGTGGTTGGTCGATCGACCGAGATAGGGCCAACCATAAAAACTAATAAAAAGCTAACATACCTCTACAAAGCTGAAAACCCCTGAGCAATAATAGCTGTCTACACCTGAACAGACGAAGATCGTTCTTATGTTAGACTCGACAAAAACCAACATGTAATGGCGCAAGTCTGTAGAGCTTAAACATGACACGATCGAGGCCAGTGGAAATTCCCGATGTGTGTTGCTTCCGATTTTGATTTTTATCTGATAGTCAGATAAAGACATAATTTTAGGACTGGAGAGGGGGAGAGGGTGTGGAGGGAGTGCGGGGAGCCTTTTGCTCCCAGGGGACTTAAGCCTTAATAATAATATTATTAATAATAATGCTAGGTGTAACTAGAAAGATCGACTTAAAAAAGATGACATCAAGATGAGGGTTAGCACAGAACCAATACTGAACTTTACAGGTATACAACAAATCAAATGGTTTGGCCATGTAACAAGACTGGCATGAGACAAGGCACCACAAAGAGCAATGTTATACAGATCCATAGGTCGAACGCGCAGAATATGAACAGCAAAAATTATCACAGGCACTGAAATGTAATTTATACGAAGCGAACAGAAGGGCTCCGTCCTAGAGATCTCTTCCTGCCCTGACGCCCCGCCACAGTCCAGGAGTAGAGGAAATAATAATAATAATTATAATAATAATAACAATAATAATAATAATACCGATTATTTTTATTATGTACTG